>JADRCH010000197.1:1602653-1619385 GCA_019843965.1 Rhynchomys soricoides
GGAGGGAAGGAAGGAAGGAGGGAAGGAGGGAAGGAAGGAGGGAAGGAGGGAAGGAAGGAAGGAGGGAAGGAAGGAAGGAAGGGGAAAATCAGTACTGGTAAGATGGTCCAAATGGCAAGGGACTTGCTGCCAAGTCTGATAGCTGAGTTTAGTCTAGGATCCATAAGACAGAAGGAGAGCATTATTCCCAAGAGGTGTCCCCTGACTTCCACTCATCTGCTGTGCCAGCACACATACCCCACAATACAATAAATAAGTAGGTTTAAAACAAACAAAAAAACAAAGCATGCCCTCTGGCCACTGCTCAACCCTGGCATCCCAGCCCAGTCCTGAGACTCAGCCTGAGGAGGCCCCAGCATGTCTAGAGTGTGGCAGCAGGAAATGCTTTCTGGAAGAGCGGCCGCCCCATCAAGAGTTGGGAGACGCTAAAGGGAAAGACTGGAGATATTTCGAGAAGAATCAGAGACAAGGCCTTCGGGTAACTCATGGGGAGCCTCCCTGAAACAGGCATGTTCAGAGGCTAAGAATCCGGAGATATCGAAGCTTCCAGACCACAGAGATGGGTCTCCAAGAAATGGAGGGACAGTCAGGGGGTTTGAGCCTCAAAGCCTGATCACCAGGCCTCGGGTTCAAGGAGCACTCTCACAAAATGTATGCTGCTTGGAAAAGGAGGGGTCTTTAATCCTGGGCTTCGGAACCAGAGACATGTTCTACCTTGTGGTACTGGGGGTTGAATGGAGGCCCTGCTGTCTACTAGACAAACGCTCTCCCACTGGGACACATCCCCAGCTCTGGTTTTTTTTGTTTTTTGTTTTGTTTTTTTTTTCTTTTGAGACAGGGTTTCTCTGTGTCACCCTGGCTGTCCTGGATCTCACTCTGTAGACCAGGCTGGCCTCGAACTCAGAAATCCGCCTGCCTCTGCCTCCCAAGTGCTGGGATTAAAGGCGTGCGCCACCACTGCCCAGCTATGGGTAGAGCACTTACATAGCACAAATCCCAAGATTCCCTTCCCAGGAATTCCAGCATTTGGGTGGTGGAAGCAGTAGAACCTGGAGTTCAAGGTCATTCTTGGCTACTTAGGGAGTTTGAGGCTAGCCTGGGCTACACAAGACCAAGTCTGGAGAAAGCCAAACCAAACAAACAAAAATTAAACAACCAAAAAGTGTGGAGTCTTAGGACGTGAAGGGACCCTGGCCAGCTTGAGTGCAGCAGCAAGGCTTGGGCAGACCTTGTTCTTCTGTCCCATCCCCTTCTGCTTTGCTAAAAACCATTATTTGGCCACTTCCTCCTCCCAAGGCTGACTACCAAGGTCCAGCTATCAAAGTATTGAAGTCTGGCAATCAAAAGCCCCCTTGGGCTCCCCTAATCAACATGTCCAATTAAAATTAAGCTCCTCATCCTGACATGGGTTTCTTTCCCGTTGTATTTTATAAACCTCCATTCGCCTACGGGCCACATCTGTCTCCTGTCCATTCAGAGGCAGACCTTACGCCACGCCCTCCTCCCTCCCTCCCTCCCTCCCTCCCTCCCTCCCCTCGTTTCCTTCCCTTTCTCCTCATCCTCTACCCTGTCTTGATCTCTCATTTCCTGACCTCCATCCCTCTGTCACAAATAAATCTCCTTTGTGCTGAGAACTTGGTCTTGGTGGTGGTGGTGGTGATGGAGGGTCCTGAGCCATTACTTTTCCAAACAGGGGGTATTATGCTGAATTTCTCAGGGTGGAAACCCCAGTTTGAGAGTTGGGGACCCAGGCTTCTAAGATGGCTCAGAGGGTAAGGAAGCTTGCAGCCAAAACCTCACAACCTGAACCTGAGCTGGATTCATTCACAGAACTATCTCTCTCTCTCTCTCTCTCTCTCTCTCTCTCTCTCTCTCACACACACACACACACACACACACACACACACACACGAGTAAAATCTGGGAACCCTGAAAACAATTGGATTCGTGGGGCACCAAGGCCAGTCTCAATCTTAAAGGACAAACTCTGTCAGGAGTGAGGGTGGGGGTTCCCTACCGGATCAGTGTGGCCTCATCAGGCTCCAGATTCCCCAGGAGCAGCAGGCCCAGCAGCAGCAGTGGTAGCGACATCTCTGGGGACTAGACTGGGCCAAGATGGCCTGTGGCCCCTTTCTTCCCCTTGAGACTCCACCCTGTTCACGCCCCACCACCTCCTGGAACACAGAAGTGACGTGTGTGTGTGTGTGTGTGTGTGTGTATGTGTGTGTGTGTGTGTGTGTGTGTGTGAAGTCCTTCAGTAGCAGGTGGCCAGAACCAGGCTGTTTTAGGATCTGTGCTGAGTGTGTGTGTTGAAGTTCACTTCTTGGCTTGCACCTTTAGGTTGAGGGCAGACCCAGCACCTACCCCTTTCCCGCTCCCCTATGGCATTTACTTTTGACTTTGTTCACTTTTCTGAGACTCATTAACCACAAATTTTTTTCTTGAGCAAGAGGGAGGGACAGGAAAGGTTTGTGGAGGGTCTGGGAGGAGACACTCAGTTACAATAGAAGTGTGCTGTCCTAAGTGGGTGGCTCTGTCAGCTTCTCAGGATGCCCACTCTTTCTGTTCTTGCCTTTTTAGGGAGAAGGGGCTTCTCTCTCTTTATCATTTTAATTAGTCTGTTTATTTGTGTGTGTGTCCACATTCCACAGCAGGAATTCAAAGGACAAAGGACAGGTTTGGGAATCAGTTCTCTCCTCTCTGCAGGTGGTCTCAGGAGTCAAACACAGGTCAGCGGGCTTGGCAGCAACTGCCTTTACCTGCTGAGCCATCTCCACGGCAGGCCTGCCTTTTCTTTTGAAACAAGGTCTCATGACTTTGCAGAGCTCAAGAGCTTTGCAGAGCTCAAGAGCTCTTGCCTTGGGCTCTAGAGCAACCGTTCTCAACCTGTGGGTTAAAACTCTGTCACCTCACCACCTAGGGCAGGCAGGAGAGCTAGCCCTGCTCCTCATGGACTGCAGCACTCCAGAGATCAGCTCCTGAACCTCGCCTGGGCAACACAACAAAGCTGGCCCTGCTGGCATGGGCAAAGGGTGAGCTCACCCTGGTGATGTGGGTGCAGGAGAGCTGGCTCTATCCCTTGATAGCGGAGCATTGTGTGAGCTAGCTAAGCAGTGCTGGAGAGCTCACCCTGGTGGTGTGGGTGCAGGAGAGCTGGCAGATTGACCAGCTCAGATACCACCCAGACCCAGATCCAGGGCTTTTACTTGGCCCATCTTAACATCTACCTCATCTATGAACTGATGGAGCCTTGAAGGGGCCCATCCTGCAGATCCAAAGCTGGAGGATCTGGATATCTGAGAGGAGTCTTGGTGAGGTTTCAGTATTGATAATGTAGCAGAAGCCAGAGGCCTCAAACAGACTAGATCATTGCAGTGAACATTTACCAAGCAAATTGCAACTGTGTACAAAGCAGTGTACTGAATGACACATGTGACACTACAGCATCCACACTGAGACTGTGTTTTCCTTTTGGAGGGGAGGTTGCAAGGGCAGATATGCAGGGGCAGGGAGGTGAGTGGGATTGGGGTACATGATGTAAAAGTCACAAAAATAAAAAGTTAAAAAAAGAAAAAGAACATTGGCCTTGGAGGCAAATGCTTGTAATTCCACAAACTGAAAAGCTGAGAGAGTAGACTCATGAGTTCAAAGCCTCTGAGAAGAGAGAGAAAAATTAAGTGACAAAGAGGAAGGGGGAGGAGAAGCAGGGGAGGAATAGGAAGGGGGGGGGAGTCAGGCTTAGTGTCCCAGCCCTGTCAACCCAGCCACCTGAGAGGCTGAGGCAGGAGGATGGCAAGGCCAAGGTTAGCCCCACCCTTTATCCCCCACGCCCCGTGTTTCACCCCCTTTCACTAGACAGGAGAGAAACAAGGATGAGTGGAGAGAAATTAGGAAAATCCCCGAATCTAATTTCTTTCTTTTTGTTTCTTCTTTGACCACAGCCAGTAACAAGCCACAACCAACTTCCCTAAAAAACCAACAACCCCCCCTATCAGGCCCTAGTGTTCATATAGACCCTCTGAAAAGTTTCCGGAATTCCAAATGTCACACAATTCCAGAAACTCTCTGCAGCTGGCAAAACCATGCCTCTTATAGAGCACGAGGCAAATCATAGTCAGCTGCTGTGGACAGTCTGAAACAGCCCCATATCCTGACACCTGGGATTAAAAATGAAAACATAGTCTTATATTTCTGTGTTTTTAAAGAAACCAAAATTCCAAAAATGTCACAAAATTTTCCTCTTTCTATTTTAGGTCATTAATTATCCTGGATGTAGTGGGAAATTATAAACAGAGACATTTACTTATTTATTTATATGAGTACACTGTAGTGGTCTTCAGACACACCAGAAGACATCAAATCCCATTACAGATGGTTGTGAGCCACCACGTGGTTGCTGGGAATTGAACTCAGGACCTCTGGAAGAGCAGTCAGTGCTCTTAACTGCTGAACCATCTCTCCAGCCCCAACAGAGACATTGTCAATGAAACAAGTGCTTTTTGGATCAGTTGCCAAAATTTTCAGGAGACCTCTCCTGATCAATTTTAATCTGTATCAGTTTTGATGGTAGTCACAGATTTTGGTTTCCTGTGGATCTATAAACAAATCTGTGCCCCTAATGCAAAACTTTCTCTGGCCTCCATTCTGATATTAACACATCTTTATAGTATATTGGCTGATTTAATTCCACAGTTTTTCTATAAGTCAGTGTTGTTGCTCCTTCCTGTTGGGAAACCCTGCTGCTAAGGTCTGACATCACCAGACTTCCCCGAGCTTGGTACAAAATGGCAGACTCCTTTTGACAGCAGGGCTTTCTCTTCTCTGGGGGATCCCAGATCCTACACCTGAGGAATGTCGTGAAGTTTTGCACCTGAGATTTCTGGAATGCCTCTCCATGCTAATGAGGCATCTCAGTTCCTTAGCCTTCAGTTGAAGTGGAAATTTCTGGTTGTGTCATGTGATACAGACTCATGTGCTGAAGCAGACGGGGGTGGGGGGGGACCTGTGATGTTGCAGAGAGAATCATTAGGACCCAACAGTGATGCTGTGTTTGCATAGCTAGCTGTGCAAGGCTTCATTGGTCTTAAGTCTTTGATGATCTTCACTTTGTTGAGAGACGCACAGCGGCAGAGAACTTCTTCTTCTTTTGTTTTTTGTTGTTTTTTTTTTTTTGGTTTTTTGAGACAGGGTTTCTCTGTATAGCCCTGGCTGTCCTGGAACTCACTCTGTAAACCAGGCTGGCCTCAAACTCAGAAATCTGCCTGCTTCTGCCTCCTGAGTGCTGGGATTAAAGGCGTGCGCCACCACTGCCTGGCACGGCAGAGAACTTCTGACTTTCCAGCTGGTCTGGTCATTCCTGCTGACTCGTGCCAATTTGGCAGGGGCCTGGCTGTTTCTGCTGGATCGTGTAGCTGCTGCTGCTTCATGTTTGGTGATATTTTTGAACTGGACTGTTAGTATCCTGATACTACTGAACTGGACTTGTGGTATCTATCCCCACAATGGAGATTGGAATCATCCCAAAGCACAACTAGAAAGATCTAATTTGCTTCACTTTACTGGAGACGTATTTGGGGGAATAGTCTTAATTTATACTGGTATCCCTATAAATGCCATTTGTGGAAGTTTGGTCTTTAGCTGTGTATTCTAATGATAAGCATGAGCTCCCAAGACCTGGTCAGACCCAAGTGACGCTAGATGACCCCTCCCCAAGTTATTTCTGACTGGTGAATAAAGATGCCAACAGCCAATAGCTGGGCAGAAGAGACTTAAATGGGTTTTAGGGTTCCCAGGCCTGGGGGTGGAGGGAGAACCACGAGGAGGAAGGAGAAGCTGCCATGGGTTGGGTAAGTTCTTGAAAATGTCCTGTGGGCTGGCTGATTGGAGTTAAGAGCAGCCCAGATGAAACAAAGTAAGTAGTAACTCGGGGTTATCAATAGAAAAGTAGATTCTAAGAGCATAGAGGGTAGACATCTGCCCAGCTCTTGTACTGTTTAAGGCTTATTGTAAATAATAAAAGTCATGTGTCTTTTATCCGGAAACTAAATGGTCAAAGGCAGGTTAGAAATCCTGGATTGGGTTTAAAATTTTTTACAACAGTCATTACTTCCAGTAAATGTCTAATTACAGAATCAGCCTTTTCAGAACGAAAAGCAATTTCCATGGAAACTCTGAATATCTATAGTATGTATCTATAGATGAATATCTCCAGTGTGTATAGTATGTATCTATAATATGGTGTACAGACTCTGGTTTTCCAAAATCTGCAAAGTGAAGCACTGCCATCTTCCAGACTTCATTTCTTTTGGTACCCCTAGGGTTACTTACAGAGTGTAATGGGGTTTGGTTATACAGTGAGCAAGTAGGACATTTTCTTATCAATTCCTTGGTTTGTTGTCAGGTGATAGAAATTTGTTTCTTTATATCTTTACTGTTAACGAGGTGGTTTTCATGAAATGTTTAGTCTTCTAACACATTTCTTATTAATAATTGGTCAATTTCTTCATTTCCTTGGCTAGTGGACCTGGCAAACCTGTATGAGACTGAATATGGCTGATATGTAATGGATAGTTTCTATTTCTGATTGCTACCTGTTGCAGCTGTATAAATAACTAGGTTAATTCTGAATTATCAGGAACAAATTCAGCAGTTTTAATATGCAGCAAATGTATTAATCCTTTCTTTTAATCCCAGCACTTGGAGGTAGAAGCCAGTGGATTTCTATGAGTTCAAGGCCAGGCTGGTGTGCATACATATTGAGTTCTAGCACAGCCAGGGCTCCATAATGAGATCCTGTCTCAAAAACAAAACAACAAAATCAAAATCCAATTTAAAAGATGAAGTAAGATAGTAATTACCCGGGGAGATGGCTCAGTATTAAGATCATCTCCTGCTCTTTCAGGGTCTGTAACTGACAACATGACCACTCCATGGTGTGGCTAAGCAGAAAGTCGGAATTCTGGATGTTAGTGCCCAGGTAAGGTGTTAAGGCTGGGGTGAGCGCTACCTGTCTAGCCTGCCATTTTGTGCTGTTACCAATGTTATAAGAAACTTTCTCATGTGTTGTTACCAGACAACTCTCTCATGCTCTAGGTGATTGCAGATTCTGTTATATTCTGTGCTTTGGTGTTCTCAGAAACCAACCACAGTAGAAGTCGGAAGAATACAAGAAGCTTAGCCACAAGAAGCTTGGATCTGAACCAACCGCCAGGTAGCCCTTCCTGTACCCATGTATGAGCTTTTATGGTTTTTATTTTAATAAGCTGCCCCTGGGATGAAGCCTGGCATTAGAAAGACACCTGACCTGATATAAGAAGTTATTTGGAATAAGACTTCCGTTTTGAGTCGGGATTGAGTAAAGTTTAACTCCCTGGGAACTGACATCCTACTTGGCAGAAAGAGCCATGTGCGTGGGTAACTGACATCCTGGTAGACAAGTTAAGACATGACTGTTAGGCGAGGCAAGTCCCCTATCACTGAACACCCCAGCCAGTGGGAGCAGGATACGTGTACAACACAGACATGTTCCTAAGGAAATCCCCATCCCTAAATCCTCATTGGTAGAATAACTTGGCACAGTTATCTGTGGATTTCAAGACGTAAAAGATGTGTAGGCTCCTGGCTTGAGGTGACAGCCAGCTCCTGAGTCTGAACTGTGGGTCTGGCCAATCAGTCCTGGGGCAAATGCTCAATAAACTATCCTTGTCTGACAGATTGGTGTTCCTGTGGTTTGTGAGGCAACTCCTGGACCCTAACAATGGATATGAGAGAGAAAGAACAGCCAAGAGATACCTGGAAGAGTCCAGAGCAGAGAGGGAAACAGTGAACTAAATGTGGTTACCAGAGAGGGCCTGGCCAGGAGAAAAGCAGGAGCAGAATTGGGGTATCAGGGAATGAAGACAAAGAGTGTGGGCCAAGAGAAGATCATGAGTGGGGATCAAGAAAGCACATAGCCAAAATAGCGGGGTCATAAGGAGAAGTGAGCTTTGGGGAGGGAGGCTCCTGAGCTGGAGGAAGTGTCCGGTAGAGGCGAGGGGAGAGGAGCTGAGAAGAGTCAGGATGTGAGCATGCGCTCAGTTACCAGTGCTCATGATACTGAGGGAGCCTGGAGGCCAGTGTGCTCTGTTATACTAGTTAGCTCCACAGGTAGCCATTTGTCCTGGTGATAAGAGAAGTGGCTTCCTAGGTAGAGGGGAACTGGCTTTACACGTTTAAGAGGAATACTGGCTTTTGTCTAGCCACCAGAACTTGGGAAAGTGGAGTTTCCTTTGGACCTGACACAGAGAACTGGGGTCACTTCTCAGCATCCACATGGCAGCTCACAGCCTTTTATTAATTCTAGATCCAGGGATCCAATGCTCTTTCCTGGCCGCCAAGGACACTAGCCACATTATGTCATATATACATACATAAAATTAAACAAAACATTATTAAAAATAATAACCAAATAATAAGAGAGTTTTGGAGGCATGGCTGAACCCTAGAGCACCTGCCTGGAATCCACCAGTGAGGAGCTTGGGTAACTGTGCAACGCTAGAGGACTTACCTAAGGCGCACAAGAGTCCAGGCTCATTCTTTAGAACCGCAAAAAATAGAGTGAGAAGGGAGGGAGGGAGAGGGGTGGGCGAGAGAGGTAAATACTGGCTAGGTCCATCCTGAGGATTCCTAGAGAGAGGCTCTGAATAACGTTAGTCCTGGGTTTATAAAGGCTAAACAAAACAAGGCTAAGCACTTCCCTCCTTTGTCCAATCAGGAGCAAGTACACATCCTGACATACTTCCAGCCTGTGTATGATCAAGCACTTCTTATGAAATTGGTGCAGTCATGTGTATTCAGATACTGATTTTCATGCCTAGAAATCTGGTTGTGGTCCAGATGACTACATGGTCAACTGCCTTTGGTCTCAATGTTACATAAAAATTGTTTTCCATCACCCCTGATTGGTTAATAAAGGCACTAATCAGTAACAGGAGGATTCCCCATGAGATCTTGGTGAGAAAGCAGCCATGAGGACCATCATGGAGCACAGCGGCCAAGACAAGACTCAGATTAAAGGCAAAGGACCATGTGGCCAGGAAATCAGCAGCTTTAGAGGGCGAGAAGAGCTCAGAACCTGCCCAGCTTAGGCCTGAAGCTTGTTAGTAAATATACTAAGTCTCTGTGTCATTTATTCGGGAGCTGAACAGGACATAGAAACAACCTGCAGTTATTTGACAGCAGAAGGGGGCATTTAACCCTCCCCCCAAAGAATTACAGTTGTATAGTCCTGCTTATTTACAGAAGTAAAAACACTGGGCTTGTTGTCTTACATGTCTTGGAGTGCCTCCACATTTCAGGAAGTTATCTGTCCTTGGGCTAGTGGGGCTTACAGGTTAGAGGCATTTTTTAATAGCTCCCTTAAGCACAGTAATTTAAATTTAAAACATAACTTTAGCCATTGCATAGGAAGGGAAAAGGGAAGAGGGAGACACTGAACACTGATTTTGTTTCCCTTAGAAATGCCACATCAAGCCTAATATGGTGCACGCCTTTAATCCCAGTACTCCGGTGGCAGAGATAGGCCAATTGTGGTCAGCTTGGTCTACAGCATGAATTTCAGGACCACCAGAGCTACATAGTGAGACCCTGTCTAAAAAGAAAACAGAAAAAGAAAGAAAGAAAAGCTGGGCTGGAGAGGTAGCTCAGCGGTTAGGAGCACTGACTGCTCTTCCAGAGGTCCTGAGTTCAATTCCCAGCAACCACATAGTGGCTCACAACCATGTGTAATGAGATCCGATGCCCTCTTCTGGTGTGTCTGAAGACAGCGACAGTGTACTCATCATATATAATAAATAGATAAATAAATAAATAAATAAATAAACGTCTTTAATCCCAGCACTCGGGAGGCAGAGGCAGGCGGATTTCTGAGTTCGAGGCTAGCCTGGTCTACAGAATGAGTCCAGGACAGCCAGGGCTATACAGAGAAACCCTGTCTTGAAAAACCAATAAATAAATAAATTAATTAATTAATGAAAATGAAAAGCTAGATCAAAAAACCTAAGTGCATTTAAGTCTTCAAGGGGCATATGCTAGGTTGAGGTGGGGCTGGGGGTGGGAGTGGAGGTGGGGTGACAAGGTAAGGAGGTGACTCCAGTCCTCCATGGGAGGAGCTGCTTGACAGAAGGAAGGTGATCTGCCAGGAGCTGCAGGTTGCACAAAAAATGATGAAACCTACGTTACCCCATGGGCAGAGGGAAGAGCAGTTGACTTCACTTCACTGGAGCCACAGGCTGACAACAAAGGCCACAAACGGGAGTGGTTGGAGCAGACTCTTTCATCAGAGCTGTTAGAAACTCTGGGGAGACTCAGGGACAGTCCCTTGTAAGATGGGATTTCTTAATGACCTCAAAGCTGTACAAAGAATTCAAGCATTGGCATTTGAAGTGGGTAAAAGCTTCAGTGTGCCAGCAAGGTGGACAAGGTGAGGTATTATGGATGACTAGGAGCAAAGGAGCAAGACAACCATGGCTTGCCATACCAGCTCTGTCCCTGGGGCTACAAAAATGGCAGCAAGTGTGTTGGGAACTGAGACTTTATGGTACCTTGACAGTCAGTTTCAAATGAGAACTTGTCCCAAGTTCTGGGAAAAGGGTCTTTATGAGGAATTTATCTAAATCAGAGTGACCCGTGATCTTGTTTGTAAGGGGGTTGCTTTGATTAAATTAGGAGAATGTGCAGGACCCAGCCTACCGTGGGTGGCACCAATCCCTAGGCGGGAGTTTCTGGACTACATAAGATGGGGCCTTGTCTTGGTTCATCCATGTCCTCCACAGATGGAATGAACAGAAATTTCTTTATGTTTCACCAGGCAAGTGGCAACATGTTTTGTCAAAATGTGACTGTAATGATGTGTCATATTTGTGCTGCATAAGGAAGGAGGAGAGGCAACAAAGGACCGGACCAAAGGCCAAGGCCACTTAGTATGAAAAGGTGCTCTAGCAAGATGTGGTGGCCTGTGCCTGCCATACTGGCCCTTGGGAGCTGGAGGCAGTTGGATCAAAACTTCAAGGTTATCCTCACTACATAGAGAGTTCGAGACCAATTTGTGCTACATAAGACTCTTAAAAAGAAAAAAGAAACAAAATAGGGCCAGAGAGAAGGCTTGGTGGTTAAGAACACTGGCGGCTCTTGCTGAGAACCTACGTTCAGCTCCCAGCACCCAGTTTGGGCGGCTCACAAAAGCCCATCAGAATTCCAGCTCAATAGGCCTCAAAGCAACCCAAATGGCTAACTGAGGTGCCTATCTAACATATCAAGGTGGATGTTGGCTGCTAGTCTATCTCAGTACATCAATACCTGTTACAGAGTCCTGGCTCGTCTTGGTACTTTTCACGGTGTCCCCTACCTTGAACCTTTCCAGCTCCTGAGCTTCCCTTCTCTTCCCTCAGCTTCTCTGATTCCTATACAGTCTCAGCCATTTTGGCTACGCGGTCTCTTTGTCTCTCGGTCCTCGGCTCCTCTCTTGTGCCCCCTCCCCCGCCCCTTTTCCTTTCTTGCTCCTGTTTCCCATGGCCAGGTTCAGTTTGGACTCTTCCAGATACCTCTGGCTTGGCCGACTCTTCTCATCAACTGTATCTGGGGGCAGTCATGTCCTCATTTTTTTCATTAAATAACTCTGACCACTCACTTCTTGTCACCTTTAGTCTGGGACCCTCATATCGCCTATTAAAGAACTTTGTAAGTGTTGTCTGCAACTCATTACATGACCACACGGTGGCAGCGTGGGGCTGTGTTTCCAAACAAGATCCCTGAAGTTGCCTCTGCGGTGTCTTGAGCTGCTGGGAAGTATGCCAACCTCTGCAGCTTCCTTGCTTGTGGCTCTAGCCAGCCCAGCGCTGGTAGTTTCTTCCTCCCCGACAGTGTCGTTTAAGCTATCCGGGAGAAAGCTCTTCATACAGCCGGGCAAGTGGGGCCATATCACCACTTCGTTTGCCGACTGGGGATGGAACTCAGAGACAAGGGCGTGCTACCCTGGGCTTCTACCACTGAGCCATGCCCAAAGCCCGTCACTGGGGTATTCTAGGTAGGGACTCTACCCCTGAGGCACATCCTAAATCGCCTTTCTACTTTTTATTTTGAGACAGGTGCCATTAAGTTGCACTTGAACGTATTCTGTAAACCTGGGCCTTGAGCTGGTGATCTCCTGCCTCAACCTCATGAGTAGCTAGGATGTCCAAGTTCGGCCCATTTCCTTCTCAGATCTTTTGCATACTCTCTTTACTCAAAGTCTCTACCTACCCTAGCCTTACTGGTGTTTGATGGTACTGGATTTATTCCTCCCTGAGCTCCTTTGTCCAGGCTGCTCCTACCCCCCCCCCACACACACACACTCGAGTGGCCTCAAGGTCATCCCCCTCAGATCTTTTTGGTGCTGCCTCCTGCCTCCTAAACAAGCAATGTTGGCTCCACCCCCCAGCCTAGGGGACATGGTATGTGGAGGAGGAACATTTGTGATGACATACCTAGGGACAGATGGTGCCACTCAGTGGACTTTCAGCCTCATGACTGTGTACGAATAATTTCTAATGTCACATCTGCTGTGTTTTTTAAAACAAACTTTTATGAGCCCAGGCTCTACCCCAGGGCTGGAGTTCCGATGTCAGCGCCTGCTTCAGATGACCCCAAAATGCCTGTACTTTGAACTTCAACTTACCTGACGCCCACTTGATGTCTCTAGGGTTGGCTTTTTTCTGCTTATTGTTTATCCATCTTTATTTACTAGTTATACATGTGTGTATATACATGGCACCCATGAGCCACAGCATGTGTGTAGAGGTCAGAGGACAACGCACAGTGCTCAGCTTTCTCCTCCACTCTCAGAGATAAAACGTGAGTTGTTGGCGTGGTGCCAGTGCTTCAGCCACCTGAACAACCTCACCAGCCATCACGAGAAGCTGATGTTGGGACAATCAAGCTGCTTTTTTGTGATTTTCTTTCTGCTCCTCTGTAGAAAGCAACCTCCTCTGCTTGCTTCCCTGGTGTGCTGGTTTGTTTGCTCTCGGCCCAGGGAGTGGCACTGTTGGGAGGTGTGGCCCTGTTGGAGTAGGTGTGTCACTGTGGGTCTGGGCTTTAGACCCTCATCCTAGCTGCCTGGAAGCCAGTCTTCTGCTAGCAGCCTTCAGATGAAGATGTAGAACTCTCAGCTCCTCCTGCACCATGCCTGCCTGGAGGCTGCCATGCTTCCCTCCACGATGATAATGGACTGAACCTCTGAAGCTGTAAGCCAGCCCCAATTAAATGTCCTTTATGAGAGTTGCCTTGGCCATGGTGTCTGCTCACAGCGGTAAAACCCTAAGACACCTGGGATACTTGTTCTTCTATAGAATGAAGTTTGATCAGTTCTAGGATCAAGAATAAGACTAATTGCACACCAGACTTTCTAGAACTTGGGATGTATAAACACATACACAGAGGCACACACACACACATACACACAGAGAGACACATACAGAGAGACACACACAAATCTATTTTTATTGCTGTTGTTTTCTTCACATGGGGTCTCTTGTAGCCCAGGCTGGCCTAGAACTCACATTGTAGATGAACTTCTAAACCATGATTAGCTTATTCCATGGGCCACTTTCTTGTGTCATTGATCCCTCTGGCTCCTACAATCCTTTCTCCTCCTCTTCTTCAGGATTCCCTGAGCTCCACCTAATGTTTGGCTGTGGTCTTTGCATATGCTTCCAAACTGTAGCTAAATCAAATCTCTCCAGTTTACAAGTATAGCAGAACATATCATTAGGAATGATTGAGTTTTTTGGTTTATTTGTTGTTGTTGTGTTTTGGGGGGGTGGTTTGTTAGGGGCCTCAAGTTGGACCAGTTATTGATTGGCCATTTCCACAACAGGACACATTGTTGGTCTGAGGTTTTGTGGCTGGGTTGGTGTCCGAATCCATCTTCTGGAAACCTTGCCTGCTTCTACCTCCAGTGTTCTGGGACTGTAGGACTGTGCCACCACACCTCACTTAAAACTGTTTGGGTTCTTGTAGCTTATCTTTTGACACATTTTACCAGGAAGAGCAAATTTAAAACCACTGTGAAATCTGACTTCTCATTCAGCGAGAGGTTAAGGTGGAGGGTAATAACAGGCTTTGGCAGATGTGGGGGGTCAGGCTTTGGCAGATGTGGGGGATCAGGCTTTGGCAGATGTGGGGGAGTCAGGATGTTGCATGCACCTGTTGGCCTACTATTCAGGAGGGTGAGGCAGAAGGATTGCCTGTCTCCTAGACCTCAGGGCCAGTTTATGCAAAATAGCAAGATGCCACCTTAAAAAAATCTGGGCATTGTGGTGCACAGTCTAATCCCAATGCTGACAAGGCTAAGGCAGGAGGATCATGATGCCTTCAGTGCTATTTAAAAATATTGTGTTCATGTGTATGGGTATATTTGTATGCATGTGTATAAGTGCATTTGCATATGTGCCTGGTTCCTGCAGAGGTCAGAAGAGGGCTTTGCATTCCTAGTATGGTAGTTACAGATGTGAACTGCTGTGTGGGTGCTGGGAATTGAACCTGGGTCATCTGCAAGAGCAGTCAGTGCTTTTAACTGTTCAGCCATCTCTCCAAGCTTAGGCTTTTGAGACCCTGTCTCAGAACAAAATAAAATGATCAACCCTTGTGTATCAGTGTTCACTGCAGCATTGCAGCCTTCAAAAGAAATTACCCAAATGGCCAGGCAGTGGTAGCATACACCCTTAAACCTAGCACTAGGAGACAGAGGCAGGCAGATCCCTGTGAATTCAAGACAGAGAATGAATTCAAGTCTGTAGAATGAGTTTCAGGAAAACTAGTGAGTTAAATCTCAGCAAAGTCATTAACAAAAAAGCAATCGTGTATTGGATGTGTTATGGGTCAGAACCCGGTCCATAAAGAGACTCAGATAACAAAACCAGACTGCCTGGGTGGGCCTCAGTGACAGAGAATCTTGTCCTTGTCATGGCTGGTTTCACTTTTGTTCTTCTGGTCTGTTGCCTCTTGTTATTTCTCTTTCCCAGTGTGTATGAAATTTCAGGAACACAGACTGGAGATCTGTCTCAGTGGTTCCAGGCACTAGCTGCCTATTCTTACAGAGAACCCAAGGTTTAATTAGCAGTGCCCATACGGTGGCTCACAACCGTCTGTAACTTCAGTTGCAGGGAATCTGATGCCTTCTTCTGGCCTCCATGGGCACCAGGCTCGAAGGTGGCGCACAGAACTGCACATGGAGAAAACACTCAGCACATAAAATAGATAATCTTTTAAGAAAATGCATGCAGGCAAAAACATTCATACAAATACAGTTTTTAAAAATCCAGGATCAGCCAGCCCTGTAGTCAAGCATCCTATGCTTAGAACCAAAACTCCTCCCAAGGCCTGGCATAGAGGCGAATAGCCTAGCACTCAGGATGCTGAGATAGGAGCGAGTTGGAGGGCTGCCTGGACTGCATAACAAGACCCTGTTACAAAATAAAACACATGCCACTCCAGTATCAAAGACCCCAGCAGGAGCTGGCAGAACCAGACCTTAATGGTAGACTGGCCTGGCCTGGCCAGTGCCAACAGCGTATGTAAGCCTTCTTTTGTCTGTATTATCATGGAGCCACCATAGGTATGAGGAAGTCAGTTTCTTCAGCCACCATACCTGCTAGTTTCTCCATAGGAGCACACTGCAGTAGGCATGCAATCACTCGCCCACAATGGTAAGGACGAAATAGGTTGCAGAATAGTATGAAACACACACTCATGCGTAACTAGCTCTTTGGCTCCTTTGTGGGTTCTTCCCTCTTCCACCCACCTTTTCAACCCCTAACACTGAAGAGAAAAGGACAGAGAAGAAAGGAGAGAGATCCTTGAATAAAGTCAGGGGTCAGAGGGGGCAAGGTCATTGTGACCACTTCCTGCTCATTAGGGCTGCTGAGTTCCTGGGGGCAAGTTTGATCTTCCCACTCAGGATATTTTTCTTCTTTGTGCATGACTACTTAACAAACTGCTGCTAACAAAAACCAACCAACAATCCACCTCTGGGGGCCCTAGTATTTATACACCCTCTGAAAAGTTCCCAGAATTCTAAACATCTTACGACTGCAGAAACTCTCTGCAGCTGGCAAAACCATGCCTCTGCTAGGGCATGGGTCAAGTCAGTCAACTGTTTCGAAGAAGCCCCATATCCCCACACCTGAGATTAAAACAAAAAACACATACTCTTGTATATTTCTGTGTTTTTGAAGAAACCAACATTCCAGATTTCTCACGACACTCATGCACACACATAGGGATAAAAGTGGTCGGGTCATTTGCTTTGGGGAGGTGCTATCCTATCTCTGTTTCAGAAGGCCTAGGGAGCCAGTCCAACCTCAGACAAGGGGTCCTAGAGGACACCAAGTCATACATGCTTAGGTTTGGAGTGGGGGGCAACCCTGCTTCCAGGGCTGGCATCTCAGTGAACTTAAACAGCATGTGACAATTTACTAATATAATGTACATTAGATACATATGTAAACATAAACACACAGACATGTAAGTGTCCATATACACACTTATTGAATGAAAAACAATGAGAACATGACAGCTCCTATATATGGTTGAGAAGGTTCATTGTAGATATGAGGAAAAGACCATCCAGAGGCATCTACGAGAGGCCAGACTGAACTGGGCCAACAGAATAAACCGAGCCATGAGGTCAGGGGTGAGAGAGGAAGAAGGGGGGAAACCA
>JADRCH010000197.1:1629361-1640099 GCA_019843965.1 Rhynchomys soricoides
TGGGTGGGTGGGTGGATGGATGGGTGGGCGGGTGGGTGGGTGGATGGATGGGTGGGCAGGTGGGTGAATGGATGGGTGGATGGATGGGTGGGTGGATGCGTGGGTGGATGGATGGATGGATGGGTGGGTGGTGGATGGGTGGATGGTTGGGTGGATGGTTGGGTGGATGGGTGGTGGATGGATGGATGGATGGGTGGGTGGTGGATGGGTGGATGGGTGGATGGGTGGGTGAGTGTTTGTGGAGATGGGTAGAAAATGAAAGGGTACATGGATAATCACATAACAAAATACACCATGGGGTGGAGGAGTACTTTAATCTCCTCAGTACTGGTGTCCCTGCTCCCCCAGGGAAGTAGTTGAGGAGGAAAAGAAGAAGAAGAAAGACGATGATGATCTGGGCATACCCCCGGAGATTTGGGAGCTCCTGAAAGGGGCCAAGAAGAGCGAGTACGAGAAGATTGCCTTCCAGTACGGCATCACTGACCTCCGTGGCATGCTGAAACGGCTCAAGAAGGCCAAGGTGGAGGTCAAGAAGAGTGCAGGTCAGCACTGATCCAAGGGAGATGGGCATGTCTTCCAACATAGGGTATGTGTACCCTGGACCCAGCTTCTGGTGGCGTTCACCTGGCAAGTAGTTGACCTCACTCTCAAGGGACTCTAAGTCCACAGGAGCCTCCAGACTTGACCTTGGACAGACTAAGGTCTGGGAGGAAGACTTGGCTCCTCTAGAGATGATCAGGGCAAAGAACTCTCCTCTCCGCCCCATGGTCTCCTGTCCTCAGTGCTGGTCATCTCCATATCCATTGGTCCATTCTCTACCCTGTGGTCCTCTCTTCATCTCTAGCCTTCACTAAGAAGTTGGACCCAGCCTACCAAGTAGACAGGGGCAACAAGATCAAGTTGATAGTGGAGATCAGTGACCCAGACCTTCCTCTCAAGTGGTTCAAGAATGGCCAGGAGATCAAGCCAAGCAGCAAGTATGTGCAGGGCAGCTGCTGCACAGAGGGCGATTGAGAGTGAATCCCAGAAATATGAGTGGGTTCCAACCTTTCCCTTTGGTTGTGTCCTCCATAATGGCTGCTCTCACACCAGGTATGTGTTTGAGAATGTGGGGAAAAAGCGAATTCTTACCATCAACAAGTGCACACTGGCAGATGATGCTGCATACGAGGTGGCAGTCAAAGAGGAGAAGTGTTTCACTGAACTCTTTGTCAAAGGTGGGGCTGGCTCCAGCCTGAACCTGGGGATGGAGGGAAGGATGGAGGGAGGGAGGGAGGGAGGGAGGGAGGGAGGGAATTGAGTGGGTCCTGAAACTACTGGCTTTTTCTTGTAGAGCCTCCAGTTCTAATTGTCACCCCACTGGAGGACCAGCAGGTGTTTGTGGGTGACCGAGTGGAAATGTCAGTAGAGGTGTCTGAAGAGGGTGCACAGGTCATGTGGTGAGTTGAGCTTTGGTTTCTGAGCTGAGCACAGGTGTCTTTAGGTTCTTTACCTCAACCCTGGTCTCTAGCAGACCCCAAACACCCTGGGAGACTCCGATCCCCACTCAGGGGACACCTGAGACCTCAGTTAATCTTTAAAACTGCCCCTTTACTCTTGACCTCAATTCTAGCACTGACTTCTGTCCCATTCTCTTCAGGATCTTTTCCTGATCCCTCCTGTTGTATTGAACATTAACTCATCTATCAGCCAGTCATTTGCTTTTGGATGTATCCATCTAGGCATCAGTTATCCACCTGTCCATCACCCTCTCTGTACCCACCACCCATCCATTGCCCACCACCCACCTATCATGCCTGCGTGCTTCCATCTTTTTATTAGACACCCACCATTCCTCATCCGTGAATTAGCCACGCGTCCTTCTGTCATCATTCACCTACCATCCGCCCACCCACCATCATCAGTCCATCTTTGCATCATACATTCACCGATCTCTCCATCATCCATCCACTCGTCCACCATCCTTCTATTTCTTCTCTCCTCTTTCCATCCATCCACCATCAATCGATTCATCCGATCATGTCCTCATCCATTCATGTCTCCACCAACCCCTCACCCAACCTCCTTTCCATTGGCTCATTCAGCCATTTCCCTATCATCTTTCAACCCGTCGTTGTCAAGCCGTCTTCCTTCCTTCCTTCATTTACCCACCCATCCCTTACCTCTCCATCCATTAATTCCCCGTCTAAACCAACCACATACCCGCCCATCTCTGCTTTATCCGTGACCCACCCTTCCACCTTGTGATGGTTGCCCTGCCTTCCCTCTGCCCAGGATGAAAGATGGTGTAGAGATGACACGGGAGGATTCCTACAAGGCACGCTACCGCTTCAAGAAGGATGGGAAACGGCACATCCTCATCTACTCTGATGTGGCCCAGGAGGACGGCGGCCGCTATCAGGTCATAACCAATGGTGGCCAGTGTGAGGCCGAACTCATTGTGGAAGGTACGGCTTCCTCTCAGAGGGCTGGATGAAAGCACTGAGGCTCCAGATCAGAGTGTGTCCTCCTTTACCCCAACATGGCCAGACTCCATCTTGTGCTCACACTGGTGATTAGGCATCATCACCTTCCTGCTGCATTGACATTTCTTTCCCCAACTCAGCACATGCAACAGTGAATGAGGTCTGTATTCTGGTTGACGTGGAGTCCATAGGATTTTATGTCCTGTGGAAAGAAAGAAAGAAAGAAAGAAAGAAAGAAAGAAAGGGAAAACAAAACAAAAATCTATATCATTTATGGGCAAATAATGTTTTCCATATGTGGCCATTAAACAAAAGAAAGTGCACACTGAGCTGACTCCCAGGAGTGGACCACCAAGATGAATTCTCAGATGACATTTATAGTACAGGGGAGAGAAAGAGACAAGGAGGGAAGGAGGGAGGGGCTGACAGACATGGATATGCACATATATATGTATACATACACACACATATATACGTGTAGGTATGTAGTCACACATCCAGCTCTCTTTACCCAGGGGTTCTGTGAGTGAACACATCTAAGTAAAATATTGGGGAAAGTAAATTGCATCTTATTAGGGCATGCTAGCCAAGAATTCTACCACTGAGATACACTTCAGCCTCTCAGTGGGGGATTCAGGCAGAGGCTCTGGGCATGCCCCTAGCCCACCTCAGGGCCTTTGCATACATTCTTCCTAGGAGGCTTTCAGCATGTTCTGTAGCATTTCGCTGGTCCCTCTCAGGCCATCTCACTCCTAATTCATGGAATTTCCTTGGTCCCACTAGAACATGACCCTCCATGCGCGGTAGGTAGTTTGAAGCTTATTCATCATTATATTTCCAGAACAGCATTCAGCACATAGTGGGTCCTCACTAGTCTTTGTGACCTGATTGGAGTGGTCAGGTTCCCACCCTTCTTCTTCTTTATCCAGAGAAGCAACTGGAGGTCCTGCAAGACATTGCGGACCTGACGGTGAAGGCCTCAGAACAGGCTGTGTTCAAGTGTGAAGTGTCTGACGAGAAGGTGACGGGCAAGTGGTACAAAAACGGGGTGGAGATACGACCCAGCAAGAGGATCACCATCTCCCATGTGGGCAGGTGAGGCACGGGCAGAAGGGACAGTGCAGTGTTCCTTGGTTGAGTGGGACAAATGTATCAGTTAGCTATGGCTGTGTGATGGCCTCACCAGTTTAGAGGAAGCATTGCTTTAATCTGAGTCTGTGGGATGGTTGGGACATCAAGATCTCCCTGTAAAGGCATGGTGTGGGGAGAGGTCAACTAGGACCATATTTGGGATGCACAGGAAAGCAAGTGCAGTGTGTGAGCACTTGAGATAAATACCTGCTTGTCCAATGAATGTCTGAGAGTCATGGCTGTGGCCCAGTGTCACACCCTCCTGGCTTCCTTCATGAGGGCTGCTTGTTTTTTGTGAGGAATTGTGGCTGCTGGTGGCATTGATAGCGATGCTGCTAGTCTTGATGCTGACAGGGAACTTCCTGAGTGCCAGCTGCCCCCTAGATGTCTCACAACTCTGAGATAGTGTCATCACTATGGATGTTTATGGATGAAGAGACTGAGGCACAGAGAGAGTTGGTAGCTTGCCCAAAGCTAAGAAGTGGGGCTCAAGCTTAGGCCAGAACAGAACCTCAAATAAGATCAGTGGCTTTACAAACATGAGGACTTGAGTTCAAGTCCCTGCCCATATGGAACACCGGGCATGGTAGTGTGTGCCCATAATCCCATCACTGGGGAGTCAGACAGAGGAGGAACCCTGGAGTTTGCTGGCCAGACAACCTAGCTTAATTGATGAGACCCAGGTCCCACTGAGAGGTCCTGTCTCAAAATGGAGAAGGGCTGGAGAGATGCCATAATGATTTAGGAGCACCAGTTGCTCTTGCAGAGGACCCAGGTTCAATTCCCAGCACACACATGATGGCTCACAACCATCTGTGACTCCAGTTCCAGGGGATCTAATGCCCCCTTCTGTCCTCTGTAGGTACTTCACACACATGGTGCACATAGACGTGAAGGCAAACATGCATACATATAAATCTTCAAAAGTAGATGGTGCCTAAGGAATGACACACGAGTAGACCCTGGGCTCCACATGCTTCTCATGTTGGCATTCACAGAAGCATATGGGTGCTCTGGCCTGACCCCACCCACCTCCTTTCTGCTTTCTAGATTCCACAAGCTGGTGATTGATGATGTCCGTCCTGAGGATGAGGGAGATTACACATTCGTGCCTGATGGTTACGCTCTATCCCTCTCAGCCAAGCTCAACTTTTTGGGTAGAGACAGCCTTCTTTTTCTACTAGGGATGGAGAACCCACCCTCCCAGACCTCCAGTATCCCAGAATGTCTCCCTGCTGGATTGAGCTCCCTAGTTCTACAATGAAGGTCACAGCAAGTGTCTGTGGGGCCCATCGATAGAGTCAGATGAGATGTTCAGAGCATATACATGCTGATGCATATTCATGGGGAGTAGGCATGGCTGGGGCATCTTTCCCTTCCCTAGGACCCCAGACTCAGGTTTGCTTCCAGAGGTTTCTCTGCCTCTGGATTATGAAGGAAAGATGAAGCCAGGACCTTAGAGTTTATCTCTAACCCTCCCATCTCCTTGTCCTTCCAGAAATCAAAGTGGAGTACGTACCTAAGCAAGGTAAGGGCCAGGGTGGCCCCCCGTGTAACTCAAGTCTGAGGGAGGAGGCTGGGGTCTGATCGTGGAATGTTGCTTCTCTGGGGACCCTATGATGATATTGGGAAGCCAGGTCCCCAGTGCCTCTTTTGTGCCTCTAGAGCCTCCAAAGATCCACCTGGACTGCTCAGGGAAGACCTCAGATAACTCAATTGTTGTGGTGGCTGGAAACAAGCTACGGCTGGATGTGGCCATCACAGGGGAGCCACCTCCCACTGCTACCTGGCTAAGGGGAGATGAGGTAGGTTTCTGCCCTTGGTCCCTCTCCCTCTGGCTCTGCTAAGTGGCTTCAGGCAAGGGACCCCTCTGAGCTTCAGTTTCACATGCTATGAAATGAGAACAGGTCTTCCTTCTGTGTGGCATAGTTCTGAAGACTGCCGGTTGTGTTGGTCTACACAAGACATGGGCCCAACGTATGGTGTATTCTCCATCCATTGATCTTTTCATCAGGCTGCTAGTTAGTCAAGACTGCCAGTTCATCCAGCTCTTCAATAACCCTTCCATCCAACACTTACCCACCAATCAATCCACCCACCCACCCACCCATCCCACCAACCACCCACCCACCCATCCCACCACCCACCACTCATCCCACCACCCACCCATCCCACCACCCACCCACCCACCCATCCATCCACACATCCCACCACCCACTTACCCACCACCAGTCCATCCCACCACCCACACACCCACCACCCGTCCATCCCACCACCCACTTACCCACCCGTCCATCCACACATCCCACCACCCACTTACCCACCACCCGTCCATCCCACCACCCGTCCATCCCACCACCCACACACCCACCCATTCATTCCCATATTCACCCATCCATTCACCCATCAATCTATTCACATACCCATCAATCCACCCATATATCCACCCCCTCCTACCGCCATCCATCCTTTGCCCACAACCCATTTATCTCTACACCACCCGCCCACCACCCATCCACCCACTGATCCATCCATCACTCACATCATCCATATCCACTCATTCCTCTGCAATCAATCCACGCATCCATCCCCTATCCATTCACTCATCTCTCCCACCCACAATTCATTCATCTATCCATGCTTCCATGTACCCGTCCCTCCCTCCCTCCATCCCCCCAAAAGTCCACCTATCTATTCATCTACCATCTGTCTATTCATCCTTTTAACAAAAACTGCTTTGACTTTGTCTCTTCTGGCACACATGAAAGTCAGATTCTCACCTATCCTGATGTTAAACAGTTTTCGATGAATGTAACCAACACCAGAGCTAGATTTTCTCTTTCTTTCTTTGTTTCTTTCTTTGTTTCTTTCTTTGTTTCTTTCTTTCTACCATCTATCCATCCATCTATTTATCTAGTGTTGTTCTTGTTTTCAGCCCCTGGTCAGTGTTCCTTTGCTTTGCTCTGTGGCCAGGCTGAACACTGTGGTGGGGAATACATTATGGACCAAGATGCTTACCTCACAATGGCGGGGACACACTGAGAGAAAGGAACTGGGTCTCAATATCCTCTTCAATGGCACCCCGATCGATGGCTGGATGTTCTCTTGCTAAGCCCCATCACTTTTTGTTGTTTGTTTCTCAAGACAGGGTTTTACTGTGTAGCCCCGGATGTTCTAGAACTCACTGTATAGACCAGGCTGGCCTTGAATTTACAGAGATACACCTGCCTCTGCCTCCTGAGTGCTGAGATTAAAGACCCGTGTCACCACTGCCTAGCTTTAGATCCTATCATCCCAGTAAGGAGATGAACTGGGACAAGCCTTCAGGACATGGGTCTTTGGGTAACATTGATCCAAACTGTAGCAGCAATGAGGTCTTCTCTTCAGGAGCATGGACAGGATGACTCCATGTTTATCCTCTTCCCATCAGCTCACCACTAAAGGTGCAATCTTCATCACATGCAGTCCTGGCTCTGTGCCTTCTTCCTTTGGGGGAGGTGACACAAGCCCACACGGTAGCTTCCCAAGATGACTGAGACTGAGATGTGCATGTGTGTGTGTGTGTGTGTGTGTGTGTGTGCAGAGAGCAGGAGTTGTGGGAATGTGAGGTCACTTTTAGCTAAGAGCATCTAAAATGCTTCCTGGAAGAAGTGATAACTTCCAGTTGACCTCAAGGAGGCTGAGGCAGTGATCGGGATTCCTGGCAGGGGCTCTCTCTACTGCTAGATTTTATCCCCAGCACTGCACAAATCAGACATGATGGTTCACACCTATCATCTCTGTCACTGGGAGGTGGAGACAGAAGGAACAGGAGTTCAGATCATCTTTGACAACATAGGAAGGCCCATGGTAGTCTAGATTACAAGAGACCTTGGAGAGAGAGAGAGAGAGAGAAAGAGAGAGAGAGAGAGAGAGAGGCTAGACTGTACACAGATAAACTGACTCTTGGGAACAAGACACAAGTCTAGTGAAGAGGTGGGTGTGTGGTAGACAAGAAGGGCGTGGAGGAGGAAGAAAGTCAGTGAGTCCAGAACTCATATACTTGTGGCCATAGAGAAGCCGCTGCAGGATTTCGAGGCATTGAGGCAGGTCTGGGTAAGTGATGCAAGCCCAGCTGCTGGGTGCCTTTGTCCAGGTGTTCACAGCCACAGAAGGCAGGACACGAATTGAGCAGAGGCCAGACTGCAGCAGCTTTGTGATCGAGAGTGCGGAGAGGTCAGATGAGGGCCGCTACACCATCAAAGTCACTAATCCTGTGGGAGAGGATGTGGCCTCCATTTTCCTGCGGGTTGTGGGTAAGCAGGGGTCAGGGGATGAAGGATGAGGTGGCTCACTGAGGCCTCCAAGAGTACCTCTGACACTCATTGTCCCTCCCCCCCCCCCCCAGATGTTCCTGACCCTCCAGAGGCTGTCCGTGTCACCTCAGTTGGAGAAGATTGGGCCATTCTGGTTTGGGAGCCACCCAAGTATGATGGAGGACAGCCAGTGACTGGTTAGCATCCACACACCAGTGTCCCTGTGACTCCCATGTTCCCTTGCACCTGACCCTGTCTCCTCCTCCCAGGGATTAAAGGCATGCACAGCCACCATTGCCTGTCCCATTGTCACTTATTGATTCTATTCATCTTTCCTGGGATTCATTATTCCCCAGTGACTTGGAAATAAGTCTCATTTAGCTTTCATAGCCTGGGGATTTCTGTGACCCCTGGCTTCTTGATTCCCAAAGCCATATTTGGTAGCCCCAGAAGGCTCTGAGATGCTGAGAATCAATCTGGTTGGGGGATCCTTCCTATGTGATCCTTCCTGTCCCAACCGTGCCTCCAGACCTCACGATGACCCCCCAAACCCTTCTGCTTGGGGAACCACAGGGTACTTGATGGAGCGGAAGAAGAAAGGCTCCCAGCGCTGGATGAAGCTCAACTTCGAGGTCTTCACTGACACGACCTATGAGTCCACAAAGATGATCGAGGGTGTCCTCTATGAGATGCGGGTCTTTGCTGTCAATGCCATTGGTGTCTCACAGCCCAGCATGAACACCAAGCCCTTCATGCCCATTGGTATGATGGCCTCTCTGTACCCACCTGCTCTTCCCCCCCATTCTGTATTACATTCATCTCCAACCCCATGCCAGGCCTTTGACACACAGAGCTTGGAACGTGCATGCACGAATGTGTGTGTGTGTGTGTGTGTGTGTGTGTGTGTTACTACAGATGGAACCTAGGACCTTGCCAAAAACCTCAGCCTTTCACTGGGAGGATTCTAGACATGGGCTCTACCACTGAGCACCATCTCCAGCCCCTTCCTGGTGGATTCTAGGCAGGCATTTTACCTCTGAGGTACAGCCCCAGCTGTACCTTTTTTTGTCTTTTTGAAACAGGTTCTGTGTAGTATTAACTGGCTTTGAACTTGATCTGTAGACTAAGTTGGCCTTGAACTCAGAGATCCATTGGCTTCTGCCTCCCCAGGATTAAAGGCATGCGCCACCACACCAGCTACTTGTTTTTGTTTTCTGTGCTACTTTAATCTCCTTCTTGTCCATTCTTGCTCACTGACCTTTGGCCCATGACAGTGATACCATCTCTAGCCTCTGACTCCTGCCCTCTCTTTCGGACCTCTGGTCCTTCATTGGCTCCTGGCCTTCTCTCTCTGGATTCCTGCAGCCCCCACAAGTGCACCGCAACACCTCACAGTGGAGGATGTGACGGACACCACTACCACACTTAAGTGGAGGCCTCCAGATCGGATTGGTGCTGGCGGCATTGATGGCTACCTGGTGGAGTACTGCCTGGAGGGCTGTGAGTGCTGCGTGGCCCTAGATTTGGGAGTTGCATGGGGCTGGCATGGTGCCTGGAGTAGGCTGGACCCCCAGGCCAGGGTTTCCTCCATCCCTCTGTCCACATCTATGCAGCAATGGCTCCTTACTGTCTGTCCCTCCCTCTTACATCTTCCTCCACCTCCTTCTCCTTCTCTTCTTCCCTCCCCTCCTTCCTCTTCTACTGTTCTTCCTTTCCAACCATCTGTGTGACTGTCACCTCCTCTGTCCTCACCTCTGCCTCTGCTGCACACCCCCATCTGTCTGTCACCTCCTCTGTCCTCATCTCTGCTTCTGCACCCCCCACTCACACTCATAATCACACTCCAGCACCCTCACACGTATTCTTGAGGCACACTGGTATGGACACACTAGTGCACACATACTGCTTAAAGCCAGGTACTCACAAATATTCATTTACCCACCCACATACATGTGCGCGCACACACACACACACACACACACACACACAGAGACATGGAGTTACCCCCCCCCCCCCCCGGCTGCAGAGTATCTTCCTTGATTATCTGGCAATCAGGACACCACACTGTGTGTCCAGCCTTACCTGTAACCAAGCAGCCCCAGCCCTGCCCATCCTGCCTGTGTCTGTGTGTCTGTGTCTGTGTCTGTGTCTGTGTCTGTGTCTGTGTGGTCTTGGCCTCTATGATTCAGAACCTTTCAAGACCTGGAACTGGGACCACCACATCAGACCACATAGGGAAGAGAGAATAATGCTCCTATTAGCTTCTTGCCGCCATCTCTTCCCAGCATTCCTTTCTTCATTCCTCAGCTGGCCAACATCCGACCCCCTACCTCTCCCATCCTTGCACCATTTCATGCTTGAGCTACATTCCTCTTCCCTGAAATGGGGGTCACAGTGTTGAGACAGGTGTGCTGCTTTTGATGTGATGGGGGTGGTCCTCCATGCTATCCTCAGGAATGCTTGACTAGGCTGTTGCCACTGGTGCTGGTGTTCACTCACCGTGGTGGGGCTATTTACTGGGGTTGGGGGGCAATGCAGAGGCCCCAAGGCAGGCCCCGGTCCACATGTGACTCCTTTCTCCAGCTGAGGAATGGGTCTCCACTAACAAGGAGCCAGTGGAACGATGTGGCTTCACTGTCAAAGATCTCCCAACGGGAGCCAGGATCCTCTTCCGGGTTGTTGGGGTCAACATTGCGGGGCGCAGTGAACCAGCCACCCTCCTTCAGCCGGTCACTATCAGGGAGATTGTTGGTGAGTGACACTCAGTCCCTGACTCAGCCCTCCTGAGTCCTTCAATTAGGGTCCCCCAGATGATGTTGTCCCCATCTAGTGGTTCCCAGCCCAACA
>JADRCH010000197.1:1650099-1671530 GCA_019843965.1 Rhynchomys soricoides
CCCCCCCCCCGGCTGCATGCACATGGTGCACATAAACACAAGCAGGCAAATACACACATAAAATAACTGACTAAATTTTAAAGCAAAAGGCCTGGCATAGCAAAGTACAACTGTATCTCTAGGTGCTGGAGACATCAAGAGCTTCCCTATGTGGAATGTTGGATGCCATGAGACCCTTTCTCATTCTGTGGGTCTGGAGAAGTGGTTTGTGGGAAGTGTTTATCTAGCACAAAGCCTGGCCTTCATCCCCAGTACTTTGTAAACCAGCCATAGTGGTGGATGATTGTCATTCCAGAATCGGGGAGGTGGAAGCAGGAGGACCAGGAGTTCAAGGACATCCTCAGCTACATATCTGAGTTCAAGGCTAGCTGGGGCTACATGCAGCCCTGCTGAGGGAGACAGAGATGTGACCATGATGACTGCACTGGTGTTTGCGGACAGTCCTGAATGGGAACTCTCTTGCTCCCTCTGCTGGGGGATTTTGGGTAGAGACATATCTCACCCCGCCTCACCTACCTCTCATTTCTCCTGCAGTGCCACAGTGACAGCTAATGACCTGTAAATAAGTCATCAGAACCCGGACACCAGTGCTGCAACCCTTGGGATGGCAGTCATCTGTCTAGAATGATCATTGTGATAAAGTGCTGTTGCTCAAATTATCGTGTGTCCATCCTTTTAGAGCCTGTAGTTCTTGTCTCCTTGTGGGTGGAGTTAGTCACTCTTGGGGTAAGGGATGGCCACCACCACAAGGCAACCTTAAAGATCAGGTCTCATTGAAGCTGCTATCTTGGAAGATGGTGTCTGCTGAGGGAACTGCTTGTCATGGCATTTATGTGGCCTAAACTCTCTTGAACATTACCTATAGAGAGGAAGAGGCAGGCCGGTCACCACCCACAAAGGACAGCACATCCAAGCTGACCAAGGCAGGTCTGGGTACAGTTGTCATTTTAGCTATCTGGAAGGCTGAGGTAGAGGTAGAACGGTCAGAGACATCCTGGGCAATTAAATGACACCCTGCATTAAAATAAAAAGTGGAAAGAACTTGGGGACTCAGTGGTAGAGTCCCTGTCTAGACCACACAGTGAGGGGGATGGGGGATGGCTTAGTGGTGGAGTGCTTCCTTAGGATGTGGAGGCTCTGGATTTCACCTCCAGCAGAGGGAAAAGAAGGGAAGCCAATTGGAAAACCCTTGCATACCAAGGAACCAAAGGCATAGAAGGCTAGAGGAAGACCTGGAGGCAGCCTGTTTGTTGCCTTGGTTATTGTGACATAAAGAACCAGGGCTTGGGTGTTGGTTAAGAGCCTGATCTTTATTAAGTTTAAAAATCCATCTCTCTGGCTCTGAGCTGAGCTGGCTTGATTTCTGGTCCTTTGGTCTGAAAGGATCTTGTCTGAGTCAGAGCCCCCAGAGTTCTGAGATCTGAGGGTCGAGTCTGGCCTCTATGGCTTGAAACTAAGAAAGGGGTACATCTGAGAGCCTGACCAACATGAGGGTCTGCGTTTGAGCTAGCTGGGCCCATGGGTGTCTTGGGAAGAGGCCTCATCTTCCACAACAGTCCTCTCCTGTTCCCCTTTCAGGGAACTGGCCATGTATGGCCAGGTGTAGCCCACCCCTTCAGTGAGTAGACTTCTCCCCCTAGAGCCCACTTGTTGCCAAGCAGAGGCTGGGAAAGGGCTGTGTGCTCTCCTTTAGGGCAGCTGGGCTAGCAATACCAGCCACACGGTCCCTAGTCTGCTACGGACCCTCTAGCCTTCCCCTTAGAACTCCTACAAAGATAGAAGGAAGGAGTTCCTCTCTCCTCAGGTCTAGAGATCCAGGACTGGTTTTCCTTCTCCAAATCCAGGGTCCAGGTCCCAGCCTTCCTCCCTCAGACCCAGGGGTCCAGGATCCAGCCTTCCTCCCTCAGACCCACGGGTCCAGGCCCCAGCAGGCCTACCTGGTCCCTTTCAATCCATCCTGGCCCAACATCCCTGGGCTCGAGGTCCCGCCCTCACCTCCGGGGGCTGCAACTGCCCCTCCTCGACCTCATCCTCATCCTCATCCTCCTCAGGCACAGTGTCCTCGTGCGTGAAGGGCACTGCGCAGGTGGGCGAGTGGAATCGGAGGCGGTAGAGCAGCCGCACCCAGCGACCGAACTCGCAGTCCCGGGTGTCTGGCGGAGCGCGCAGTTGCAAGTAGAAGGCACGTCCAGTTCGGAACTTGACCTTGAGCTGCTGGCGGCTCATGTCATGCACAAACAGCTGCACAAATTGCAAGGGAAACAGCCTGAAGAGAGAAGGGGAGGCTCAGTCATGGCCTTGTGTTTCTAGTCCTGCTGCCATCCGCTGGGGACTCCCACTACTGCATGGGCTGTGCGATGCTTATGGTGGCCAGCTACCAGACCCCTGTCTCAACCTCCTCTCTCGCATCCTGGTCCTGCTCTATCACCAATTCCTCACAGCTATACCTTCCTTGTACCTCGAATCCCTGTATCTCCACCTGAGTCCCATGCTTAGTTTGGCCTAATCAAAGTCAAGGCTGGGTCCTTACTGTGGACCAGAGCTCCTCTGCTTGAGGGAAGGAGGGGGGAAAGGGGTCTCCCCGGCCTGTATAATCTTGATCACTCCATGTGACAGTTCTCCATCTATCCTGTTGACTTCACCAGTGGCTGATGTGAGCTCCTTGGATTCTGAACTCTGGGCTAATTTTGCTGTTTTCCCTTATAAGGTTAATCACTGGAAGGCTGCTTATAAAATATTTGAATAAATGAATTGCTCACAGTTTCAGCTAGATTCAAGGTCCAACAAAGGAAAGGAGATACAGCGTAGAGAGAATAACCTGGCTCAGGCCACACAGCAAGGGGTGGGAACAAAGCCTGCACTCCTAACTCTGGGGTTTGTTAGATACAGCAAGGGGTCACCACATCCTCTGCTGGCCTGGTCCTATTGCTTATAGGACCTGGTGTGTCCAACCCCTTCATTCCTGTGCACACAAATTCACAGAACACATGCCTTCTTTTTCATGGTGCCCCTCAGTGGACAATGGATTTCCCTTAAATGTAACAGCTCTCGACATTTACACACTGCTCATGCTGTGCCATGTGCTTCAGGAAGAACTGTCCTGTCACCATGTGTTCCAGATGAGGGGACTGAGGTGCAGAAAAGAAGACACTGAAGGCAGGATTGATCCTAAGCTCTGGGACCAAGAATGTTCTAGCCACAGGGGAGTCAAGTTGACTCAGCCTGGTTCTAGCAGGAGCCTGGAGTAGGGCTGGGGCTAATTGCTAACAGGGTTTGTTTTGCTGATAAGTACTCAGTAGCCCAGGCTCACCTAGAACTAGTTGTGTCACTGAGCCTGGCCCTGAACTTCCGATCCTCCTGTTTCCACCTTCTGAGTCCTGGGATTACAGTTTTGAGAATTTTGTACCACTTTGTGGTACTCCAGACAGGCAAGGATAGGGTCAGAGAGACCCCAAACTAGCATTTAACATTCAAAGCCTGTTGTTGGAAACTGTGCATCTTACCAGGGCAGAAAACTGAGTAATGTTCTCCACTTAGGTAAGGAGATAATTGGGTAAATTCAGATACTTTTTTCTTTTGGCTTTTTTTTTTTGAGACAAAGTCTCATAGTGTCCTGGCTGACTGGAATTTATAGTTCAGGCTGGACTTAAACCCAGAGATTTGCCTGACTCTGCCTCCCAAGTGCTGGGATTAAACCTGTGAACCACCGTGTCCCGCTAAAACCCTATTCATCCCTTCCTCCCTTCCTTTCTTGTATGTGGCGGTCATAGGTTAGTGGCTTGCATGTGACTGTGGCAAGTGGTGGTCATAGGTTAGTGACTTGCATGTGTATGTGCACTTGCACATGGTGGTCATCGGTTAATGCTAGGGTCTTCCTTCCTCTGTCATTCTCCCACCTCATTTTTGGAGTTTTTCACTTAACCTGGAGCCAAATGATTGGATAGGATGGCTGACCAGCAAGCTCCAAGAATTAGCCTATCTCTGTCTCTCCCAACACTGGGATTACCATGGGACTTACTTTTTTTTTTTTTTTTTGAGACTGGGTTTCTCTGTGTAGCCCTGGCTGTCCTGGAACTCACTCTGTAGACCAGGCTGGCCTCGAACTCAGAAATCCACCTGCCTCTGCCTCCCAAGTGCTGGGATTAAAGGCGTGAGCCACCACCGCCCGGCTGAAATTTGGAAACTCAGATCATCATGCTTGCCCTGCAGACACTCTACTGACGGGATCTCTCTCTCTCTCTCTCTCTCTCACACACACACACAGAGCCCCTTTTTACTTTTTATCTTAAGACAGGGTCTCACTAAGTTGTCCAGGTTGCCACTTTTATAGCTCGCTTTGGCCTTGAACTGCTTCAGCTTCTCAAGTTGTGGGATGACAAGCCTGAACCACTAGGCTTGGCCTTTTTCTATTTGCTCCCTGTCTTTCATGAACTGAGATAGGATGAGAAAGGATTCAGGTCTCCAAAAATACCACAGTGTGCACATGCACTATAAGTGTGTAAATGTTTCCTGTTTGCAGCTGAAGCAGGGCAAGGCCTAGGCTGGGGAAAGGGATGTTTTGTGTGGGGTTTGGACTTGGTAGTATTGCTTTTCACAAGTTTTCAATGAGAGGAGCAGAGCAGAACAGTGGACTGTGAGGAGCTCAGGTTCTAGTCCAACTCTCTGGGACCCTGGGCCATGGGCCCAGTCTTTGAGCCTTACTTTATCTCCCTGGGACAGGGGAGTACCTGGAAAGCAGAAAGCATTATGTAAACAGTCACCATCCTGAGTCAGTGATGTCACTGAGGACTGTCCTCCCTCAATCTCATCTGACTTCTGACCTCTGAGAAGTGCCCTGTCATTTTTCTTAGTGGAGAGGTCTGGTGGTGATCTTGGTCCCCGGAGTCTGGGTGGGCAAAATGGCAGCAGGGAGACTGGAGGAAGTTGGGACTTAGAGGGGCAGTCACCCGAGGAGCTGCAGGTGTCCATTCTCCTTGTCAGGGCCTGCCAGCAGCAGCAGGTCTGGCAGCTCCAGGGCAGGGCTAGAGGCTGCCACCCCCATGGTGACTTTGTTGGCGACTTCTCCAAACCGGGTCACCTGGGGCCAGAGGTTAGAGACACGATAGATAGCCGGAGAACAGAACTCAAAAGGGATCTGATGGGTGTTGGGAATCTTGACAGAGTGAAAGGTCATGAACTGGGGGAGATGAACAGTAGGTTAGGGGCTGGGAATGTGGCACATGCCTAAAATCCCCCAGTGCGGGGGCTGAGGGTGTGACTAAGGGGTAGAGCTCCTGCCGAGTATGAGTGAAGCCCAGGGTACCACCCACATTACCACTAAAAAGAAGAAAGTTGTGGGCCAGAGACTTTAGGATTAAAGGACATGCACCATATGTATGTACAGTCAAGGAAACTGAGACAAAGGCTTCTGAAGACACAAAAAGCCCAGCGGGCTCAGAGGTTATGTGGAACACTTGGAAAGAGCGATAAATGATGGGGGCTCCATACATCAACGGGTCGGAGGTCCGGGGCTCCACACCTGCACGAAGTTGCTTTCAAAGATGGGAAAGTCGCGCAGCTGGTCGAACTCGCCGCTCAGGAGATGGCGTTGGAGGCGCCCAGGGCGGCACGGGGCGTAAGCTGGAGCAAGGGGGCAGTCTGCAGGGGCGAAGGGTTGGCATCCACCCCAGGATGCCAGGTACGAGTACTCTAACCGAGGGCGCACGCGGGGCAGCGGCCTCCGCATTGCTGGTCCCATGCCTTCCCCAGCTCCCTCACTAGGGCCAACCCCTCCAGGCAGAACTCCTTTGGTCACCTTCCATCCCCTCCGAACTTTTCTCACCTGCTCCGCCGGGGGCCGGCTTAAGCTCTCGCCCGCCCTTCATCGCCACGCCCCGGCCCTGGGTAGGAACGCCGGGTGAAGCTAGGGACAAACAGATAAAGGGTGGGGCCTAGAGCTTGTGACTTTACAATAGGGGGCCCAGCGTCCCGTGACGTCAAGAACGTCACCTCTCTCCCAGGTGCTGTCACCTGGACCGAGAGTCCTAGAGACCCGGATGGAGAAACGGCCGTCCTAACTGCGGGAGCCGGCGAACGGGCGCTAGTGCGCAGGCGCGGCGTGCGGCGCAGGCGCAGGAGCCTCAGGATGAGCTCTGTGTTTCCTAGCGTGCTGTATGGCGCTCGGCTCTTCTCAGCACTTCGGTATGGTGGCAGCGGGTGCCGGGGTGATCCGGCTGCTAGTGCTCTTGCTGATGGCAGCCGCGGCTCCTAGCAGAGCCCGAGGCAGCGGCTGCCGGGTCGGGGCCGCCGCGCGCGGGGTGAGTGGTAGTGGCCGGGTCGGGGTGGCTTCCTGTGGGCGCTAGTTGGGCTCTCCTCATGAATATTCATGAAAGGATGTGGTTTGCTTGGAACCTGGGCAGCGTGGGGCAGTGGTGCTAGCTAGCCTATCTCTCAGTGCTTAGGATGCTGAGGCTGGAGGATCAAGGAGTTTGAGGCTAGCTTGGGCTGCTTGAGTTTGTCTCAAAAAACAAAAGTGGGGGTGTGATGGTGCACGCTTTCAATACCCCTATTCGGGAGGCAGACAGGTGGATTTCTGAGTTCGAGGCCAGCCTAGTACAAAGGGAGTTCTAGGCCAGCCAGGGCTACATAGTGGGACCCTGACTCAATAAGTAAAACAGTAAAGATATAGCAGGGAATCAGTGCCCGAATGCAAGGGATGGAGTCATGTTCCTAAATATGTAGGAAGAGCCAGGTCCTTCGGGAGCCCAGTAGGATGCCTGGATAGAAGCTTGAAGTTAAGACATCTAAGGCATAGGCCTGGGTGTGGGGTGCAATCCTGACAAGCTAGGTGTGCAAGGTCTCCCTGGGTTACTTACTGCCCTGTTTCAAAAAAAAAAAAAACAAACCAAAAACCAAAAAAAAAAAAAAAATCAAACCCAAAAATAGGGTGCTGGAGAAATGGGGGTCAAGAGAACTGACTGCTTTTCTGGAGTACCTGGGTTTGATTTCAGCACCCACCTGGAGGCTCACTGTCTGTTAACTTGTTCCTGGGGATTGGACACTTTCTTGTGGCTTACCAAGCACCAGGCATGCACACAAGGCACATATGTATATGCAGCAAACATCCATACACAAAATAAAAAAAAAAAAAGGCAAAAATAAAATAAAATAAGTTGAAGGTGGTGGTGGTGCTTATCTGTAACCCCAGGCAACCCCAGGCACTCAGCAGATGTAGGCAGGAGGATCATCTCGACCAGCCCCGGAATGGTTTAGTGAGACTGTGTTTCAGAACATGAGAAAAAAGTGTAGGATCTAGGATGTACTGGAGAGAAGTGGAATTCTTGACGATGTGAATGGTCAGGGTATTATCACTGCAAAGGAAGCCTGTGCCTGTGAACTCACACCTGGGGAGCAGAGCAAGGGGGTGCTTGCCGGTATTCGCAGCACTGGGAGGTGGGGGCAGAACAATTGTGAATTAGAGGTTAGCTCTCAAAAATAAAAAACAAACAAAAAGATAATGACCTGGGCATTAGACATTCGAGTAACAGCTTTTAGGGTTTTCTTTGTGCTATGGAAATCGACTACATGAATATTCATGAGGGGCAGTCCTGGGGAAAGCACCAGTGACTGGATGTCATTCTGTCCTGGGGCCAGTGGATTCTGCCCGGCCCAGAGCTTGAGTGGTTCTTACTTGGGGTCCTTGTGTCTCCTGCAGGCCGGGGCTGATGGCCGTGAAGCTGAAGGCTGTGGCACTGTGGCATTGCTGCTGGAGCATTCATTTGAGATTGGTGAGATTTGTGTATCTTCAACCTTTCACATATTCTGTGGGGAAAGGGCCGAAACCACACATAGAGGAAGGGAAGTTGTCTTTAGATGCCCGTACCTGTGACTTCCAGGTTTCAAGGGTTTAATGCTTGCCAAGCATGCCCAAGGGCTAGGGTGCGTTTCTGTTAATGAAAATTGTAAATATACACATATACATATATATGCACGTATGAGTATATACACACACCACATGGACATACATACATGTATGCATGTGTATAAGTAAACATGTATTCATGTGTACGTAATAAATGTATGTGTGTGATGGCTTAAGAAACGATTTTATGCCAGGCAGCCATCTTGGTACCCACTAGCCATTTGTCACTGATTCTTGTGCCTGAAAGATTGGCTGTTAGTAACTCCCACCCAAAAATGTACAGCTGTAACCATCTACTTATTATGAGATGGTTAATTGGTTTTTTTGTTTTGTTTGTTTGGCTTTTATAACTTGTTTACACAGATGCCCGAAGATTGTTTTGAGTTGCCTTAACTTGGCAGAACAGAACAGTTTTGCCTGCTCGTATAGATTTTGAAGGTCTTCTTGTGGTTTTCACCTTTAAAATTCAATTTTCTTTCACAATTCCAGTTACATCATAGTAGGGGAGTCAAGTCAGGAACTTCAAATAGCTGGTTATAGCACATGCATAGTCCAGAGCAGAGAGAATTAATGCACACATGCTTGCTTACGCTCAGCCTTCTCTCTATACTTGATATAATTCAGGGCCCAAACCTAGGGAATGGTGCCATCCACAGTGGGTGGGCCTTCCTACCTCAATGAATGTGATCAAGACATTCACCGCAGATATGCCCGAGGCCCAGCCTGACCTAGACACCCCTCACTGAGACTCTTTTCTGGTGATTCTAGAGTGTGTCAGGTTGGCAATTAAAACTAACCATCTGGGCCCTGACTACTCTACTCGTGGGCAGCTGTCCATCTTGACAGGATCTCTCTCCATAACCTGTATTGTTACTAACTTGTATTTAATTTATTTTATGGAATGTAATTTCTTTTATAGAAATTAAATACAAGTTAACATCACATGTACACATCTGGACACACACATATGTATACATATGTGCATTTATGTGCACACACACATATAAATACATGCATACACGAGTATATATATGCATGTCTCTTGTGTGTATATAATTATTTCTTCTTGCCCTCAGACCCAGTCAGCTGAAGAAGGAACATCAGAACAGACTTCTCTAGCCTCTGACCTGTGTCCTGCCTCCACTCCCTCAGATAACCCTAGATAGTCTTTCGAGGCAGCTGGCAGGAGCATTGGCCCATTTTGCTGCAGAGGAAAGAGGTCTGGGGCAGCACCACAAGACCCTCTCAGGGAAGGCTGAGCTGGACCAGCCCCAACATTTGCCTGACTAAAGGGGCTGTGAGCTTTGCTGTCAGAGCTAGCTAGCCCTTAGCTTTGCCCACAGCTCCTTAATAGAGTCAGACACTTGTGACAGCTAGGCCTGGGGCAGTGCAGTACTCGATAGTAAACAGGTAGGCAAAGAATCCTCCTGTCACAGAGATGGGGCAGGTCATGCTGTAGGCAATTGTAAATGAGCCCAGTCCCCCCACAGGTGATGGAGCCAATTTCCAGAAGCGTGGCTCCTTACTCTGGAACCAGCAGGATGGCACCTTGTCAGCGACACAGCGACAGCTCAGTGAGGAGGAGCGGGCCCGACTCCGGGTGAGGCCCCCTGCAGCTGAATGGGCTCCACGCCTAACTTAGCCAGCCTTCCCCACAAGAGAGCCCAGAATAGCTGTCATTAGATAGCAGGCTTCTTTCAAATATCAGCCTTGTCTGGGGTGGGCTCTGTCCTTGTTCTCACCAGAAGCTGCCATGTTGCAGTTTTACTTCTGCCCAGTGTGAGGGTGTCAGGGAAACTTGCTTTGCTGTAGTGGCCCTGTGCCTGGGTGCCTTCCGTGTGCAAAAAGGCAGCAAGAAGCCTGCTCTCTGCCTCTCTGCCTGCTCTTGTTGGGATTCTCTGTCCTAGCTGCCCCCACAGGCAACTGTTTGTAGCACCTGGGTTTAGGTGTCTTTAGGGTGGGGGTCAGGTGTGGCTGGCTCCAGGCACAGGAGTGCTTGGAGGCACACTTGCTGATGCAGTTGATGATGTCCTCGGTGGCTTCTCCATGGGGGGGGGCAGCCCAGCTGTTTTAGCCTCACTTGGTAGATAGGCCAACACCGTGGGAAGAGTTCGGGCAGGTCCTTGTTAGCCAGGAGTTGCGAGGGGACACGGCTGGCTGGAGGAGCATTCTCCTGACCAGCCTGGTGGGCTGGCACTCCAGTTCATGGGACTCTGTATAACCTGCAGGATGTGGCTGCTCTCAATGGCCTCTACAGGGTCCGGGTCCCACGGCGGCCCGGGACACTTGATAGTTCAGAAGCTGGCGGCCATGTGTCTTCCTTTGTCCCCGCGGTAAGTCACTGATGAGGCCTGCCTATATCCTCATTCCTGCCTGCCTCAGTGTCCCCAGTCTTCTGGATCCCTTCCTGTGGGGCCCTGAGGAACTTGAACTGCTGCAGTTGGTGATGGTCCAAGGGACCTGAAGATGGGGATGGGCTTCTGGAGAATGCCTTTGCATTTGTGGGGGAGCGCAACAGAGCTGGGTAGCTCTCTGATCTCCCCCCCTCCCCCCATCTTCCACAGTGCTCCTTGGTGGAGTCACACCTCTCGGATCAGCTGACCTTGCATGTGGATGTGGCTGGCAACGTGGTGGGCCTGTCAGTGGTGGTGTACCCTGGGGGCTGCCGGGGCTCCGAGGTGGAGGATGAAGACTTGGAGCTGTTCAATACATCTGCTCAGCTGAGGCCTCCAGGCACTGCTCCAGGGTGAGCTGGATGGAGGGAGACCAGGCTGCCTCAGGGGCCCAGGTACTGGGGCTCTGCCTCTCACCTTGCCCCTTCCCTCCCATGTGTAGCCCCGAGACTGCGGCCTTCATTGAGCGCCTGGAGATGGAGCAGGCCCAGAAGGCCAAGAACCCTCAGGAGCAGAAGTCTTTCTTTGCCAAATACGTGAGTGTGGCTCCCTGACCCCCTGAAGTGGCCTGTGTCTGGCCTCTGGTGGGGGGCTGAGGGCTGTGGACCCCACCTCAGTCATCCAGGGCTAAGTGGCTCTAGAAGCCCAACAGCCGGGGCTGGGCTAGGAATCTGCAGGTACAGGTGTCCCAGGGCTGCTGGGAGCAGGGCAGTGTGGAGGGAAGCTGAGTGAGCACAGGAAAGCTGTGGGCACACAGCAGGAGGGCCAGGGGGGCCAGGAGGGCAGGGACAGCCCCGTGTCCAGAGAAGTGAGGGGGTTGAATAGGTTGAACCCATGGGGACCAGGGCCTGAAAGCACGTAGCATCGGAGGAGGTGCAGGTGGCGGTGTGAAGGAGCCAGGGAGGGCAGCTTGCCACCCTGAGGTGTCTGTAATGGCCAGGCTTCCTGGGTAGGGCTGGGGTGTGGAGGGAGAGACCTTCCTGAGGAGCTGGCTGCATGTAGTCCTCCATCCCTTGAGGCTGGAGACTTGTGCCAGCCCCAACAAGGTAAGCACCTGGCAAGGCAGCAGGGCTCAAGGGAGAGGTGGGAGGGGGTTGAGACTGTAGACACTGAGCCAAGCCCTTTCCCCTGGGGGCCTCAGAAGCCCCCCATTTCAGGAACTGAGGTCTGGCAAACCTCAGCCCTTGCCCCTCTGCACTTACTTGAGGGCTGGCCCTTCCCATGGCCAGGCTGCTGACCTGCCTCCCTCCCTCCTCAGTGGCACCTCATCCTGGGGGGGGGCCGTGTTGCTCACAGCCCTTCGTCCTGCTGCCCCAGGGCCTGCGCCAGCGCCAACGGAGGCCTAAGTGAGGACCCAGTCCCCTGCCTGCCTTGCCCTCTGCCCATGCCCTCCTGTCCCTCCTGTCCCCTGCCCTGGCCCTGCCTGTAGTGACTAGGGGACCCAGCCCCTCCCCTCTGTGGCCTTGGCCCTGGACCAGCCTCATCACTTACCTCCCTTCCTCTCTGTCTCTTTGTCCACCTGTCTTGCCTGCAGTGGATGTACATCATTCCAGTTGTGCTGTTCCTCATGATGTCGGGAGCACCGGATGCCGGGGGCCAGGGTGGCGGTGGGGGCGGGGGTAACAGCCGGTAAGCTGCTGTGCCGCCTAGAGCCCCCCAGAGCCTCTTGTCCTTGGCCAGCCCAAGAAGGAGTTCCTGTCCCTTCATCTCCCTATTGCATGACTATGGAAGGCTGTCCCTTTCCATGAGCCCTCTGGCCTTCTTGTAAGTCCCTCATTCTCTACCTGAGCCTCTCTGTTTCTGTTGACTGAGAGCTTGGGTGTACGTCCCTGTAACCAGCTCACAGGCCTCTCTGGACACTGCAACTGTGTCCCACCATGTGGCACTGTGCCCCACTGTCTGCTAAACACCCAGCAGCCCGCCCCACCCCACTCCACCATACATTTTGGGAACTTGCCAAGCTCTCTCCAGCCTCTGTGCCTTTGCCCCACAGGCCCCGTGCGCCCTCACTGTCACACTCAGGCTCCTTGCCAAGGATATGTGGCCCAGAGGCCTCTGCTGTTAGTGGCTAGGTCTGCCTCCAGCCCACTCTCCATGTGGCATGCTGTGTTCTTTGCTCCCCTCTCTGGTGCCCCAGAATACCATGGTGACCCCCACTACTATCCTTTCTGTGTCTGGATGTCCCACCCTGGATCCATCACCAGGACAGGATTGTGGGCCTCCACGTTGGTCTGTCTTCTGTGAATGCACACTCTAGTGACTTGTGTGCAGGTTTTGAGAGCCGGTTTTGCACTAGCTGCCTGACAGCTGCTGGCATGGCTGTGCTCTTGCACATGCGCGGCCATGGGCATGGGGATTGCTGTGCAGCCTCAGCTGTGTTGTGTGGCTGTTGATTAAACTGTCCCCTAAACAGCCACTATTCAGCTTGCTTCCTGCCTTCTCTGCTTGTAAATAGTCCCGGGTTGCTGCTGTCGTTCGCCTGGTTTATGTTTGAATGGTTTTCTTAGGACACGTTACAGAAGGATGCCTGGGCAGATTCAAGTTTCTGTGAGCCAGGACGCCTTCCGCACTGTAGGAGGAGGCTGGCTCCTGACCCTCCTGACACATTTATTCATTCCCCTCTAGCACATTGACGCTTGCTGGCACAGCAGCTGCACAGGCTCATTTCATATCCCTCGTCCTTACACGAGGATTGCACTGGGACCTTGTGTGTTGGTGCATTCAGTATTAATTGGAATCCCAGCATTCCAGTTGCTGTCTGGAAGTAGCCACGAAGTAATGACTTTAAGGCTAGCCTGAGCTACATAGCAAGAGCCTGTCTCAAGAAACCAATGGGGTTCATTTGGTAGAATGAAGCTGTGGGTTCTGTCCCCAGCACTGCATATGCCACCCGTGCGTGGTGGCACATACTCTCTATCAGCACTCAGGAAGTTGAGGTAGGAGGATCAGAAGTTCATGGGATTGCTTGGCTACTTAGCAAGTTTGAGGCTAGCCTGGGCTATGTGAGACTCTTGCCTCAAAACAAATAAGAAAACCAAAACCAAGGCTGTCCTCTGCACTTTGGACCTGCCTGTGAGGCCAGTTTCCTCAGAAACCACTGCCAGTGTGACCTGGAGTTTGAGTCACATCTGTGTTGTGCTTGACAGAAGCCACTCAGGGGAGGAGGACTGGTTAGGCTCATGGGTTCAGAGGCTGTGGCTCATCCCTGTGGGGCTGGCCTGAGGGGCCTGTTTACTTCATGCAAGCCCGATTGTGATGGAGACTGCTCATATCAGGAAAGGCCGGAAGCTGAGGGGAACAGTCTGGGTCAGCACCTGTAAAGGCCCACCCTGTCAGGTCTGCTTTCTCCAGCGGGTTCCATAGCTTCTCAGAACGGCAGCATCTGGGAAATGAGCCCTTTAGGGATGTTTCATGACGGTGCTCCAGTCCCATGAAAGCCCACTGAGGCCCGCCCAACAGGCCACCCTCAGGTGTGAGCTTTGGCAGGTAGGTGGCCAGGGAAAGGGCAAATGTCACTTGCCTCACCTGTTTGCAGCTGGGAACCTCAGGCAGGCAGGCTGGCTATCTCTGCATCATCTCACAGTGGACATCTACTTGTGATGCCCCTTCTGGAGCTTCCGTGCCCTCAGCTTCCCTTGGCAATGTGGCTACTCAGATCCCTCCATGTCATAGCCTTGGTCTCAGGGGTTTGGCTAGTTTTCAACCCCTTGCTGTTATTCATGAAAGTTGACTCTTCAGCAACTTCTGTGGTGACCAGGAGGATGACAGCCACAGAGGCCGGGCCTCATGTCTCCACTCTGTGATGCCCTCTTTCCTGATTCCTGCAGTTTTTTTCCTGGAAGGTTCACTATGCAGACCTGAGCCCTTGGTCTAGTTTTGGGTGCCACCTTCTGGGCTGGGGTGTGGCCAGGTGGTTAAATGCTTGCCCACTATGTGTGAGGAAGGTTCTGAGTTTCATTTCACTGCCAAACAATTCAGAATATATAAAGAACTAAAGAGAAATTAAAGCAGCTTAGTGTGTAAGTGAGCTCGTGAAATGAATAGGCTGCCCTCAAAGCTTGACAGACAGTAAAGATGAATGTAGGTTGTCAGGCAAGTGAGGCCTGCAGTGTGGCTCAGCTAGAGTGCTTTCCAGACTCTGGGTTCAAACCGAAAAAGCATATACTGAGATTCTGCCCTACTCCAGCTAGCCAAGACAAGTGCTGGCAAAAGTGTATATGACATTGAACACTTACACACTGCTGGTGGGAATGCAAACCATCCCAGCCTCTGTGGTGGATGTCAGTACAGAAGGGTCTCAAGAAATTGGTAATAGGTCTTCCACACCAGCTAGGTCTGACCTGCCTTGCCACCCATGGGCATTTCTCTGAAGTCCTGGCAGTCAGATTCCACAGAAGAGCACCCGCATCAATGGGTGCAGAACATGGGTGCAGTTTACCGGAAAATGGACGCAAGGAGATAGTCACAGCCATGAAGTAAGCCTGGATGAGACACTTATGGAGCCTCGCATGTGGGGTTCTTAGATTTTATCAAGGTGACCAGAAGTGAAACTATCCAGAAGGACTGAGAATAATGGAAGAGGAAGGGGAGACGGGTGGGTGGGTATAGGAGATGTGCTTTCACACAGCGTCCGTGTTTGGGGCTGCTGGGACGGCACAGCAGGGGAGGGTGACACTAAGCCCGAGGACCTGAGTTCAGTCCAGATCCATATGGTGCAAGTAGATAGCTGACTTCTTCAAGCCGTCCTCTGGCCTTCATGCAGGTCCTGGCAGGTGTGTGTATGTGACAATGTAAAGCTGTGTATGTTTTGGAATGTCGGACAGACATCTTGCCTGCAATCACCTGCAGAGCCATCTCCACATCTCAGTGGGTGGAGCTATGGTGTCTGTACCTGGCAGCTTTCCCTCCACTTCAGGCTGTCTGTGGCCAGTGCTCCCATGTTCCCGCTGCTGACTCCATCAGGCCCCCTGAGGCCTGTTCCCAGCTAAACTACTTCTTGTTGGTACCTGGAGAACTCACTGTCCAGGGTGTCCAGGGATTTGGATGCAGTAGCTCCACACAAAGCTTTCCAGTCTTTCTGCTCCCTGCTGCCTCATGGGAGGCAGCTGCTGTCTGCATAAACAGCATCAGCCCTTGCAGGATGGTTTTGTAAAAGCCTGTAGCTTATTTTGTTTGCAGCCGGTCATTGATGGGTCTCTGGGTCTGCTTGGCTGGTGCTGCAGGAGCCCTGAGCACCTGCATTCCTTTCTTACTACATGTACCTGCAGGATGCTCGACAGATGACTTGCTAAGGTTTGAGCATGTGTGTGCACATAGGCACACTCACTCGTGCCATGGGCTACCCATTCCTACTCTGCCTCAGCCACATTCCCACCAGTGACTCCAGCAGCCTTGCTTCCCTGAAAGTCCCTATGTCCTCCAGACTGCAGCCTCATCTGCCACCCAGCTCCTTGTGCAGTGGCTTCTATATTGTTTTTACTGGTCCAGCCTCAGGACAGGGCCCGGCTCTGCATCAGACCCCACCCCACTATTTCTGCCCCTCCAGGCTGCTGTAGAGGTAGCCTTGTGGCAAGACACCCACCTAGAACTTCATCTGCTCCCTCCTGGACTTGAGTCTAGCCGTCTCCCGCCTTTCCACCTATGGCATCTTCCATCCGCTGTCCATCTCATCTTGGGCTCTTACACCAGAGCTCACCTCATTGCTGCCCTCTGATGGCTTCTAGCACCTATAGGATAAAGTCCCAGCCCACCTCATCCTGACCTGGCATTTGATGCCCATAATTAGTGCATCAGGCATGCCCATCCCTCTGCCCACCTCATCCTGGCCTGGCATTTGATGCCCATAATTAGTGCACTAGGCATGCCCATCCCTCTGCCACAGCTGCTTTGTCTACTTGGTTCCAGCTCAGCCCTTGGTTCTCCCCTGGACCCTCCCCACTTTTCGACCTCAGACACAAGATGTGGGTAGCTCAGGGGCTGGACTACCTCTCATTGCTTGCCCCATGCATAGATACCCTTCACTGTCCCCCGAAAGCTTCCTTTTCCTGGCTTCTAGCCTCATGCAGGCACTTAGCCTGTCCTTAGCTACTTTAATGTTGTATGTGACTGCTGCCCATTGTAGCTCCTGAAATTCTGGAGGCTTCTTACCCTCGGGGAAGCATTCTGACAAGAACAGGGGTCATTCTTGGGCTTCTAGTTGTCCCCCACTGTCCTGGCTAGTTTTATGTCAACTTGATACAAGCTACAGTCATCTGAAAGCAGGGAAACTCAACTGAGAAAGTGTTTTGTTTTGTTTTGAGACGTGTTTTTCTGTATTTCTGCCTGTCCTGAAACTCACTGTAAAACAGGCTTCAGTCTGGCCTCCAATTCAGAGATCTTCCTGCCCCTGCTTCCCAAGTGTGGGGATTAAAGCCTGCATCACCACTGCCCAGTTGTATTTTCTTAATTAGTGGTTGATGTGGGAGGGCCCAGCCCATCGTGGGTGGTTCAGTTTCTAGGCTGGTGGTCCTGGGTTCCATAAGAAATCGGGCTCAGCAAGCCATGGTGAGCACATCAATAAGCAGCAGCCTTCTATGCCCTCTGCATCAGCTCCTGCCTCTGGTTCCTGCCCTGTTTGAGTTCCTGTCCTGAGTTCCTTCAGTGATGGACTACAAAGTTGAAGTGTAAGGCTGAGTAAGCCTTTCCCTTTTCCACTTGCTTTTGATCATGGGGTTTCGTCACTGTGATGGAACCCCTAACTGACACACCCACCGTGGCTTGCACCCATCTTCCATTTTGCAGCATGCTTGCATAATCAAAGACCTGTTTCTGGTACACCTGGGTCCACTCTGGAATATAGACACTCACCATTGAGTGACTCGTGAATGAGACGAAGAGGTTTAAGACCATACTCAGAATCTGATTGAAGCCAGGCATGATGGCACAGACTTGTAATCCCAGCACTGGGAAGTGGAAGCAGGAGGATCAGGTTCAAGGTCATCCTTGGCTACATTGTGAGTTCAGGGTCAACCTGGGCGGGGGCATGAGACCCGTCTCAGACAAGCAAACGAACACTTGCTGTGAACATTACTGTGTTGGGAGTAAAAATGTTTATTTCTACAGAATTTTCCACAGCCCCCCTCACCCTAACTGTTCTTTAGTGGGAACAGTTTTCAGTGCCCAATACAGCTGGGCTGCAGTTTCAGTCTGTGCCAGCAGGTGGTGACAGAGTCCCATTAGCTCCTTTCCAAACACACATAGGTGGCTGAAGCTGGGCAGTGTTGGTCCTTCAGGCAGGTGAGTCCTAAGAAGCCTCTGTCCTAGCAGCCGCTGGTCTTCAGTGTCCTGCAGGTATTGCATAGATGTTTTCATCTGGAAAACAAGTCAGCTGAGGTCTTCCATTGCTGATGCCTGAAGAAGGTGGAGTGCCTGGCAGGGGACAGAGCACTCCATCAATCTCACAAGAGTCCCAGAGCCCATCGAAGGCCAACCCAGGATTACACGCTATTCTGGCTCTGCCACTTACCCGCTGTGTCTGGAGGCAGCTCTCTTCCCTCTCTCTGGGCAGATCCTTTGCTTCCTGCTTCCAGGTCTGATTCCTCCAGCCAGTGTCCAGTGTCCAGGACAAACAGAAAAAAAGAAAGGAGTGTCACAAAACCCCAGCCCACACCTGGGCTCAGACTTAGCCATGCTTCCGGTGATCAGCCTCCTTCCTCTCAGGGCCTGAGGACCTCACAGCACCAGGGCAGGGGGCTGGAGAGAGCAGGAGAGGAGCCCACATAGAGGCCCTTGGAGTTCAGAACTGGGGGAGAAGGAGGGGAGGGAAGGAGGGTGCAGAGGAGAAAGGGACTAAAGGTGAGAAGAGGAAGGAGCGAGGCCAAAGGTCAAAGGACAAGAGAGAAAGGAAGAGAAATAAATTGGAGACAGGTTTGTTGGTGAAGTTTAGTATGTAAGCAGGAAGATCCAAGTTTGAGTCCCAGGACCCACACCACAGCCCGCACAGTGGCAGGTGTCTGTAAGGAACCCTGGCACTGGGGATTCCCAGCACTTCCTGGCTGGCCAGACTCACCTGATCAGCAGGTTGCAAGTTCAATGAGAGACATTGCCTCAAAAATTAAGGTGAACAATAGAGAGGACACCAGATGTTGACCTCTTAACTCCAAACACGTCCTCACAGGTGAGCACGCCATATACATACATGCACATACAAACTGAAGTTTTAAATGAGTAACACCTAAGGTTGACTTCTATCCTACACCACGCACGCATTTACGCACGCACATGCACTCACACCACGAGAGGATGGGGGAGTGCAAGGAAGAGAGACAGGAAGACCAGGAGTAGCACAGGAGTGTGAGGGACAGAGGAGAGCACCATGAGACACACCCAGAAAGGGAGTGAGCTTGGAAGTGGCTGTGTGTGTGTGTGTGTGTGTGTATGTGTGTGTGTGAGATCAGCACCATGGATCAGGATAGAAATGAGGGGAGGAGAGACTGAAAATCAGAGACGAAAAGGAGGGCTTGAATGGCCAAGGAAGAGAGATGCTAAGGGAGATGGAGGCAGCATCTAAGTTTCAGTGAGGAAAGAGGAAACATCGGGAGGAGGTGATGTTACAGCACTGGTGGGAGAGCCTGGGTTGCAAAGAAAACTGAGGAAGAAAGGGAATAGTGATGGGGAACAGAGCAAAAGAAGATTCCAGAAAAAACAGTGAGGGCATGAGAGCAAGGACAGAAAAGAAACTGGACAGAGAGCCCAGGAGGGGGGATGGGCAGCCTGGGGAGAAGGGTGTGGAGAAAGGAGCACGGAAGACAGGACAGGTGGAGGAGGCGAGGTGGAGCAAAGTGAACTGAGCGCTCTTGATCACATTCCTTATGTCCCAGATTAGAACCCAGAGACAGGTCAGGACTGCGGAGAGGGATCCAGGAGGACATCAAGCCCTGGGTATCCTGTCCCATAGCCTTTGAGACTAAGACTGGGCTAGGGACCTAGCCCAGGTGAGAGGGAAGAGTCCAGAGAGAAAGAGGGAAAGACTGGAAATGGGTGAGGAGGGAAGATGGGGCAGGGCAGGGCAGGACAGGACAGAGAAACGGGAGTCAGTTATGATGGAGAAATGAGCAAGGGACTTGGCGCACGCCGTTAGTCCTTGCACTCAGGAGGCAGAGGCAGGCGGGCTCTGCCAACTTCAGGTCAACTTCACTTACAGAGTAAGTTCGAAAATATCTAGGGCTACACGTAGAAACCCTGTCTTGACTCAAGAGAAGGAGAAGGAGGAGAGATGGAGAACTTAGAGTGTGTGTCCATAGAAAGGGAGGGGGATAACGAAACGTGTGAAGGGACCATAGGAAATGGGGGGGGGGGATGGACAGGAGTGAGGAAGAAAGGAGGAAGGGATGGGCAGATAGGGAAGCATGGGAGGTGATGGGGGAGGAGAAGATCGTAGAGTGGAATGAGTTGGGGGGAGGCAAAGGTGGAAGAGGAGATGGTGGGAAGGGAGAAAGACGAAGACAAGAGCCACAAGGAGAAGACCAGGCACAGGGCAGAAGTGTTGTAAACAGAAGCGGGGAGGAAGATGGGGGACAAGGAGGAGGTAGGAGGGGAGGCAAGAAGAGAAAGATGCTAAGGGGAAGGAAGGAAGAGAAAGGGTGCAGGAGATGGAGGAGGAAGCGGGAAAAGGATAGAGGCGGGGAAGGGGGCAGAGGGTTTAGATGGATTGAAGGAGAGAAAAGCAGACTGCGGTAGAGGAGGTGGGGGATGCAAACGAGAAGGAGGAATAAAAGACAACGGAGAGGAAGAGAGAGAAGAGGGAGATGCGGGAAAGGAGAAATCAGGAGCTGGAGGAGAAGCAGAGGGGAGAGAGGGAGTAAAGGAGGAGAAGGGGGAAAGGAAGAGAGGCATTGGAGGGAAACGGGAAAGGAGATAAATGAAGAGAAAGGACTTGAAAAGATAAAAGAGGGGGAGCAGAAGAGGGGCTACAGGGTTGGAGGACGAGAAGCGGCTATGGTGGTGATGGAGAAGGTGAAAGCAAACGGGGGGAGAGGGGGAAGGGGCTAGAGCAGTTCAAGGAGGGAGGGAAAGGAGGAGGAAAGACAGGGGGAAGGAGAAAGAGAGGATAGAGGATGTGAGGGAGATCATGGGGATGCATGTGTGGGCACGGAAGGAAAAGAAAGGGTCGAAGAGGGGGCTGAAGATGCATAGTGTGAGAAGAAATGAGGGAGAAGCAGGGAGGAGGAGAATTGAACAAAAGGGAAAGAAGAGTTGGATTAATGATAGAGAAGAAGAGAAAAGGGAAGAATAAAGGATGGGTAGGAAGGCAGGAGGGGATTGATGGAAGATGAAAAAATACTAAAATGATACAGAGGGGCTGTACAGGAGTAAAGATAAAGGGGAAGCTTGAGAGAAGGTGAGTGGACAAGGGGAGGTGAGCACAGGAAAGTACAAAGTGGGAGGGGGGGAAGAGGGAGTGGAGGACAGGACCAAGGGAAAGGAGGAAGGAAATGAGAGAATCAGAAGGAAGAAGAAAGTGATGGATGGAGATGCAGGAAAAGGTGAAGGCAGGAAGGGAGAGGAGAGGAGAAAGGATGAGGAAGTGGAGGAAGCGGTACAGAGAAGGGAAGACAGGAATAGAGAAGGAGCTAGAAGGGAGATGGGCTGAGGGACGGATGGGGAGGAGGATGAAGAAGAGAGGCAGACAGGACAAGGAGTTGGAGAAAGATCAGTGAAGATTAAAGGAAGATGGGGGATGAGTGGGGGAGAGAGGAGGTGCAGGAAGAGGTGAGGTGAGAAGGTGGACGGGGTAGGACACCTGGAGAAGTAGCAGAAGGAAGGGTGAAAGATCACAGGAAGAAGATTAGGGAGGAGGAAGAGGAGGGGGAGGATTTGAGGAAATGGCCAGGTGGTGAGGAATAAGAAGAGGAAACAAGGTAAAAGAAGGAAAGGAAGAGGAGGGGGAAGGGGGAATGAGAGGATGGGGGGGAAAGACAAAAGAGAAAGAGAGGGCAAGGAAGGGGGAAAGGAGCCAGAGGAGGAGGAGGAGGGGGAGGAAGAGGAAGAGGAGGAGGGGGAGGAGGAGAGGAGGAGGGAGAGGAGGAGAGGAGGAGGGGGAGGAGGAGGAGAGGAGGAGGAGAAGGAGGAGAGGAGGAGGAGGAGGAAGAGAAGGAGGA
>JADRCH010000197.1:1676865-1719854 GCA_019843965.1 Rhynchomys soricoides
GACAGAGAGAAAGGGGTGGGAACAAGCAAGCAGAGAGAGAGAGAGAGGAATCAAAGAGAGACAGAGAGAAAGGGGTTGGAACAAGCAAGCAGAGATAGAGAGAGGAATCAAAGAGAGACAGAGAGACAGAGAGAAAGGGGTGAGAACAAGCAAGCAGAGATAGAGAGAGGAATCAAAGAGATAGACAGAGAGAGACAGAGATGGAGAAAGAGAGAGACAGAGACAGAGACAGACAGACAGTGACAGAGACAGAGAAAGGCAGAGACAAGAGAGAGACAGATACAGAAAGAGAAATGAAGAGAGGAGAATCAGGTCAAGAGACAGACACATGGAAGAAACAGAGACAGGAAAAATGAGGCTGAGAGAGACAGAGATGGAGAAAGGCAGAGAGACAAAGGGGAATAGAAAATCTGCAAGAAAGATGGAGAGACACAGGCAGAGAGAGAGAAAGATACAGGGGACATCAGATACATATACACACACACACACACACAGAGACAGAGAGAGAGAGAGAGAGACAGAGGCCGAGAGAGAGGCATACAGAGACAGAGAGACAGACACACACACACACAGAGGCCGAGAGAGGCAGAGAAGAGAATGGAAGGGACGGAAGGCAGGATCCCAGTCAGGAGAGGCAAACAGACAGGTGGAGAGACACTGGGCGTCTTGTGGGCCCCAGCGCAGCAGGACTCTCTCACCTGGCCTTGGTGTCTGCGCCCCCAACCCTAGCCAAAGCCCTACAATTTAAGGGGCATCATAGGGGCGGGCCCTGTCTCTACCCACACCTTATCTGGCCAGACCCTGGCCTTGCAGCTAAATTGAGCCTCAGCTGTCAGCACCCACAGCAACAGCTGATCAGGCAGCCGTGCCACAACCTCCTCTCTCATGGCCTGTGCCCCAGGCCCCTGGGGGTTAGCATGGAGGCCCATACCCACAGCAGGGAAGCCTCATGAGCCCCTAGCTTCAGGACAGGCCTTGTCAGGCATGTTAGGGCCAAGGGTGCTCTCAGAAGTGGGGTGTCAGTGAGGGCCTAAAGTCTGCACTAAGGGCAAACAGGAGGCATTGAATCCCATCCCTCCACAGGCTCCTCATTTAGGACCTTATTTGGTCACAGTGGAGGGTGCACCTGGGCTGTCACAGGCTGCATCACTCCAGCCAAGAATAGAAACACTCAGGGAGTCCTGCCAGCTGTCCTCCACCCGGGACTAGACAGGCGACAGGTGGGGCAGGGGTGAGGGGTGGACAAGGAGGAGGGAGATAGGGACATAGAGAAGGGAAGAGGCCCACCCAGAGACCCAGAGGGTCTTCAGGTCCATGGAAAGAGATCAGAAAATGGGGTGTGGTGGAGTACACCTGTAATTCCAGCACTTGGGTGGCTGAGGCCTGAGGATCATGGCAACCTGGGCTATACAGAGAGATCGTGTCTCAAAAGGGGGTGGAGGATCCACACACAGGGGAGTGGTGGAGAATGAAAGGGTTAACTCTGACACATGTGGAGACAGACAGAAAGACAGCAGCCCCTGGGAGGAACTAGGAGACTGGAGAAGGCCGAGGCCAGGGCAGCAATGGTCCTAGACTCCGGAGCTGGATGTTCTGGCAGTCCTGTGTGTCCTTCACATGATGGCGGCACCTTGAATCCCTCTCTTTTACTAGCGTGGTGTCAGGGTGTGGCCTGCGTCCTCAGATGGATTAATTGCTAGGGTAGACCCTGGCCAAGATGGGGTGTTATGCCCCAAGCTTGGTCCCTCCTCTCCTATAATTCCTGAATGGGTCTCCTGGGTCCCTGTTGCCCAAGTCTGTCCTATTAGTCGAGGACAATCTCTCCCCTTGTTTCCTCCAGGCCCTGGGACTCTCCAGATCCTGGCCATCTCCTTCCCCTCTCTGACTCTGGTGCTATTACCTCGTTTCCCCAGGGTGCTATTATCTGCGCCTCCCTCCTGGCTCCAGTCCTTTTCCACTCTGCCCCATATAGACATGTCTGTCAACACGTCCCCAAATAACTGTGATGACAGAAGGGCCGCAGCACTGTGGGCACATCAGCAGCTTCTGAGTTTGGGGCCCTCAAGTTTAACAGCCTGTTGAGTATGTTTGGCTCGGGTGACTGTAACAGAGGCCCCTCCTTGCCTCAGTTGTGAGTTTGGTGCTTTAGGAGAATATCCCTCCAACTACCTACAGTCTGTCCCTCACCTGCTTCAAGGCTGAGCCCAACTGGCCCTATTCAGGGGGTCCAGCACACCCCGAGAAATAGCAGCCATGGTGCCAGCTTCCTGAGGTTGCTGTGAGGAGTGTCCAAGCCACTGTCACAGCTAGCTAGATACCTCACGCTGACTCTCTCTGGGAGTCAGAAATCCTAAGTGGGCTCCACTGGGCTGGCCTCCTCTTGCTTTTAAGGACCCTGTGACTTCACTCAGCCCCCCACCACATCCAGGAGTTTTGAGTCAGGAGCTTTGTTCCTGAGGGGAGCCGATTACAGCCAGTCCTATCTGCTGCCAACCCCCCCCCCCGACCTGGTTAAGTCAAGGGGTATGGTCAGAGGCTGCTGGACCCATGCTCATCTTTGGGGACTACTGTCCTGCCTACCTTCTCACTGAAGGTCTAAAACTTAAAGTGGAATGTCCCTGCTTCAGCTTATGTTATTCTGATTTTGGGAGATGACATGTTGGTTTTTGGTTTCTGTCTCCCTGTGGGTACTGGCCTGTGACCGAGAGCAATCCCCAGGAGCTAAGCCCAGGCACAGATAACAAAGAGCACATTTATTGAGGCAGCAGTGGTTGGGGGAGCCCTAGGGCAGGGTGCAGGCCTCCTGAGGCCCCGAGTTGCAGGCCCTTTCCAGGCACTGGACACTTAGGACTGTGGCAGCCATTCACAGGCAGTAGGAGATCAGCTTGTGTGCAGCCAGCAGCCGGCCTCCTCCACCTCCTTGGTCACCACCAATAGCACCTCACACAGGCCTTGGGCCAAGGCAGCTGCCAGGAAGGTCCTGAGGGGGAAGGGGGAAGACTGAGGTCTCAGCAGTCCAGGCAGGCCATCTCTTTGCAGGGCAGTTCCAGTGTTGGCCCCAGCAGGTTACTTCCTTCACCACTCACCTGACACCATCCTCGTCCCCCAGGGCTTCAGGGGCCCGTAGCTTTGAGTCCAGATTATAGTAGATGCCATCCACCTGGCGCAGGGCCACCCAGTGTCGGCGGCGCAGTGGCAGGGACAGCAGCCCCAGTGAAACAGGAGAGGGTAGATTCAAGATCAGGCCTAGTACCTGGGGCAGGGCCAGCTGGGACAGGGGTCTGGGGAAGGGAGGGATACAACATGAGGCCCCAGTCACTGAGGTCTGGGTTGTGGGCCACAGAGGCACTTGGGTCCTACTTCCCCGGAATGACGGTCTATTCACCCGCTGACCCATTACCCTCTACCTGTCCACTCCAGCTTTGGTTTGTTTAGGTAGGGTCTTGGGTATCCCAGATGGGCACCACTACAGCAGTTTATGGAATGCTGGGGATGGAAACCTGACCACATACATGCCAATGGAGCCCCAGCTCCTAAACGTTTTGTTGTTTGCCTTTTGAACCAGGTCTCCATATACAGTCTAGGATGGCTTCCAACTCAGTCCTGCCTGGGGCCAATGGGATGGCTCCACTACTCTTGATCTAACTTCTGTTTTTCCCACCTTAACCATGAGTTGCTCAGTCAGATACCCCTTTGACTGGTACTAAGTTTATAAGTTTAACCCATCATTCAGTCAGACCCCATATGTCACAGCCTCCCTGGCAAACCAAACCAAATCAAACCAAACCAAACCAAAACTAACCCTCCCCTATCTACCTTCAAGTCACCCTCTGTGTCATCCCACATGCCCAGAGCCAGTGCAGCCCACAGCCTAGGCCCTACCTCCTCCTGTCCCACCACACAGTGGCCAGGCCCAGGCCCTGCAGGGCAGCCATGATCACGTTGACATCATAGTTGCCGGTGCCCAAGAGGCTGCGATGGGGGTTCAGCCGGGAATCTGGGGCTAGCCTGGGGGTGAGGGGGCAGAGCCAAGGTTTGAAATCCTGGAAAGGCTTCTACCTCCCACACAATAGGAGAGGTCCAGATCAGTCTTCCACATGTTTCTCTTCAATTGCCACACAGCTTATCAGTTCTCACGTCCTGTTCTCCCTCCACCCCTGAGCCCTGCACTCTTAGATTGGCTAAGGCCTTTATCTTTTTCCACTCAGAAACCTTTGCCAGTCTCTAGTCTGTCCCTCCAGCCCACTGCTGACCTCCAGGAGTCCTGAGCTGCCCTGTCCCTTCCTAGTTCCACCTCTCCTGTGAGTCCCAAGTACTCTGGACAAAGTCTGCCCTCCATCCTTCCCACTCAGCATGGCTGCTCTCCAGACCAGCCTCATGTCATTTCTTCTGGGAGAGGAGCCTTCAGACCCGAGACTGTGCACAGAGTCCCCGGGTGCAGACATCCTCATGCCACCATATCTAAACACAGAGTGCCTCTTTCTTTTGGTAGTAGCCTGCCCTGCCCTGCTCAGAGCCCTCTCTAGTGCCCCACCATCCCAGGACAGACTCCCACCTCCTCCATTGGCAAGTAGGCCCTGCCTAGCCTCAGCACCAGCTCTGAGCAGCCACCCGTCCTCAGCTGTCCCTTGTGCCCACGCCTTCCCTCTAGCTCTCCCCAGCTCTGCGGCCCTGCTCCTCTGTAGGACTGGACCCTTGGCGAGCAGTGTCAGGAGGGACCCACTCATGTCTGCAGTTCCCCCAGCCTTCTCCCCCTTCGTTACATCTGCCTCAGCTCTAGCTGTTCAGCAAGTCCCTGGAGAAAGAGCTGGTGGCAGGAGAGATGAATATCTTCTAAAGTAAATCTAAAGTTTTCGGATAAGGGCTGCCTCTGGATGCGGGCAAGGACTACAGGCTGGGGTGTCTGTGTGCCCATAGAAGGACCCCGCAGCCTAGAAGTGGGAATGGGGAGAGAGATTCTTAAAGTTTCTTAAGAAAGTGATGGCTGAGATGGTGAGGCACACGCAAGTGACCAAGAAGAAAAAAAAATGCCTTGTGTAACACAGGAACAGCCTGTTTGGGGCCTAGGAGAGCAGTGAAGGTTGAAGCTGCAAGGACCAGAGCACACAAGGCCTTGGAGTTCAGCCTGAAGGACCTGGGATATTCCCTAGGAGCACCGGGGAACCACAGAGGGATAGAAGCAGAAGAGGGGGCAGGCAGCTGTGGGGCTGGGTGTAGGATGAACAGGAGGAGAAAAACAAGACAGCTGGGAGGTTGTGACAGAGGCTCAGATAAGAGAGGTTGAGGCCGAAGCTGGGGCTGAGGCTGTGAGAAGCAGCAGGCAGGAGAGCAGGTGGAAGAGCAGGCAACAGCTCCTGGATCTGAGCCCTGGCCCTGCTAGGGTCCCAGGCAGGCTCCTGTGCCTCTCTGAGCCCTGCTCTTCCAGGGCCAGGACCAATGACAGTCACCTCTTGCAGATTTCGTCGGCAGCCTCCTGGCTAAAAAGCTGCTCTTGGAGGACGTTGTTGAGAGCGTGGACGGCACACAGCTCTAGCCGCTGCCGCTCGTGATACACTGAGGGTGGACTCGGCCTCGCTTCCGGCGCCTGAGACATGCCCTCCTCAACTCCTGCTGGGGGGTGGGACAAGGAGGTGTTAGGCATCTAGGATCTTGGTCATCCGGGTCTCTAGAGTCCTGTTTCCCTGGGCAATGGCCATTGAGATGGGCACTGGGGCCAGCTTAGGAGGGCTCAAGGTCCCTGACCCTGTTTCGTAGGCTGTCTCCAGAGCACAGAGACACCTTTAGAGCCCAGTCCTTGGGGATGGGGACAGTAAAGGCTCTTATCTGCTCACCTGGCAATAGAGACCCACCCCCACTACATGTCTCCAAAGAAAAGGGTCCGGATCATCATCACCTAGCAACGGACTATAGCCCCTTCTGTCCCTAGGAAACAATACCTTTTTGGTTCCCAAGCAACCGAACAACCCCACCCGCTTGGTAACCCGGTCCGTTTTCTGATCACCTAGCAATTGAGGACTCCTCCTTTCCCGTCTCTGGGTAACAGGGTCTCTTCTGGTCGCCTAGCAACGAAAGACTTTCCCCTCGTCAATAACCAGGGTTCTCGCCTCCCTTCACCTGGCAACAAGGCCCTCTTCCAGTTACTAAGCAACAGGAGCCCCCCTCTTCCTGTCACCTGGCAACCAGACACTCTCCCACCCTCCTTTTCTTGTCGCCCGCCTGGCCCTCACCCCGCCGGCCTTTCCGCTCCCTGGGACCGGCCGCTTTCGCATTCCCTAGGCAGCAACCGGGTGTACCACACTGACTGAGCAGGCAGAACGGACTACAGCTCCCGGCGACTTGCGCGCCCCGGACTGCGATTCCCGAAGGCCTCCGTAGGGCGTCTAAAAAGGACGCGCAGTCCGGAAGTCGGCCGGGGCCGCTCTGCCGCGTGGGACTACAACTCCCATCGGACGACGCAGCCAGTTCTCGATCTCTCCCAGGGCTCACTGCTGCCTAGAGGTTTCTGGGAGATGTAGTAACTAGTGATCTCGCGATAGCTTTCAGGGGCCTGGTTTGTGTATGAGCTCACACGCTGCTGCTATGGCGTCATACACGGTGTGTAGCTGAAGCGTGACGACATAGAGGTGGGGACAAGGAACCAAAAGAGGCCAAGAGAACAGCGGGCAGAACTCTGATGTTTACTGGGACCCATAGTAGTCAAGGTGACAGCAAGGGTAGTAGGGAGGAGACTCAGCAGAGGTGGATCCCAGGTCTGGAGGGGAGCTGACAGCAGCCTGTGGGCAGAATGAAAAACTAGGATGACAACACAGACACATATAGGTGGCCATGGTGAACGTGGGTTTTGAAAATGGTAACGTGGTACAACCCAAAGAGGATACTCAGAAAGAGATGTGGCGTGTGGACGGAGAGACCCAGAGGGGGACCCAGACGCTGAGAAAAAGCAGAGCGGGGAAAGAGAGGCTCATAAAACCTGGCAGTGAGAACTAAGGATGGGCAAAGACAGAAAACTGGGGTGGAACACCCAATACAGGAGCTCTGCCGAGCACAAAGGGACCCTTGGAGGGGCCTGGCCGCACCCAGTAGGCTGTGCCAGAAGGCGGTAACAGTCGCAGAGCCCGTGACAGCGCCAGGCTGGGCTGGGTTCTCTCTGTGAGTGTGCACGGCGAAGCTGCGGCCTGCGGGCCCTGGCGGGCCTATCAGCTCCACATCCACCACGTGCATATCGGTGAGGCTGCAGCCAGCAGAGAAAGGCAGTCAGCTCATCCGGAGTGTACACATCTATGCCACCTACTTACTCCCTTTGCTCACCTAAGGTCAGCCACAAGCACCCCAATGACACGATCGAAGCCTAGACTGGGGGCAGCTAGGGCAGCGGCTGCCATGGTGTTAGAGTTTCGGGGGGCCAAGGGGCAGAGCCCACGCACAGGGCCCTCATAGAGCACTGTGCGGGGCCCACTACTGTGTGCTGCAGCCAGGGGTCCCTCCAGCCGGAAGCCATCAGGATGTGTGGCCATGGTGACTCGAAGGCTCTAGAAGCAATGGCAGGGTCAGGAAACTGAGTCTCTTACATGTTCCCTCTGGTTGCAGCCCAGTTGGTTCTCACCTGGAGGCCTCCAGCTGCATCCAATCTGCTGATGTCTTCACTCCCCCACAGGGCCCCTCGGGCCACAAACACAGTGTGGCCCCAGTGGCTTGAAGCCTCCAGGAGCTGCTGCTCCGTGGTCTGGTCAGCCAGAGCTGAGGGGGATCCCACCTTGGGACATGGATGAGAGAGCGAGGCAGGCCAAGACTCAGATCACTGCCAGAGGGTGGGATGCAGCCAATACACAGAGAGGGACTCACTGGGGGGTGAGGAGGCTCACCAGAAGGTTTGCATGGCGAAGGATTTGTGCCCCGGATTCATGGATTATTTTTGGATGGGCCACTTCTACCACAAGGTCAGGGTGCCTAGGAAGAGAGACATGGAGGGGGAAGGCCTTGGAGAAGAATCAGGTCTCTTGTCTCCCAGGTTCCTCAGGGTTTGTAGGGATATCACTGCTTACTCTGGCTTGGGGGTGGGGTGGTGGGGTGGTGGGTACATTCTAGTGTATCTTTATGTGCACTGAAACTCAGAGAGGGTCAAAGGGTTGTCTGACACAGGGAGGCCGGAAGCAGCTTTGGGAAGGCTCTTTCTGTGGGCCACTGACCTTTCCTCAAGGGCAGTGAGGTCTTGGAGCTGCAGGGCAGGGGGCACACTCCCTGCCATTCGTCCAGGGTCACGGTTCCACACAAAAACAAGTTCTAGGCCCAGTTCTGATCCCTGAGCCAGAAGGTGGGACACAAGGGACTGTCCTGCAGAGAAGAGGGGCTAGAGATCCAAGGAAAGGGCAGAGACACCCTACCCCCCGCAGTCAGGGAGATGGAGGGTGGCAGAGACCCAGAAAGAGACAGGCAGAACACAGTCAGCAGCCCAGAGAGGAGAGACAGACAGATGCACAGAATACATAGAAACCTAGAGAGAAGGAGAGACAGATGCCCAACATACACAGAGAGACACATACACACAGAGACAGAGAAACAGCAAGAGGGACAGAGACCTAGAAAGAGATAGACACAGAGAGACAAAGACCCAGACACACACACAAAGAGGAGAGCAAGAGGAAAGACAGAAGATGGGAAGGAAGGAAGGAGACAGACAGACAGATAGACAGACTTGAAGACCCAGAGAATGGACAGATTTAGAGAGAGGCAGATACCCAGAGATAAACACTCTCTAAGAGAGAGACAGAGGGAGACCCAGTGAGTGGGTAGAAGGCAGGCTGGGGTGAAAGATACGTGGGAGCAGAGATGTTTCTGGAACTTTAGGAACAGGGGCATAGAAGGAGGCCCCAGGCTAGTTCTTACTCACCCAGGCGGCCATAGCCCACCACCCCCACCTTGTGAGGAACTTGAGGGACCATTCTGGTGGCCTTTAACATGGTATTCTGCTGAGGGGATCTGCTGTGCTTGCTGGCCCCTGTGGCAGTCCTGGGCAGTGAATGATCTTTGGACTTTGACCCCTGACTCTTTCCACGGGGGGAGGGAGCAGGAGGTGTTCTTTCTGAGCCCTCTGCCCTCCTGTGCTGGTGGCTGGTGGCTTGGGAGCTAGGCCTTTCATGGCCCATGTGCCCATCATCCCTCTGCCTTCTCTTCAGCCCACATTCTCCCGTTCCTGCAGAGGTAGAAAATCCCCTTTGCAATGGCCCTCCTCAGGCTGGCCAGCAGGTTGTCATGGAGACTGCAGTTTGCTTGGGATAGGGGAAGAAGTGGGGACAGAAACTTAGGTCTTCCACCAGGCCCCTTACAGACCTCTTGATCTTTTTTTCTAAAGTCTAAGTGAAAAGGTCTGGCTGGAATGCATTTGGTCCTGCATGCCCCACCTGTGCCCTGTCTTTCCCAGCCCTCCATGCCATGCCTCTCGGTCCTGGCTGGAGTCCCCTCCCTCACTCCAGCATCTAATTGCCCTTGAGCTCACCTTAACTGTCCACCATTCATCTCCCCTTGAGGCCACAATCTCCTGCCTCTTTGTATTCCTGGTCCCCTTCCCCCTTTCCTGCTTCCTATCCCATCCATGAAGAAGGGACCTGCATGGCTGGGGGAGTCTCTAAGTGTCCCCAGGATGAGCCCAGCCACTAGCTGGCAAGCCTGGTATGGGACATGGCAGGCTGCAGCAGGCCAGCTCCCTGCCCCCATTGCCACCTGGTACAGCCGCAGTGTTGCCATGGTAACCAGGATCCTAGCCGAGATGGTTGCAGAGAAAGCAGAAAAGCTGGAGAACCTAAAGTGCATGCGCAACAGCTCTGTCCCAGACTCCATCAGCAGAGAGGAGCTGGATGGGGGGACAGGGCCAGAACCTGACAATTGTCACAGATAAAGAACCCACTTAGCTCTGGGGAGGGAGAGAGAAGATGCAGGGATGGGGGCAGTTAGAAACATCAGGAAGAGGCGAGGACAAGGAGAGGAGGGCAGGAACACAGTGCGTAAGGAGTTGGAGGGGAGATTCCTCTTTTCCCATCTCTGGTAGAGGCGTGCACTCTGGGGCCTTCCATGTCCACAAAATTCTGCTATGTGTGGATGACAGCCCAGGCTGCATTAGGCCAGCCCAGGAGTCTATGTGCTGTGTGCCCGACTGGCTACCTCTCTATCTCCCTAGGCCTTTGTCAGACTTCCTGGGTAACTTTAGCTCTCTCTGGAGGTTAAACCTTGGACACATGGGCCACTCTGAGATGTTACTAATGTCCCCACTCTAGCACTAGTCCTGACCTGGCTGCACATTTACTCCTTGGTCATTGCAGATGCTGCAGGTGACTCTGTCCCCCATGTACCCTGGTCTGCTTACAGTGTCCCTCATGTGGTCCAGACCTGTTTATTCAGTGCACCTTTCTTGTACAAACTTTTTCTCCCAAGTAACCAGAGATGTGTGTGAAATGGAGGGGACTCACTTGCTCAATAGTGTCACCCAGAAAGTTCTGTGGCTGTCTCGACCTTCAGACTGTCAGTGGTGGCCTTCCTGGACATCCATGCCTGCAGATGGTCCTGTTAGGAGAGGTTCTGCAAGGTCCTGGACAGCACGATGGCACCCCTTTTCTGGGAAGCACAAATGGCACAACCAGAAGAGGCTGGGGTGTAGCTTCCCTGCCCTCGATTCAGAGGGAGCCCCGCCTTGCCAGCAGTGTGACCTTGGACTTACAGCACTCAGAACCCCAATAGCCCACAGTTCTGTTGTTCCAAGCTACCCTGGAGCTTTGCAGTCCTAGGTCCCTTCTGACTTGGGTTGTGTGCTGTGTGTGTGTGTGTGTGATGGGGGAGGCACCAGAGTCAGAAAGCAATGGTAGTCAGAGATGGGGATGGAGACAGGCACATAGAAGGCAGCTCCTGAGCCCCCAGCACACTCCCGGAAGGGCAGCTAGGGAGATGGAACCCTGCTGCTGTGTGCTGGGCGTTCCTCTCTGGAATCTTGGTGCTGGAGAGTCCCAGACCTGTAACTTTGGAGTATCTACTCTCCCCTCCTGGAAGGGCAGCATTGTTGGCTGCCCATCCCCCCCTGTCCCACCCGCAGGGGCTTTGTGCTGTTTCTCTTCAATACTATCATGACCAAAAAAAAAAAAAATTTTTTTTTTTTTTTTTTTCTTTTTCCGTGTGTTTTTTTTTTTGTTTTTTTGTTTTTTGTTTTTTTTAAAGTAATTACAGAGCAGGTAGTGATTGACGCAAACTTCCCTTCAGTATCAAAAGAGTCTGTGGGGTGGGTAGGGCCGGCCAGGGCCGCGAGTGGAACTCGCTGTTGGGGACACTGTCGGAATTGCCCCCTGGGCTCTGGTGAAGTTGTCTGTCTTTTGTGTTTTGAGGGTGAAGGAGCAGGAGGGAAGGACAGGCGTCAAACTGCAAAAGAAAAAGGAAAAGAAAAGAAAAAGAAAAAAGAAAGAGCCATAAAAGGGGGGCTGTTTGAATGAGAGGAAAGGGTACCCCTCGAAGAAGCTCCTCAACCCCTGGAAGGTGGCGGGCAGGGCAGGTGGGCAGAGGACGCAGCGAGGCGAAGGGCGGGGCCCCCTCTCCTGATCTCCAGGTCCTTTCCCATTGCAGGACCGGCAGACGCCGCCAGGGCTGCTCGGCAAGCAGGAGCATCTCGGGCAGGCGTCCTGCGTCCCCGCGCGCCTGGGTTTAGATTTGTGTCTCTTGCACGTTCTCCTTGGAGCCGCTCTTGAAGAGCAGAGGTTCATGGATGGAGTTGAGGCCTGGGCCCTTGGCCCCGCACCCGCCTCCTGGGTTGCCGCCGTAGTGCGCCTTGAAGGCGGCCGCCACGTAGTGGTGGTGGTTGAGGTGGTCTCGCTCCAGCGCCGGAAGGGCCAGGTGGCTGTCCCCACCCACGCCCGCGCCTCCAGCCACCGCGGCGGCCGCAGCCACCGACACAGCGGAGGCGGCGGGCAGCTCGTCCTCCACGTTGATGATCTCCACAGTGCGCGTGGGCCCGTGGTGCTTGTGCAGCTGGTGCTGCTTGCGCAGCTTGTAGAAGGCCACCAGCATCACGGCGGCCATGAAGGTGATGGCCACGAAGCAGCCGATGATGATTTTGGTGGTCTTCATGACATCGTCTAGGTCCTTAAGCGCATTCTCTGTCACGTCCGTGATGGGCACTGTGAAAGCCTTCTCCGTGGGCCGCGAGGAGCGCGGGGCCGGTGCCGTGGTGGACGCCGAGGCCGGGGCTGCAGCATCAGGCCGGCCGCCGCCCCACGCGCCATCAGTCGTGGGCCCCGGGGGCTCCTTCTCAGTACCTCGGGGCTGCTGGGCCTCCTCCCCTGGCTGCGTCTCCAGCGTCTCCACGGTCACCGTGGTGAAGTAGGTGTAGCCACCCGCGCCCCCTGCACCGCCCCCACCCCCCGGGCCCCCGCCACCGGGCCCTCCCGCAGCCACCGGGTCTACGGCCGACACGTTAAGCGTGGCGGAGGCAGTGGTGTTGCCGGCCGAGTTTGTCACCATGCACGTGTACTGGCCCGTGTCCTGCACGGTGACATTGGTGAAGTTGAGTGTGCCGTCGTGTAGCACCGAAATACGTACACGATAGGAACCGTGCGTCATGAGCGTGCCGTTAGGTGTCAGCCAGTTGACTGACGTCATGGATGTGCCTGTGCGGCACTTGAGCTCGGCCGCCATGCCCTCCGTGACATTGAGGTCTGTGGGTGGCTCTACGATGACCGGGGCATAGCAGGTGAAGTGCGACTGGTCCAGCTCGCCAATGTAGCGGCCCTTGAGGCCGGCGGGCGCGTGGCACCGTGCGCAGCATGTGGTATTGCTGGGCACCGTCTCCTTCAGCCACCAGCTGAGCCACAGCACATCACAGTTGCAGTGCCAGGGGTTGTGGTTCAGGTGGACACGCTCCAGGCGATGAAGGGGCGTGAAAAGGTCGTGCGGCAGCGACATCAGGTTGTTGTGGGACAGATTCAGCTCCTCCAGCGACTTGAGGTCGTCAAAGGCGTTTCGCTCAATGGTGGCCACTTGGGCATGCATCAGCCACAGCTTGCGCAGGCTGGTGAGGCCTTGGAAGGAGCCGGGGCGAATTAGGTCCAGCCGGTTCCCCGACAGCTCCAGCTCCTCCAGGCGCACAAGGGCTGTGAGGTTGGGGATGTCCTTTAGGTTGCACATGCCCAGGTTGAGGTAGCGCAGGTTCACCAGCCCCTCGAAGGCCGCCTCTGATATGTACTCCAGCCGCTTCAGCTCGCCCAGGTCCAGGCGGCGCAATGAGGGCACACGGTTGAAGGCATAGGATGGGATGCTTTCGATGGGGTTGTTGCGCAGCCACAGTTCCCGGAGCTTGGACAAGTACTCAAAGGCCTGTGTGGGCACTGTCGTCAGCCGGTTGTCGAAGAGTTCCAGTGTGTTGAGACTGGGCAGCCCATTGAATGCTCCCACCTCGATCTTGCGCACCAGGTTCTTGCTCAGCTGCAGGATTTCCAGGTGCCGGAGGTGCTTGAATGTATCCGTGCGGATCACCTGCGGGGGAGACTAGTGTCAGTGCATCCGACAAGCCTGGGAGCAGCAGGACTCTCCAGTTTACAGCAGGAGAATGAGACTCAGCGATCAGTGGTGCTAAGGACAAGACTTAGGGTCTCTAACATGGGGGAAAGGGGGGGGGGCTCTAAGACTGAGCCACATCCGGCCTCTCCCTGGAGGATTCTAGATGGTCGATAGCCACTGAGCCATGCCCCAGCCCCTCCCTGGGGGATGCTAGGTGGCCCCTCCACCATTATCCTTCGTCCCTAGCTGTCTTTTTACTTTGTATTTAGAGACAGGGTTTCATTAAGCTCCCAAGACTGGCCTCAAACTTTTCATCTCCAGGTTTCTGACTCTCTGGAATGACAGGCCTGTGCCTCCATGCCTGACTAGCTGGTGCTTTTTCTGTGGTTTATGATGCTTTCCATATGCACCTGTCATTCACCTTTCAAGAGTCCTAAACTTTCTGTTCAGAACAGCGGAGAGCAGGTTCACTACACGGTTTGCCGGGTGCTGAGCTGGGTGGGCCTGCCCCCCTCTTGTTGGCTGTTTTGATGGACAGATAAGGACACCAAGGCTGCAGCTGTAATGAACACCACAGTCCTCTCCCAGCCCTGCCTCGACTTCCTTGCTGTGGGACCTGTCACTTGACCATTGTCCAAAGTCAGATCCCTCAGGAAGCGGGGGCAGCAGGAGACCATGAACATGCTTTCAGGCTGTTGGAGTTTCCTGAGCCTTCTCTTCACATCAGGATCCTGACTGTGGTCCTCATGGGCTTTGAGGGCATGCTCTAGGGAGAAGAGCCCTGGCCTACTAACCCAAAGCCTTTGTTGCAGCAGCACCTGCAGAAGGTAGCTCGAGGCCATCAGCCCTGAAGCCCCATCCCCTGCAAGGGTGTTTAGACCCACAAGCCTGACACTTCCCACTCACAGCTTGCCATGATATTCTCTTACCCCATACAAGCTGCATACCCAGATGACCAGGGACGGTGATGTCTCTTACAAACTCAAAAAAAAAAAAGATTGAAACAGGGTCTCATGTAGCCCAGGCTGGCCTTAAATTCACACGTAGCCATGGATGACTTGAATTCCAAGTTCTTCTGCTTCCACCTACTGGGTGTGGAGGACACAGGCACTCTCCAGCATGTGGTTTATGCAGCAGTGCTGGGGCTGCAGCCTTAGACTTTCTGGATGCCAGGCAGGCACTCCACCAACTGCATCATCCTAGCCTAAGATCCCCTAAGGATGCACACTCCTGGCTTGAAGCAGTTCCTCCTCCACAGCCTCACTTTCCCCTCCCTTCACGTCTTCTCCTTACCACATGTTCTGACAAGCTCCTCAGAACTTCAGGCTCACTCCTGCCTCTGAGCCTGTGTAGCTGCTGTTCTCTCAGCCTCCAAGCACTGGCCAACTCCTCTATCCTTCCCATGCTCAGATCAGGGCTGCCTGCTCTGGAGGATGTCTTGGTTGTATCCCTTATAGGTGTGAGGTGCCCGTGTGGTTGTGTGTCACCCACCAGAGCCTTGGTTCTGGGATTATGAGAGCAGCGACAACCTTCGGCAGCAGAATGAGTTTGAAATCAGCCCTCTTCAGAGCTCCTGTCTGGGACATCCACTTTTTATTGGTACTGGGGAACCCAGAGCCTGGAGGGCTCTCAGATTCATTCAATCACAGGGTCACACACCCAGCTCCTCACTTGTGCCACTGAGCCATAAGCACATTTCATGAGGACATTCACGAGGACAGTGAACAGCCCAGGCACCTTGATAATTCATGGAGCTGTTGTGGTTTTAGGGGAGAGATGAGGCAGGTTGAGAGTGCAGAGCATGAGGACTCATGCATATAATTAATCCCAGCATTCAGGAGTCTGAGGCAGGGGGATTATTGTGAGTTGGAGGCCACCCTGGCTCTGAGTCTCAACCTCACCCATACCATAGCCCCTAAGAAGAAAACTCAGGAACTCTCACTCACTGTGGTAGGTTAAGTGGCTGGAGTCAACTGAGATTTCAAGTGTAAGGGACAGAGAAGGGGGCTGAAGAGGAAAGAGGGTCCCTCAAGACACACTGCCACGGCTGGTACCGAGTCAGACCCACAAACAGAGCAAGCATTCACAAGCACTCTTTTCCTATTGGTGGGAATCATCTGTGCTCCTTTTAGGGAAATACACATAGCAAGGGCGGGGAGCCCTGAAGACACAGGAGTTCAGCCTTTCAACACACCCACTCATTTTCCTCCTCCTCACCAGAAAAAAATGTTTGTACGAGTGTTTGCCTCAGTGTGTGTGTGTGTGTGTGTGTGTGTGTGTTACCCACAGAAACCAGAAGAGGGCATTGGCTCCCTTGGAACTAGATGCTGGGAACTGAACCCCAGTTCCCCTCAAGGGCAGCCAGTGCTCAGTGTACAGGCATCTCTCCAGCTCTTACTTGCCATGTGTACAAAATTATAGTTGATTAAACTTTAAACCTTGGAGGTTTTTGAGACAGGATTTTGCTTTGTAGGCCTTGACTTGGAGCCAAGCCTCCTGTTTTTGGCCTCTTGAATAACTGACAATACAGGTGTGTGCTGGGATTACCAATCCCAATTGATGTTTAATCCCTTTAGGTTGATTAGACAGAGAAATGCTGGGAGATTAGTAAAGCCCACATCTGGGTGTGCCAGAGAGAATAGGTCCAGAGACCAGGAAATAATGAAGCTTGGACCTAATAATCTGGTGAGGGGCTGGGGGTGTGGCTCAGTGGTAGTGGATCTTCCTAGAACCTTCCAGTGAGGGGCTGGGGGTGTGGCTCAGTGGTAGAGCCCCTGCCTGTCATGGGTCAGATGAGTAGTGACTGCAATCCCACAGGAACACTTGGCTCTAAACGTCTAGCTCAGCAGATCATGATCAGTACCTGCCCTGTATTTTGGCTTCTGCTTCCCCTCGACATCTTTCTTTTCAGTTGGTGGCCAGAGTTATCCAAGGTGCAGTTCTGACTTCAGTGACTTCAGTTTGCATGTGCATACACACAGAGACACACAGACAGACAGACAGGCAGCCAGGCAGGCAGGCACACATGCACGCACGCACACACACACACCACTCTCTCTGCACCGCCTCTGCTCCAGTCACACCAGGGACACACACAGGTCCCCTTAGCTGGCCATACTTCTTGGCACTCTTCTGAGATGGTCTCCTCTTCATCCTCCGGAACTCCCAGGAAAGCCATCTTTGGTGTCTGCTTGCTCACCTGTTCCACATGGTCCCACTTACCACATAGGTTTTCACTAGCCCTGTCACACCGGCTGCCACTGGTTTGACATGCCATGTTCCTGTCTGGACTGCAAGTCTTGTGAGGAGATCGTGGCAATGAGATCTGTGTGCACAGCATTCAGTGTAACGCCAAGGTGACTGAACCAGTAACCTTTGAAGGTGAACGGGCCAGACAGAGTAAGGTCCTATGCTGTGGCATGTGGTCAAATAACGAGAACTAGATCACTCAGGAGACAAGACTCTGGGCACACCTGTGAGGGGGTTTCTAGATTGGATTGGAAGACCCATCCTGAATATAGGTGACACTCTCCTAAAGACTGGAAGGTTCTGGACTGAATAAAAGGAGAGACTGAGCTGAGCACCTGTGGACTGGATGCAGTGTGACCAGCTGCCTCCTCCTCTTGCCTCTATGCCTTTACAGACTTGTTGGACAGCACCCAGAGAACTGTGGGTCACGAGTCAAGGTCAGCTGGGCAGTGGTGGTGCAGGCCTTTAATCCCAGCACTTGGGAGGCAGAGGCAGGAGGATTTCTGAGTTCGAGGCCAGCCTGGTCTACTGAGTAAGTTCCAGGACAGCCAAGGCTACACAGAGAAACCCTGTCTTCAAAAACCAAAAACCAAAAACCAAAAAAAAAAAAAAAAAAAAAAAAAAAAAGTCAAGATCAAGCCTCCTCCCTGGAGTTGCTTTTGTCAGATACTCTGTTATAATAGTGAGAAGAGTCACCAACACAGACCCTTGCTAGACAGCACTCAGGATGCTGGAGACTGCCTTCTCACCTTACAGTATGGGTGGCAATGCCAGACAGTGAAGCCCAGTAACAGCACTTGGGAAGCTGAGGCAGGAGGATTGCCATGAGTCCAAGAAGGCAGGATTATGAGTTTCAGGCAAGGTCATGAAATTTGCTATGTGCCCAAGGAAGACCTTGAACTCCACCTCCCAAGTGCTGGAATAATAAGTGAGTGGTTTACACAGGGACTAGGGATTGAGCGCAGGGCTGCACGTATGATAGGCAATCTGTCTAGGAACTCGACTCCAACCCCACCCCGAAATCCCAGCCTTTTGGTAAAAAGCTTAGCTCATTTGCTCTTATTGTAACCATGAACACAAAGGAATTACTTCTGCAGTGCTGCCCGATGCTTGCACCTATCCTCTTCCGCCTCTCCTGTGGACTGGATTTCTTAGGATTCCATTTACCCTCTACTGCTTTCGAATTTATAGACAGCCTCTTCTCTCTAGTGGTTGCCCTTGAAACACTGTGGTGGTTTTAACAGGAATGGACCTTAATAGGTTCATATATTTGAAGGTTTGGTCATTAGGGAGTGGCACTACTGGAGGGATTTAGGAGGTGTGGCCTAGTTGGAGGAGGTGTGGCCTTGTTTGAGGAGGCGTGGCCTAGTTGGAGGGTGTGGCCTTGTTTGAGGAGGCGTGGCCTTGTAGGAGAAAGTGTGCCACTGGGGGTAGGCTTTGGGGTTTCAAATGCTCAGGTCAGCTGGGCAGTGGTGGCTCATGCCTTTAATGCCAGCACTTGGGAGGCAGAGACAGGTGGATTTCTGAGTTCGAGGCCAGCCTGGTCTACAGAGTGAGTTCCAGGACAGCCAGGGCTATACAGAGAAACCCTGTCTTGAAAAAAAAAAGAAATCAAATGCTCAGGTCAGGCCCAGTTTCCTCTCTCTCTCTCTCTCTCCCTCCCTCCCCTCTCCTGTTCCTGCTGCCTGCTGATCAGGGTGTACAACTCTCAACACCATGCCTGCCTGTGTGCTGCCATGCACCCTGGCCATGATAATAATGGACTAAACCTCTGAACCTGTAAACCACCCCCAGTTGAATGTTTTCCTTTATAAGAGTTGCCGTGGTCATGGTGTCTCTTCACAGGAATAGAACAGTACCTAAGACAAACACTATCTTTTTTCTTAGTTTTTTTTGAGACAGGTTGAGCAGATGCCACCACACTGGCTTTGATGGATGTATCTGAGCCTTCCTTCAGGACAGATATGAACAGGACAGACACATTTCTAACCTCACAAAGCCCACAGTATGGTAATTGATCATCCATAATGGTGTAATTGTGGCACTTCTAGCATGCTGGGGTGATGGGCCTCAGTACCCCAATGCCATCGGATGTCCTCTGAGATTGGGGTCAGAGTCATAAGGCTACTATGATGGCCATTCTTGGTTGTCATTTGACTATACCTAGAATTAACTAAAACTCAAAAGGCTGGGCACAACTTGGAGGGTTCTTTCTTTCTTTCTTCCTGCCTTTCTTTTTTGAAACGGAAAGACCTACTTCTAATCTGGACCTCTGAAGTGGGAAGATCCACTGTGAAAACAGATTCACCTCTAATCTGGGCCGTATGTGTGCCTCAGAGGACGTCTGAGGACTGTGCTGGAGTACTGAGGCCCATAATTCCACGGAAGCCAGAAGCTCCACAATTACACCATGATGGGTAATTACTTATCATACTATGGTTTCTTTGAAGTCAGGACTATGTCCTGTCCACATCTGTCTCCAGGGAAAGCCCAGAATGACATAGTCTATATAAAGGACATGGAAGGAGGAAGCTTGCTCTCTCTGCCTGCTTGCTCTCGCTGGCAATCCATTCCTTCACTAGCATTAAAGTCTACTTCTTCAGGGTTAACTGAGACGTCCAGTCTCATGGTCTGAACAACTACTGGATTCTTGGATTTTCCATTGGTAGACAGCCATTGTTGGACTAGCTGGATCACAGACTGTAAGCCATTCTAACATGTCCTGTCTGTCTGTCTCTATTCTCTCTCTCTCTCTCTTTCTCTCTCTCTCTCTCTCTCTCTCTCTCTCTCTCTCATCCTATCTATCTATCTATCTATCTATCATCCATTCCATCCCATCAGTTCTGTTTCTCAAGAGAACCTTAACACTACTGACAGTGATGGGCTCTTGCAGCATAGAGCCCTCCACCTCTTGCCCGGTGTTGCTGTGACAAAGGAAAAAGGGATTCCTGGGATTTGGAATGACAGACCTCAGCTAGCCACCTCTCTCCCCTTAGCCCTTTGGGAACTGCTGATTCCTGCCTGCTTCCTTGCAAGAGATGAGGACCTAGTGGAGACTCAGGCAAGGAAGCCTGGCCCCAGCCCTTCCTGCAGCCTGGCTTTCTCAGAATACCATGCACTTTGCTGCAGTCTGAAACCAGTACTGGAGTTGAGTGAATTGCACTGAGTTCTGCTAGGGCTGTTAAGAAAACAAACTGTCAGGAGATCCTTTATTAAAAATTTAGCTGTGGTGGGAAAATGATTAAGTGGACCGTTCATCCTAATGCTATTAAGATAAATTGTTTTCATACGTCCTGAATGTAATGAAGCAGGGGAAACAGTTGAGCCAGCTTATGAGGGTTATGGTTGTTTTAGTTTTTGTGACACAAATTTTTGTTTTCAAGTTTAAAAGATACTGGGCTGGTGAGCTGGCTGACCAGCTAAATGCTGGCCATGCAAAGCATGACGTCCTGAGTTTGATCTTTAGAACCCACATAAGAATTTGGGTGCATCTGTGAGAGGATGCAGCCTGAACCTGGGGTTGGATGGTCAGACAATCTAGCCACATAAGTGAACTCTGGGTAAAAATGGTGGAGAGGGACAGAAGAAGACACCTGACGCCAACCGCTGGCCTATACATGCATGTTGCTCAATACAACACACATACACCACACTACACCACACACATAGCACACACATACACAAATACTCACACCATACACAGACAACATGTACACACACATAGACACACACACCACACAAACACATACACTCACACATATACACATAGCACACACACACTCACAGCATGCACACACACACACCACACCTGACACACATATACACACATCCACACACACATTCACACACACACGTGCACCCCACAAATCTACATACACTCGTACCACACATCCATACAAACACACACACAATACACCCACAGTGCACACACACATATATACACATATCACATACACACACATTTACACCCACAGAACACACACGAAAAAACAAAAACGCAGCTGTTTCAATGGCAGCTTCTGTGTTTATCTCTTACCCTCTTCCACAGGATTCTTTGGTGGTTAGCACATGGCTGGGGCCATGTGTTGGCACCAGCTCGGCAACTTAGTCATGCACGCTTGGACTGGTCTCCTTCTTTCCTTCCTTCCTTCCCTTGTGGCCAGGGCCAGGGGTTCCCCTCTTGCCATTAACTAGGAAGTGTGAGGAGCTGAAAAAGTTGAGCCCTAGTTCTCCTTCCTGACTAAGGCACCGACCCTCAGTGTCTCTCAGGCCTCAGGATGCTCTACCTGTGCTGAGGAAGGGCTTGCAGGGGTGGCAGGTCTCCTCCTCCTTCCTCTCCTTGACTGTGAGAAAGCACAGGCGGGGAAACATGGCTCCCCAGCTTTGACTTCATTCATGGAGATGGAGTCTCAGGGCCTAAGTCTAGAGTGAGGAGTGCGTGCCCTCAAGCAGAGGTCATCAGGTGCTGTGGGACACAAGACTCCCAGGTGTTCAGAGTGACAGTTGGACGAGGAGCAGTGGGATGAGAGGTGTCGGCCACCAAGGCCTTGTGCTGTAGGCGAACACTCTCCAACTGGGCCACACCCCTACCCCTAAGCCCCTAGACTTTCCAGTAGCTCTGACAGAGGGACCTGTTATCCTCACTTTGTCCAGCATGAAGTATGGGCAGTTTGCATAATGAGCCTGAGGCTGAGTAGACCCTATATGTCCCTGAACACGGAGCACATGGGGACTGATGGGTAGATGAGCTGTCGAGGAAGGGTGCCCCAGGAGGAGGAAGGTGCCTGTGTTTGTTTTGGTCACAGGGTCAGGGCTTGGGATGGATGGGATGGAACTGAGCTCAAAGGAAGGGCATGCTGTCTCTCGGTTGTAGACCCACCATGCAAGAGGGTAATCGGATGTTGCAGGCCAGCCTGGGCTATAAAATAGAACTTTACTTCAATCTCCCCATCCCCCCCCATCCCCCCATATTTGGCAAAGTGCTTGCCCAGTTGGCAGGATAGCCAGAGTTTGATTCTCAGAATCCATTTAAAAAAAAAAAAAAAAGCCAGGTGTGGTGGCAGGTGTTTGTCACTTCAGGCTGGGGATCCCTGGAGCTCACTACCTGGGGAGCCTGGCCTGACAGCTGGGCATCAAGCACCAAGAGACTCCTCCTCACAGGATGGGCTACTACCAGAGAACTGGTGTCTGAAGTTGTCCTCTGGTCTTCACACATGCTTAAGTACACATACAAACAGGAGCACACACACACACAAAATACATACCACACACCACAGACACACACACACCACATATACACACTACACACCACACACTACATACCACACACCACACACACACACCACAGACACACCACACACACACATTATACACACACACACTAAAGAATGTCAGGGGTGGGGCTGGGAAACTTGAGTTGGTGAAGTGTTCACAGCCTCCCATCCCCTTCACTACATAAACTAGGTGTGGTGGCACTTTTTTGTCATCCCAGCCTTTTGAAGGTGGAGACAGAAGGATCAGGATTTCAAGCCTGTCTTTTGCAATGCAGTGAGTTCAGGGCCAGCCTGAGGTAAATGAAGCCCTATCTCAAAAAAAGAGAAGGGGATGGAGGAGAAGACAACATGTAACCCAGCACACAGCTCAGTCACAGGAGGCAGGCGTGTGGCCCTTTCCCAGGCTCCTCACAGACAGTGTGGGAAGGAGGTTCCCATCGAGCTGCAGACATCAGCCTCTGCCTCCCTTATCTACAGCAGGGGCTCTACCCTTGAGCCACACCCTGCCCCTCACTTCGGGGTCCTAGGCAGGGGCAGTACTACTGAGCTGTACCTCAAGCATCTTTTTACATTTTATCTTGAGAAATGGCTTTACTGAGTCCCCCAGGTTGTCCTCCTGTTCCAGCCTCCTGAGCATCTGTGAAGCTAGGCCTCTGTCACCACACCAGGCTTTGCATCTGCTCCTTCCAGTTACTTGTCCTGATGGCAGACTGGAGGCTCTCAATGAGCAAACATTTAGAAAACAAGACATCACGGAGAAGTTAAATTCCCCACAAAGAGCAACCTTGAGAGAGAAGCAAGAGTAGTATTTCTGTGCATTCCTTGTGAAATGGTTCTTTAAAAGATTTATTTATAGCCGGGCAGTGGTGGTGCACGCCTTTAGTCCCAACACTCCGGAGGCAGAGGCAGGTGAATCTCTGGAGTTCAAGGACAGCCTGGACTACAGAGTTAGTTCCAGGACAGCCAGGGCTACGCAGAGAAATCCTTTCTCAACAGACAAACAAACAAACAAACACCAAAAACAATGAAAAGGATTCATTTATCATTAGGTGCACGGTGTTGTGCTGACATGTATGTATGTATGTATGACCAGTGCCCACACAGGTCAGATCCTCTTGGAGCTACAGTTTCACGAGGTTGTGAGCCACTGGGTGGGTGTTCAGACCTGTAGATAGGTCTTCTGCAAGAGCAACCCCTTAAAAAAATTAAAATATTCTATGCATATGTGTATTTTGCTTGCATGTGTGTGTGTGTTTGGTGCCCTCAGAGGTCAGAAAAGGGCATTAAAGTTAGGAGGTTCTCATACAGTGCTGGGTGCTGTCAACAGAACCCAGGTCCTCTGCAAGAGCAGCGAGATCTCTTAACAGCTGGGGCATGTCTCCAAACCCCCTCCCTGTGAAGCTGTAAAATGTTAACACTAGCGAATCATTTGGAGTTCCTCCTATTTTTGAAAGCTCGTTAAATCGATTGATCAATTGATTGACATTGAATCTCACTATGTAGCCCACATTGGCCTTAAACTCCTGGTAATCCTCCTGTCTCAGCCTTCTTAGTCAGTTCTTTAGTTCCACACCTTACTAAGAGTTTGATGTCATATCTGGGGCACTTCAAAGTGTCTCACAATCTTCTTTGAGACCCCATTGTAAATACCTATGCAGAATTCACAGAAAAGGTGTGGAAATTCTTTCCCTAGCCACAGCTGTGCAGAGGGAGCATGGGATAACTCACTCCTAGTGTGGGATGCTGGCTGTTAGGCCATCCTCAAATGAGAAGTCTTTGAACCTTCTAAGTTAAATGCACACACGGTCCTAAGACCTTTTCCTAGAAGAAACCATTCATGGAGATCACTCTGCAGGGCCTGGGAAGAGCTTCCAGGGAGAGTGAATATACACTAAGTTCAAGCCCAGCACTCAGCCGGGCAGTAGTGGCGCACACCTTTCATCCCAGCACTTGGGAGGCAGAAACAGGCGGATTTCTGAGTTCGAGGCCAGCCTGGTCTACAGAGTGAGATCCAGGACAGCCAGGGCTACACAGAGAAACCATCTCAAAAAACAAACAAACAAACAAAATGCCCAGCACTCACATAAAGAACTAGATGTATAGCTCACAATAGTGATCCTGGCACAGAGAAATGGAGACAGGGACTGGCTGGGTAGCCAGCCTAGCTGATTTGGTGAGTTTTAGGCCTGTGAGAGTCCCTGTCTCAAAAACGAGGTGGACAGCACCCAATGAATGACACAGAGAATGGAACTCTGACCACAGGCATGCACTCACGTGCATGCATGCACTTGCACACACACACACACACACACACACGCGCGCGCGCATTCCCGCATGCACGCGTGCGCGCACCAGCACCAGCACCAGCACCAGCACCAGCACCAGCACCAGCAGGAAGGTAGAGACTACCATGAGCATCTGAGGGTGGTTGTGGGCAGGAAGGGCAAGGGAGGGGGAAAGGTGCTGCAGTAAGGAGCCCAGCCAGGTGAAGCAGCTTCCAGACGAGAGGAGAGGGTGGAGGGGTGACCTTCTACCCTCTGCTTCCCACACCCCAACTTCTGCAGGGCCACCCAAATAACTCTGGGGCCACATGCTCTGTTAGGTTTTGGAGTCCAGCCCATTTGGACAACTGGGGACCAGTTGGCAACTGCAGAGTTAAGAAAAATAAGATGTTCTAAGCCCCACCCTCAGCACCACAAACTAAGCAGTCAATCTAAATAAAATCAAGTAGAAGATTCTTCTTCCAGCCTATGGGGACCACTGTCCTATGTTAGAGACTCTTCCCTCTGGCCTACACACATAACCATGATGGTCACATGTTAGAGAGAATTCCATCAATTCTCTTAGAGTCCCGAGTGCCCAGTGTGGTTATTTCTGCCCTCGCCCCCTGAATGGGACTCCCAGGCTAGGCTACTGTGGGAACAGGTGGTGGGAATCTCTCAGCCATGCAAGTTCTCACAAGAGGGCACTGTGAGGACAGGGGCCCTGCTCAGTAGAGGGCAGAGCTCTGGGCAGGCTCTCAGATGTCTGCTGAGAGCCTACTGCTCACTGCTCTTGCTCTGGGTGCTGAGGATGCAGCAGGGAATGATGGCGGGGTAAGGGTAGTCATGAAGACAGTTGACAAGACAGTAATCGGGCAATGGTGTGTGTGTGTGTGTGTGTGTGTGTGTGTAGTCTCTAAGGATGGTATGTTGAGTGTGTGTGTGTGTGCGCGCACGCGCGCGCATGCCTATATGCATGGGGCACAGATAGTGACCAAATGGCACCACTGGGTAGTGCTTCTCTGATCTTGAACTCCAACCCAGCAGGCCCACTTCTAGAAACAAATCACAAGGGTTGAGTCTGGAGCAGTGGGAGGATGCAGCATGGACATCTCCACTTGCAACTGAGAAGCGAGCAGTTTTTCTTTGGTACTAGCTATCGCCATGATGGGACCAAAAGCAAGGCAAGTACTCTTGGGTGGAGCCTTACTGCCCAGCCCCAACCGCTCTGCTGCTGTTTGTAATGCCGGCACCCCAGTGTGTGAGCATCCAGCCATTTAACCAGTCTCTTCTTGATTCTATGTTTTATCCAATCACACTAGAAGCCAGGCCTGTGATCCGTGTATGTAGTCCCAGCACTTTGGAGATGAAGTTCAAGGCCAGTTTGAGATGCATAGTGAGAATCTATTTCAAAAACCCTAAACCAAGCTAAATCTAGTGGTACAGGCCTGCATCTCAGATCCTCAAGTAGGCAAGAGGTAGGGGGATGACAAGCTTACAGTGTGCCGAGGCTATAAAGTAGGTTCAAGGCCAGCCTGGAAAACAGTGAAAACGCTCAAAATGAAAACTGAGAGAGGGCTGGGGGCGTGGCTCAGTGGTAGAACCCCTGTCTAGGACCCCCCAAGTGAGGGGCTTGGGGAGTGGCTCAGTGGTAGAGCCCCTGCCTAGAATCCCCCAGTGAGGGGCTGGGGGCGTGGCTCAGAGGTAGAGCTCTTGCCTATAGTTCCCCAGTGTATTGGGGTTGGGATGGGGATGGGGGCATGGCTCAGTGGTAGAGCACATGTTGGAGGCTCTAGATTCCTTCCCCAAATACTGCAAAAACAAAAGCTCAGCAATGATAGCTCTGAGAAAGATGTTCCTGGCTGTACCACCAGGGGCCGAAACCCAACCATAGGGCAGCATTGAACATTGTGGTTCTCATTTTTAAAAAGAAAGCAGGCTGAGGCCATGGCTCCGTGGGAAAGTGCTTGCTGTACAAGCAGGAAGACCAGCATTCATTTGAGTTCCAGCATCAGTGGAAAAGCCAGGCATGGTGGTGCTTATCTGTCAGCCAGCGCTGGCTAGGAAGACAGAGGATCCATGAGACTTGCTGGCCAGCGATCCTAGTGATCTTTGTCCAGAGAGAGAGAGCCCGCTTCAAAAGAAAAGGTGGAGAGAAATTGTAGAAGACACCTGACAGCTACCTCTGGCTCATACACGCGCACACACACACTCACACACACGCACGCACGCACACACACACGCACACGCACGCGCGTGCACACTCACTCACACGCACGCACGCACGCACACTCACATGCACACACGCACTCACATGCACGCACACACGCAACACACAAGCATGCACACACACACATGCACACGCACGCACGCACACATACACACACACACAGAAGCTAAGGCCAGGTAGGACCCTGAGGATATATGCTGGAGGCATCAGCTTGAGGACTCCAGATGAGAAAGAGAGCTATCTGAGCCTGTGGAACTGCGAGTAGCTTTTGTCTCTATATGTTTATATAGGTGTGTTTTCTAGTTTTCCTAAATTAATCTGTATTCATTCTGTAATAAATAATTAAAAGATGCATTTACATAAGCCCAGAAAGGTATGAAAACAAATGTAAACAGGAGTTATTTATATCTGGGTGGTGGGATGTGTTGATTTTTTTAAAAATATGGATAATTAAAACCATTAATTTTTTTCTTTTGTTGTGTGTTGGTTTGTTGGTCAGATTTGAAACATGGTCTCTCTGTAGCCTAGGCTGGCCTGGAACTCACTGTGTAGCCCAGGGTGGCCCCTCCTGGGATTATAGGTGCATGCTACCACACCAAGCCAACATTACATTTCTTGCTCTTGGGTCAGCTCCTGCCCTCAGGAAGGCAAACCCTTGATGGAGGTCAGGCCCACTGGTCTTTCTGCTGTGGACCTCAGCTTTTAGGGAGGTCAGCAGCCTCCACAATGGCATTTGGACCCCCTAAGCAGTGACAAACGAGGGCTTTTATCTCTGCTGCTATTTTCCCATCCTTTGATGATCTCCATTTTGTGGCAGAGGGTCTGCCCCTAGTGAGAAGCATGGACAGCCCAGCTGAGGCCGCAGCTGGAGAGATGTGGGGCAGACTTCAAGTGAATTGGCAGAAATGATGAGGTGGACCTGGAGAAGTCATGGATAATGTCAGGTGCAGTGGTGGTACTGGGTCTCAAGGTTCTCTGGTTTGCCCATCCTTGCTACCCAGAAAGAGCCTGTCTCTCCCCTCCCCCCCCCAGGCTTTGATTCTTTTCAGAGTCTGGCTCTCCAGGAGAGCCATGTGGGGCCACTGAGCCCTCTGCTGGGGACTGGGGTCTGGGACCTTCTGTGAGGGTGCCCTCCTCTCTCCCACCTGTATAAAATAGGTACAATGCAATCGACATGAGGACTCGGAGTTGGCTCGATGCCTTTAGGTGGCCTTCAGCTAAATATGGTGGTTCACAACTGTAATCCCTACACACAGGAGACTGAAGCAAGAGGGTCACTGCAAATTGGGGGCAACCTGGGCTATAGAGCAGGTATCGGGCAGCCTGAGCTATGGAAAGAGTTCCAAACCAGCCAGAGATACAAAGTGAGTCGCTGACCCTATCTCAGATAGATAGATAGATAGATAGATACATAAATACATAGATAGAAAAGCAAAACAAAACCCAAGAACCAGCCAATAACCAAGCAAAATCCTCAAGGGGGTGAGCACCATGTCTGTGCTCAGACACTGTCTGCAGACAGCTGATAGCTGGCTGGGGCGCTGCTGAGCACTCTGCAGCGCTTAGGACAGCTCCACCTCAGCCTCCCCGCTGTAGAAAGACCTGTTCCAAATGTCACAGCGCAGAGGTGGGAGGCGTCTCCCAACAGCTCACTCTGCCACCAGCACAGGCCTCTAGCCCCACCGCTGGGGAAGCTTGTGCACCAGCCAAAAGACAGCTAAAGTCACCTGCAGCCTGCCCTGACCACTATGCCAGCACCAACCCTAAGCCCTGAACCCCGTGGACCCCACTATTCAGCCAGCCAGTTCTCCAGGACCGGAAGGAACCAGCCCCCACTTTCTAGAAGAAGGCATTGAGGTTTTCTGGCAGATGCCATGTCAGGCCAACACAAGCGATGGTGAAGTGGAAAGGCTACCTCAAGACACCCTGTCCTGTGACAGGCACCCCAGGAAAACGTACACAGCCTGCATGGAAATACATCGCAGAGGTGGGCGGGGCGAGGACGCGAGAAGCGGTGCGCAGACACCAGGAACTCAGATGAGAGGGATGAGGAGGAAGACAGAGGCTTGCACCCTTTGTGCCTTGACCCACCGGCCAACCGGCGACGGAGGCGGGCTCACCTGGATGCTGTTCTCTTGAAGGTTCAGGTAGCGGGTGTTGACAGGGATGCTGGCTGGCACCTCGGCCAGCTCCCTCCGCGTGCAGATCACCCGGCTGGCCTGGTTGCTGCAGGAGCAGGCTGCTGGGCAGGAGGTGGCTGGCGGAGAGCCTCCACCGGCGGCTGAGGTCACGGCGACACCGCCCCCACCGGCCCTCAGGGGTGGGGAGAAGAGCCACAGGAGCAGGAGAGCCCCGTGGGGCCAGGACATCCTACCAGGCGGCAGCAAGGGGCACGCGGAGCCGCGGATGTGGGCCTGCGCCATCCTCAATGTTCATACTCCGAGGGCACGCTGGGGGGCTGTGTGTGTGAAGATAGGATGTTGGTCAGTAAGCAACAGGGACTCAGGCTGCCCAGGACTTAGCAGACTCAGTTCTGCCGGAAGCTCCCACCCCTGCTCAGAACCAAAGGTACAGGGACCTGGCCTTCTTGTGCGGGACCCATCCTCCTCCCCTGGGCCATTCTGCAGAAAGGATAAATGAGGCAAGAGCGAGGACATTTGTGCCCAAGGTCACTTGGTTAGTAAATGATAAAGTCAGCTAGATTCAAACTTAGGTCCTGCCAGGCCTGGGATTGCAGGGCTGCCTTTTCAGTTGCTCAGAATGTCGAGGCAGGAACACTGCAAAGTCCCAGGCCAGCCTGGGCTAGAGAGTACATCAAAAGCCAGACTGGGCAATGCAGTGAGACCTCATTCAAAACTAAAAAGGCAACATGTGGCCGAGTGGTGGGGCACATTCCCAGGATGCCCAAGGCCCTTGTTTCTACACCCAGAACTGTAAAAAAAAAAATTAAAAAAATGTGTTTTTGCATTGATTTCAGATATACAGGTAAGTATGTAGCGATAGAGGAACAGTGAGGCAAAGGCTCTGCCAGGGTGAAGTGCAAAGCTGACCAACTCCCATCACACACCAAGCAGGTTGCAGGTCCCCTTCGAGGCAGCTCTACCCATCCCTCCACTCCTCCCTGCAGGTCTCCGTCCAAGTGTGACAGCACCAGCCATGAAGGCCCATCTCTGTATGCCCTCCTGCCCACCCTGGGGTCATCCCTCACTCCACTCGGGCCCTGTCCTGTCCTAGACTTGGAGGAGAGGTGATGGAGAGAGGACAGGAAGTAGCTGAGCTTCTGGGAGGAGGCGGGAGGCTGTAGCGGCACCCTCACTCTGTGGTGGCCCAGTTGGAGGCTATAGCAGTGCCCCTGTGCTTCAAGATTGCAGGTGCTCCGAGGGAACACAGCCTATGGCGGGACCTGTGCCAGCGGCTGTCGCAGGATAGGGCTGAGGGAGCTGACAGAGTGGGAATGGAACAGTAGGGACCCCCATGTCTAGGTCTGGGGCACAGGAAGTCAGCATCATCACACTCCTCCAGCCTGTCCCCTGCTTTCCTGAGCCCCAGGAGGGAGGGACTCAGGCTAACCAAATGGCGGGCAGGAAGGACAGTGACTGCAGCCAGCACAGCAGGCACCCTTCCTATGCATCAGCCTCTCATGCCTGTGGAGGGCAGAAGCTGCTAGATTTTGTACCAGGCCATGTCAAGGCCCACTGGGTGGCAGAGGGGGTTTGGCCTCAGGACTTGCCCTCTTGCTTCCAATGGCATCCCCGAGTGCTCACACACATAGAGTCCCCATGAGACAGGGAGGGGGGTCCCCATAAACATGATCACCCACCCACTCACACAAACAGCAGAGACAGACACACCCTCACACATGGCCTTCCTAATCCATGGACACAGGGCTGCCTGCCCCCCATGCAGGTGCGCATGAGCACACACACACACACACACACACACACACACACACACTCCTGCAGCCTCCAAGATTTTAACCCAGATAGAAATATGTGTGCCGCTGTGTTCGAGCAAGTGTGTGAAGGCAGGGCTAGAAATGGAGACAGAGACAGAGATGGTGACAGAGATGAAGAGAAACAGAGAGACAGAGAGACAGACCAGAGGAAATGACAAAGATGGTGAGAGGCATGGAAACAGAGACAAAGATAGAAAAGAGGAAAAAAAAAGAGACAAAAACCGGCACAGAGATAGACAGAGGCCAAGAGACAGAGACCCTGACAGAGAGGCAGAAACAGAGAAATAGACAAAAGAGAGTCAGAGAGACAGAGGTGGAAAGATGGACCCAGGAGCAGAGACAGACAGAATCAGAGGAGCAGAGCCATGAGGAGCAAAGCAGAGACCAAGAGCCAGATAGACAGAGACAGAGGTCCCCTGCCTTAGGGCTGGCCATCAGAGGCTGCCTTGCATTGGCCTGTCTCAGCAGGGGCTGGGGGGTCTTTGTTCCCACACATGTGGCTTTCTCCTTAGTCTACTCGGCTCCACTATCTCCACTTCCTGATACCCCGCAAGGACCAGCCAACGGTCTGGTGCTGTGCTCACTGAGCCCACCATCCCCCAGGCCAGCGCCCGGGTCTCCTCCCCCACCAAGGCTGCCAGTGCACACCCCGTCGAGGCTTCTGCAGCAGGAGCTCCCCTCCCTCCCCTCCCGCCCTCCTGCCACCACCATCTCCTTGTCCTTGTCTCCCCGCTCCCAGAGCATACACACTGAGGGACACTCACCCTGGCGGCTTGGCTTCCGATGGCCTTCTCTCTGTGCCCCAGGCCCCCCCTCCACATGCCTGCAGTTGCCCCGGGGCCCTGCCACCCCAGCTTCCTACTGCTTTCCGTTGAGCTTGTGCTGGGGGGGGGGGGCCGGGGGGTTTTTTGGGTCCCCCTCCCCCCCCCCCCCGTCTGTCGCCCTCCCCACCCTCTAGGGGAGCCCGGCCTTCTTCTCTTGGTCACCACACGAGCAAGCCCTTGCCTCCTCTGGTCCTGTGCCCCCCACTTTAGTCCCCTCAACACCAGCTTCCTTTCTTTTCACTCACAGACACAGCCTCTGCCCCTCTCCCCAGCTCCCGGACTCTGTCTCGCCTCCCCGAGGACCACCAGACCCCTTGTTGGTCTGTCCTCCTCCTCCACTGTCCCCGTCACTCTGTCATTGCTGGGAGCCTGGCTCAGTCAGGTTCCCACTGTCCATCTGTCTGTCTGTCCTGGGGCCTGCCCAGTCGTCCCTCTCCCAGCTCTGCCTCGCTCCCTTTCTCTGCGATTACAATTTCTAGTCACACGGCAGTGCAGAGCCCAGCTCGCTCCCTCCCCGCCCCCTCCCTCCTTCTTTCTCTCCTTCCAGCGGGGAGGGCGCTCCCTCCCTCCTTCCCTCCACCCTCACTCAACTCTCCCCTCCCAGCTAGCTCGGCCAGGGGGTGGCCTCCCCCTCCCCCGCTAATCAAAGGCTCCGTTATCTAATTAACCCGTTGGTTCTGGGCAGTCAGGGAAGGTCGGGGGAAGCGGGGGTTGTTGGGGGGGGGGGAGGTTGTCGGCTTTGCTGCCAGGGGAGAGGGTTTGGACTGTGCCAAGCTAGAGCCTCATGGCACACACACACACACACACACACACACACACACACAGCCTTGGCTGCAGAACCAGGCTGGGCTGTGTGGACTCCATGCGGCTGGACCAAGACATCCCTCCTGCATCCTCAGGGTTCATCCTGGCCCTCCTGCATCTGCTCTGGGACACCCCCCTCCCCACCTCATGCAACCACTGATTCAACCCCATCCCAGTATCCCAGCTAACCTATGCCATCCAACTTGGGCCCATGTCAACCTTTCAGCTGGGGCCAGCACTCATTCTTACTACAAAGAAAGCTACCCCTGATGCCACCCCACCCTGCCTCAGCCACAGACTAATACCCACCTCCTGGTGTCCTCTGCAGAAAAGGTTGTGAAGCTACACTCTGCTTATTCATTTTATGTATCCCTTTATCTATCCATTCCTCCTTCCATCTGTCCATATATCACTTCATCTAGCTATCCATGCACCCACACACTCATCTACCTTCATCCATCCATCCATCCGTCCATCCATCTGTCCATCCATCTGTCCATCCATCCATCCATCCATCCATCTGTCCATCCATCTGTCCATTCATCCATCCATCCATCCATCCGTCCATCCATCCATCCATCTATCCGTCCATCCATCTGTCCATATATGAATTCATCTATCTATCCATGTACCCACACACTCATCTACCTTCATCCATCCATCTGTCCATCCATCTGTCCATTCATCCATTCATCCATCCATCCGTCTGTCCGTCCGTCCATCCATCCATCTATCCGTCCATCCATCTGTCCATCCATTCATCCATCCATCCATCTGTCTGTCTGTCCATCCATCCATTCATCCATCCATCCATCCATCTGTCCATCTATGTATCCACCCTCTACTCCTCTATCCATGCTCCCATCTATATATCTATCTTTACATTTCTCTCTTTGTCCATCCAGCCCTTTATCCATCCATCCATCCATCCATCCATCCATCCCTCCATCCATCTCTTCTGCTACCCATCCATTCACTCATCCATTCATAAATTCACTTATCTACACACCCATTCACCCATCCCTTTAGCCATCAATTCATTCTTTATCTACCCATCAACCATCCATTTATTGACTTATCTGTTCATCCATCCATTTATGTCTCTTCCCATCCCTTTAGGTATCCACCCATCCATTTGCCCATCCATCCATCCACCCATCCACCCACCCACCTATCCACCCACCCACCCATCCATCCATCCATCCACCCACCCACCCACCCATCCACCCACCCACCCACCCATCCATCCACCCACCTATTCTTCTACCTCTTTATCTCTGCCTGTCTATTATCCCTCCCTTTCCCCCTTACTCTATCTAAAACCTATTTATGAAGCCCCACTATGTGTCAGGCACTGAAGCATATGCTAAGTGCTTGCACATGGGTACAAGGCTCAGCATACCATGAGTCAGAGCTCTGGGAAGGGGCTGAGCTGGATTCCTGAGTCTGCCTTTTTGCCATATGGCCTCATTTTCTGAGTCCACTGTGAGGAGGTTCATACAGGCCACCTACCATAGTGGCTGGAGGCTGAAGAGGAGTGTGCAGAACACTGGCTCTCCTGTCTCGACATAGTTGAGTTGAGTTGTAGCTCACACTACAACTCAGCTCTTGCTCAGCCAGCTCCTGAACTGCCCATCACTTCACTCCAGTCTGGACTCTTCCATAGTGTGTCTGGTCCCTCAAGTGGCCAGCCAGATCCCACCATTTGCTGCTCAGGGCCCTCCAGCAGCTTCTGAATCACACAGATAAAGGTTAAAAACCTCACTCCTTAGTTAGCCTGTGCTCTCACCTCTCTCCTAGGAGTGCAGAGCACCAGCCTGGGGGTGGAGGGGGGCGAGGCTTTGCAGTTGCTCTTCACTCTGTCTGTATCCCTCTGACACTGCTTTCTCACTGAACGATGCCTGGTGCATTTTCTTTCTCCCTCTGATTACTGGCACCTAACCTCTCAGACCATATCTACTGGAATGCATATTCCCCAAGAGTGGGGTCTCATCTGCTTTGGTCTCTGTTTGGTTTTGAAACCTGTGACAGAACCTGGTACGCTCAGTGAATGCCAGGTGAGGGAAGGAATGGCACTGTGTGGATGCTTGGCCTCACACCTTTCCTGTTAGGCAACACCTCTGCCTCTTGTCACAGACACATCTGCACCCAGTCCAGGCACACTCTAAGAGTTGCCCAAGTTAGACACACCTGTCTGGGACATCCCTTCACCTGAGGTCTCCACCCCAGGAGGTCACTGCCTTAGGTTGGACACCTGTGTCTCAGGTCTTCCTCCCTCCCTCCTTGCCACAGTAACGTCTACCTAGGTCCCAGTGCATTTCTATGTGCCCCTCTAAATAACCTGTCACTAGGGGAGTCTCAGTTGTGCTTGGAACAAGAACCTGTTCATGGAGCTACACACTGACCAAACTAGTGCAGAGAGTGGGCTGGATGCCTTTTTGGAGTGTGCTAACTCCAGGCTCAGGCTGCATTAGAGCAGGCTCACAGCACACAGCTGTGAGTACATCACCAGCATGGACACCACACCCGTCTGCAGTGTTTCTCGAGGAAAAAGCTGATCTCTGAGCAGGAGCCCTCTAAGAAGTGCTGGCACTCCTCATTTCACAGGCTTAGACACTGGCTCAAGGTCCAGTAGAGAGTTAACAGAGAGGCTACACATGGAGGCACAGACTGGTTCTCCCTGTTATGCAGAGGCTGAGTAGAAGGATGGCAAGTTCAAGGCCAGCCTGGGCAACTTAATGAGATTTTGTCTCTAAAGAAAAAATGGGCTAGGGTGTAGCTCAGCAGTAAAGCACATGTCTAGATCCCCCAGTGAGGGGTTGGGGATATAGTAGAGCTCCTGCCTACTCTGCAAAAAAGCCCAAGGTTCCATTGCAAGTACTGCCAATACATACATACATATATACATACATACACCCATTCATCCATCCATCCATCCATCCATCCACCCACCCACCCACCTATCCATCCATCCATCTACCCATCCACCTATCCATCCACCCACCCACCCATCTATCTATCTATCTATCTATCTATCTATCTATCTATCTATCAATCTATCTATCTAGGATGAGAGCTCTGTGGGTAAAGTGCTTGCTGAATTCAGTCACCAGAAGCAATGTAGGCAAGCTAGACTTGGGGGTATACTTGTACCCCAGTACTGAGGAGAAAGAGGAAGAATCAGGATCCCTGGGCTTGTCAGTTAGCCAGCTTAGCCAAATAGGTGAGTTCTGGGCCAATGAGATACCCTGTTATAAACAAGGTGTATGAGGTTGGTGAGCTGGCTTAGTGGGTAAAGCGCCTGCAACCAAGCCAGAGGATCTGAGATTGCTGAGGGAAGAATAGATTCCTGCAAGCTGTCCTCTGGCCACATGCACATGCACACACAAAATGATAAATAAAAAAAAAAATCTTTTTAAAGAAAAACAAAACTAAAACCAAAATCCACAGTGCAAATCTCTGAGGAACACTGAGGTTGACCTTTGGTCTTCACAGGTCTCTCTCTCTCTCTCTCTCTCTCTCTCTCACACACACACACACACACACACACACACACACACTCCTAGCCTCCAGAGACCACAGTGATAAGTCCCACAGAGGTCGCTGTGGGATAGCTGCTCTTTCCTGGCCCCAGGGCACCCAACACAGAACACTCCTCAGGTCCCTGGAAGGCTCAGCCACGGCCCCACTCTCAGGATGAGATGCTGACTCAGGAGTCAGAGACACTGGCTGTGGTCAGGCAGGACTGCCTAGGGACGAGGCCTTGGCCTGGCCTTGCATGGGCAGAGCCTGAGGAATGGAGAAGCCAGAGAGCTGAGCAGGCTGGAGTGGGACTGAGGAAAGAACAGAGACTGGGGACACCCAGGGTCCAAGCGCTCAAGCAAGATGCTAAGCCCTGCTCGCTCAGGGATACATCTTGAGCACAGTGCCTGAGAAGATTCAGGCAGATGGCAGATCGGAAACTAGGGGACCCAGGGGAGGAGGGGTGAGGAGAAAAGGGAGGCAGGAAGCATTCCTGTCCGCCACTCCTGTGCCTGAGTAAGTTCATCAGGTGAGGACAAGAGAGGAACTGCCTGCTGCCTGGTAGGTAGTGAGAGGGGTGGCGGTCAGTTGTGGCGGTCCACAACTCTGGGCTGAGGAGAGGCTCCGCAGTCATGTCCTCCACAGCTCCACAGCTGAGGACTTACTTCTTCCTGGACAGCAGTCATAAGCAAGGCTGGGAGAGGGGGACAGGTGGTACAGGCTTGGGGTGGAAGAAAATAAGTGCAGAGCTGTCTCTCTGCCTGTCCCCAGGGCTTTCAGAATAAGAGTGAACACATAACCCTGAGCATTAATGTCTTTGCTGGGAGCAGAAGACCCTTGAGAAAAGGGCAGAGCAGTGTCCTGAGTTCCTAAGGTTACTCAGGTGTCCCCCTAGCACAGCCAGTGTCTACTGCACATGTTGGTAGCCTCTCAGGACATTCATAGGGGTGGGCTTGGCTTCCTTCCTTCTTGGTCTATGCATCTCTCCCCAAATCTGGTCTTTGTTCTGGTGACATGTCTGGTCTTTCAGCTCTCTGTTTCCCACTAGAAGGTGACAGGGATCAGATCCCCAAATTCACAGGGCCCAACCTCTGCTCTTATGCTGGCAGCTGTGCATACACTGCCGTGCAAAGCAGGGCAGAGGACACATGAGTATGAGCCAAGATGGGGTCACAAGTGTGCAGGAGGGGACAGTTAGGGACAGGGTAATTGAGCCATGGGAGCCAAAAACCCTGTCTCTTCTGCCTGGAGTGGAGAAGCCAGAAGTCAGAGTGGAGGCTGGGGGAGTGGAGGCTGGGGCTGGAGCTGAGGTGACAGGAAGGGGGCAGAATGAAAAGATGACAGACAAAACCCAGAGGCAGAGGAGGTGAGGAAGAGGAGGACCCTGATCCTTTGTGGGCCTGAAAGCCATGAAGGAAGATGCACAGGGCAGGCAGCTGGGCAGTCAGAAACAAGTCCTAAGCTCATAGCCCAGCCTTTGCTGTCATGCCAGGCAGTGAGTACACATAACCCAGCAGAGGGCAGGAGACTCGGAAAAGGAGGATGAAGCCTGAGTTTGATGGTTCAAACCTGTGACTTTGACACTCAGGAGGTGGAGACAGGAGGATTGCTCTAAGTTCCAGGCCGACCTGGGTTGTACGACAGGAACCTGTCCCATCCCCCTCCAAATAAGAAACAGGCACACAGGTTAGGAGTGTGACTCAGTTGAGAGCTCAGCCGGTTTTCACCGGGTTCTCTGTTCCATCCCTAGCCCCACATAAACTAGGCATGGAACACATAACTCTCATCCCAGCACTCAGGAAGTAGAGACAGGAGGATCAGAAGTTGAAGGTCATTCTGGGCTGTACAGCGAGTTTAAGGCTATCCTGGGTTGCATAAGACCCTGTCTCAAAAGAATAGCAACATGGAAAACAAAAAAATGATAGGCACTGCCATCAATCTGCCCTTGCTGGCATTCCCTGCTGCCCCTGTGGAGCAATGGGCATGAACCAGCAGTATTATGTAACAGAGAGCTGGAGGTTAGGGATGGGGACACAGCAGCAGATAGCAAGGACCCACCAGCTACAGGGCAGGGCAGCTATGAAACTCTAACATGGCCCTGCCCAATAGAGTTCTGGAGAAATGTCCCCAGCTACATGATGGAACCCGGTGGTCACCAACCCCAGCTGGCCACTTGAGCCCTCCCCAGCTGGCGACTGTGACTACAGGCTGAGCTTCAACTTAAAACTCTTCTGCCTCAGCCTTCTGTGGGCTGTGATGATGAGTGGACACTACCACACCCAGCCTGAGTTTGCCGTCCACTTGAGAAGGATTTAAATGTCATTGGCTACAAGTGGTACCAGGAAATGTGGCTTGGCCAACCCCAACCCTGGCTGCAGCCACCTTGGCTTCAGTTCCCATAGCACGGTAGGACAGGGGGAAGATGTAGTCTTACCAGAAACCCATGTGGCAGAGCCATGACAGCCCATTTCACAGAAGAGTATTCAGAGGCCTGAGGTTAATGTGGTCCTAATGGACAACCACACACAAGTGGGCTTCTGGTAGAACCAGGGCTTCCAGACCCCTATTCCTTGTGATAGAGAGGGAACACGCTTGGACCTGGCAGTAGTGGGCATTGAAATGGTGTTAACTGAAGCTTGGGCAGGTGGTCCTGGACACCTTCTGGAGAAGGCTGTGAGACCTGTGTCTGCTTCTGTGAAAGCAGCTGAGTGAGGTGTCTCACACCTACCATCTCAGCATTTGGTAGACAGGCAGAAGGACTGCTGTGAGTTTGAGGCAAACTTGTGCGACGTTTGAAACCTTGTCTCAAAAGGGGGAAAACCAAAGGCCATAGTGAAGGCAATGAAAATCCTAAAGTCATGGGAAACACAATAGACCTTCCAAAACACACATGAGCATCCACACCGCCTGGGGCTCCTTTGTGTGCAGGCTCAGAGGATGAGGATTCTGTGCTTCCTGAAGTGGCATCCAGAGGTTCCGTGTCTCCCTCTATCCATGCCTGTGCTTGGCAGAGTGAACCCTCTGCCTCACCCTGTCCAGGGCGACAGAAGGCTGTGGCTCAGTGTAGGTTGTCTTTGAACTTAACCTGCCAACCATGAGTAGCCATGTGGCCTTGGAAGGGATTGCCAAAGCCTTACCTGTCCATAGGGGACATCTATTTCCTCCATGAGCTCTGATAAAATCTTTTTGTAAGAAACTAACCTTCTCCCTCTCTGACTGTCTCCTAGGAGGAAGGATCAGCGGAAGGGAGTGGATGGGAGCTGGATGGAGCCCAGACTTATTCTCTAGCTCTTCAGTGACTGTCCCCACTACAGTCTATAAAGATAACACAAAGGAAGATAGGCACAGTACAGGACCCTAAGTGATCGCTACATTTGAATGTACCATTCATATCTATTTATATTATTATTATTATTATCATTATTATCATTATTATTATTTTGAGACAAGATGACCCAGGCTGATCTTAAACCCATGACAACCTTCTTGTCTCAGACTCTTGGAAGAAGTGGCAGTTTATTCTCTCTGGGGCAGAAGTCCAAGCTTTCCCCTATTCCATGACTCAGTCCCTATCCCATATGGAATTCCATCATTTCTGACTGGGTCAGAGATGTTCATATATTGGAGAGTGGATTCCCTAGGACCATAGTCCAGGTATCCTTCCCATGGTCTCTCAACACACCTACTGTCAAAGCCTGAGTTAGCCCAGAAACCCCCTCCCACTCCCCGTCTTCTCAGGGTTTCAGGGCATGAACAAGCCTGAGAGACAGATAGCCCTAAATTATGGAGTTGTTTCTTGTTGTTTTAAGTGCCGTGAAGTGGGACTGGTGAGGTGGCTTAGCAGGTGAAGGCATTTGTTCCATCCTGGAGCCCGTGTGGTGGAAAGAGAGAAAAGGTGCATGTCAGTTGTCTTCCAGCCTCCACCTGGGCACTATGCATAAGCACACCCCCAATAACCAAATACACGTAATCATTTTAAAAACTGTGAAGTCCAAAGAAGGGCTGGAAACTGGGTTCAGTGGTCAAGAGCTGCCCTTGCACTGGACCCCTGAACAGTTTCCAGTACTCACACGTGGCTCCCAAACATCTATAAATCAGTTCCAGGGATCCAATGCTCTTTCCTGGCTCCTCGGGCACCAGATATGCATGTGGTACAGTTACATACGTGCAGGCAAAACAAACACATAAGTCTTAAAAAATATAAAGTACTAAGAATTGGATGGATCCAGGGCTTCTTGCCTATAGGCAAGCATTTTACCACTAAGCCATGCCCCAGCTTCTCTGGCTGGGAGATTCTGGATGGGAATTCTACTGTTGAGTCATGTCCCAACTGGGGGATTCTAGGCAAAAGCTTTACCACTGAGCCACACCCCCAGCCCCTCCCTGGGAGATTCTGTGCAGCAGATCTACCTCTGAGACACGCCCCTAGTGCCTTATTGGAGGATTCTAGGCAGGGGCTTTACCACTGAGCCACACCCCCAGCCCTCACTAGGGGATTCTAGGCAGAAGTTCTACCACTGAGCCACATCCCCAGCCCCTCACTGGGGAATTGTAGACAGGGGCTCTACCACTGAGCCACACCCCCAGCCTCTCACTGAGAAATTCTAGGCAGGTGCTCTACCACTGAGCTATGCTACAGTCCTCTTTTTTTAAAAAATTTATTTTTACTATTATATGCAAATAATATAATTACTTGCTCACGTGTGTGTCTATGCAACACATTCGTGCTTAGTGCCTAAAGCATCCATGTAGGGGCTGGGAATTGAACTTAGGACCTTTACAACCACAAGAAGTGCTCTTAACCATTGAGCCAACTTTCCAGCCCAAAGACACACATACGTGTGTGTGTGTGTGTGTATGTATGTACGTATATATGTGTGTGTGTGTATGTATGTATGTGTGTGTGTGTGTATGTATGTATGTGTGTGTGTATGTATGTATGTACGTGTGTATGTGTATGTATGTATGTACGTGTGTATGTATGTATATATGCATCCAGGCTGGCCTTGGCCTCCAGAGCGGCTTAAATGACAGGCCTGTGTCACTAGGACAGGCTGAGACTCTAATGTCTTTTTAGACATCCAAATGTCCGTGTGTCTTTAACATACTAGGCCTCAGTTGTGCCCTGTACAGCAGAGGCTCCAGCTCTGCATGGTAGTCTACAGAGTGGACTTCTGTAGATGCTTGACCTCGGAGAGCTACTTCATAGCTGTGGGCCAGTTTCTCCTGTCAGTCTGGACGTGGTGGCAGTACCTCCCTGTTAGGGTTACTTCCTACACAATTGGAAGGAATCCCCACGCAGTCTTGGCTTAGGCTGGCTCATAGGTTGGATCTCCCACAAAAGCTGCTAGGACTGCACTAGGCTTGTGTCCTGGAGTTTTCTAGTCAAGACCAGGACAGCATTCTTCCGCTCCACCTCCCAGTGCTTTACCCTTCCATGGAGCTTCCCACCTTCCTCAGAGAGACTAGACAAGTGCTCTGGAACTAAGCTCAGAATGCTGGGACCTGGCACGGTCCCCAGGCTCACCTCTTTCCCCACTTTCTCCCCATCAGCTCTTACCCAGCTTAACTTACCCAAACCCCACAGCTCCACTCTGGGATGGGCTCTGCCCTGGCCATCTCTAGGTCTTAACAGCCCCTCCTCCCACGCACACCATGACAACAGCCTAGTATGGGTTTCCAGGCAACAAGAGGCATCCTGCCACTGTAGTTACTCTTGCCATCCTCTGTTAGGCAAAACCATCTCAGCTTCAGGACCAGGAACTGAAGGCAGAGAGGCTTCTTCCCAGCATGAAGGAGGAAATCCTGAAACTTAGACACAAGCTTGTGCTCCTTATAGGGGTCCAGGGAGAACATGGGAGAACTTCAATTGACTGGCCACAGTCATCCCACCAAGGGGCCAACACCTGCCCCCTGACCTGGAGTTGAGACCAAGTGATCATATTTTGTGTGTGTCCCCAAGGCTCCTGTTATCCAATCCTACTCAAAGGTACAGTTGCCCTTTAAGCCCCCAGAGAAACCTAGCATGCCACTAGCTGTGAGCAGACACAATGAGACAGTTGGCTATGCACATAGTGCCCTAGTGATGGTCAGTGAAGGAAGACAAGCCATGCATAACATGATGGCTTCTTACTGGGTTCCAGGTAGACTCCAACCTTGGGTATCTGTATGTGGGCTCTTCTCCAGTTAGGGGACTCTTCCTGCTATTGGAACAGGTGCTGCGGGAGGTGACTGCATTTTCCTGCTGCTTCCCTCCCTGGCCCACCACACCCCTTTCTTGCTCTGTGAACACCTGTTATTTGGTGACAGATTCTCACTGTGGAGCCCTGCCTGGGTTGTCATAGACTAATGAATGCTGGGATCCTAGATGCATCATCTTCCTGGCCAAATACAGGGAACCACAGTCCTCAGGGACCAGGCAGGGATATGGGAGACCAAGGAAGGGAGCAGAAATGGGGTTTGGGTCTCCCAGTGCTGCCACTAGAGAAGGCTGACAGGAATCCAGAGAAATCCCAGACTGAGGATGATAGGTCAGCCCCTGGGAGAAGCAGATAAGTGGAGACCTTGCCACAGAAGCCCTGGTAGAGAAGATGGGTTGGGCACTGGGAAATGGGTGCTGGAGGGAGGGGGCCCTGGCAGGAAAGCCAAAGTCTAAGCCTGAGTCAGGCTATCTATGCAAGGGGCCAAGCAGAACATCCTCTGCTGCAGAGAGCAGTTTCCACGTGGGCCTGATGGTGTGCCTGAGCGCTGCCTGCCAGCTGTCAGGGGCCCTTGAAGCCTAAGGTCTCAGTTTAGTTGTCTTCTGGGGAGACAGATCTTGGGGGTACTCTTAGGGGTATGAGAGGTAACTGCTAGGGGGCTCCCTGGACTCTGGCATCCCTTTAGCAACCCCCTTCAGTCATAGCCCACAGCAACAGCGTGGACAGTGGGGTTACTCATTTCTACAGTTACAGGCAGGGCCAGCTTCAGAGCCTCACTTTCTCTGAGAGGAGCGTGTGCAAGAGGGTTTCTGCCTTTGTCCTTCCCTCCAGGTCTCTGTGAGCACAGGATTCCAAGTGTAGGGACTTCTTCCATGGTGTGTGTGTGTGTGTGTGTGTGTGTGTGTGTGTTGCTTGCACACTTCATTTTCCTCTGGGTTGATTTGGACTCCTCTATGCTTCTGGATGGCTGAATGGTTCATGGGTCCCAGGCTCCCTGAGGCTGTGGCTCTGGGTCTCTGTGTTGGCTCAGTGGGAATGTGTATCCCTTTCTATCTCCTGACTGACTTTTCCCTTAGGGGAAATTAACAACCCCCTCCGTGTGTGTGTGTGTGTGTGTGTGTGTGTGTGTGTGTGTGTGTGTGTG
>JADRCH010000197.1:1724854-1754755 GCA_019843965.1 Rhynchomys soricoides
GGGGAGGGAGGGCAGGAGAGGCGGCGAGGAAGGGGGAGGGGGCACGGGGAGGGAGAGGGGAAAGGGAGGATGGAAGGAAGGGGAACCAGAGCCAAGGGGGAAGGGAGCAAAGGAGGAAGGGAGGGAGAAGGAGAGCGAAGGAGGAGGGAGAAGGGAGAGAAAGGGGAGTGGAGGAGAGAAGGGGTTATAGAAGAGGAAGTGAAAGCAGCGTTGTGAGGGAGGGAGGAGGGGAACGGGGCTCGAACTTGGAGAACTCTGAGATCTCCATAGAATGGGTGGGATGAAGGGGCCCTGACGGACACTGCGGGGAAGGTGGGGGAGAGGGAGGCGGGAAAGCTGGACGGCAGTGGAGGAGACACACTGGGGTTGGGGGCAGGGAGGCTGGGAAGGGATGGGATGGCGAGAAGAGAAGGAAAGCCAAAGAAGTATAGGGAGCGGGCTGGAGCGAAGTAGGAACGATGAGGGTTAATGCTGAGCCAGAAGGAAGAGGCAGGGCAGGGATGCCGGGAGGGAACTGAGGCAGGACCTGCCTGTGGCTGGGATAGAGGCCCGGAGGAGGCAGGAGAGCTGGGGAGATGTTGGGAGTTCAGGACAAGGGGGAGCGTTGCCTGGTGTTTCTGGAGCTCCACTGTTACCCAGACTCCTCATCTTCTAAGAAGGGCTTTAGAGGGAGTCTTGCACGGGGAGTGGGGCCTGTCCTGGGCCTGACAACCATGAAGGAGAATGATCAGGGGTGTTGGCTCTGAGCTCCTGCCCCAGACCTGTCAGTGACCAGGCGCCTGAGCAGAGCAGAGGCAAGGCCCAGCCCCCTACACTCTCACCTTCCCAGAGTGCTGGGCCACGTGGAGAGGCGTGAAGCTAGTGCCAGCCTAGGGAAGAGGGGGTGGGACAGGATGCCCCGGGGAGGTCACAAGGATGCCACCCTTCTGCACTTCTCTGTGGAGGCTCTCACCTGCTCACTCCCCAATCCTAAAGGCTAGGTGCTGAGGAAGGGGTTTGGGACAGAGGAACGAACCCAGGAGGGCTGGGAGGAGGCAGTCTCAGTACAACCAGGCACCCCAAGCTCTTCCAGGATTAAAGGTAGGCAGCCGCTTTCCCTATCTGTGCCCACTCCTGAAAAGCCTGGTCACTAACTTAGGATAGAGAAGAAGGTGGAGAATAAGGACCACTTCGCTCAGGGCCTGGGTGCTTGTTCTTAAACCCTCAGAGACCAAGAGAACAGGTTTGCCCTAGCTCTGAAGGAGCAGCCAGCCAGGGAGCTGGAAGGGAAGGGACCACACAGACATTTGCTGAGAGCCTGGACCTGCTTGGGAGTGACCTAGAGCTCACAGAGGGGTGAGGTCATGGTGGGTGCCTTAGAAATAGCTGGGGTGGGTACTGAGGGACATATAGAACTGAAAGACACAGAGGACAACCAAGGAGAGGAGGACCCAGTCAGGACCAGAGCCTTAGGTGCCTGGCAGAGACGGGATGACAGACTTGGTGAAGACCAGGGTCCCTGGTAGCACCACAGATCCTTGCCTGTTTGCTGGGGAACAGGGCACTGCTTGAGGGTCAGCTGCCAGAAATGTGGGTTTGTGGAGGCTGAAGGTCTCCGATCCCTGCACATCCAGCCTGTAGTTACCAGAGGGTCTGGGCCCCAAGGCCAGAGTTCCCAGGGAAGGAAGGGAGGACACTGGGGAAGTTTCTGATTCTCCTGGAATCTCAGGCTTGCTGTCTGGGTGGAGGGGGGTGGCTATCAGTGCTAGAGGAGGGGTGGGCAAGCCCCTGACTCTGGGCAGCTCACCCTCTAGGGGACCGGGGTAACTCAAGGACCTGTTCCAGAAGGTGCACAAGCCAGGCCAGGAAGAAAAGAAGAACAGGAAGGAGGAAGAGGCTGGGGGAGGGTGGAGCTGAGGAGACCCATAGGCCTGGAAGAGGAGGCTTTGCATTCAGGCCTGGATACTGAGGATGGAGTGGGAGCCGGCAGAAAGGGACCATCAGATGACAGCAATGGGGAGCAGGGGTGAGGAGGCAGTCTGTCTGAAAGGCTGAAAGGAGTGGAGACACAGAAAGGCAGGAAGAGCAAAGAGCAGCAAATGTGATGCCAGCTTCCATGCCACCCAGTTCTGAGGATGGAGTCCAGGCTTGACAAGCACAATGCCAACCTCCATGCCACCCAGTCCTACCTCAGCTCTGCTCTCATGTCCTAACCTTCAGTGGAGGCTTGTCCTGATTAGTGGCAACCTTGAGACAGGTTCTCATGTAGCCCAGGCTAGACTCAAAGTCACAAAGTAAAGGAGGATGACCTGGAACCTCTGATCCTTCTGCCTCCACTTTCCAGACCCTGGATGACAGCCATGTGTCATCATGACTTGGGCTAAGCATGGAACCTAGGGTTGCAAGCATTCTAGGTGTATGCTCTGCTGACTGAGTCACAGCCTCATTCCTTCACCACTGTTTTTGACATGGTAGAACTATATTAGGTGGGCCTTATGAGTTAGGTTTAAGAAGCATCCCCCCCACCCCCCCACAGGCTCATGCTTTGATCAACAATGGGTGGCACCATTTTGATGGCTAGCAGAAGTGAGTCACTGGGGTTGACCTTTGAAGGCCTAGTTCTCTGTTTCTCAGGCCCTGCCATGTGAAGAGCTTCAGCCTCCTACCTCAGTCCCAGGCATCTTCTCAGAAAATAAGGAAAAGCCTGGTGTCAGGACCCCCATGATGCACTAAAAACCCCAACACCAAGCTTCTCCAGGACTCACTGAAATCCCTCAATATCAGCCCCCCAGAACATACTGTTCCCACATTAGGCTTCTTCCCCAAGACACACTGAAACTTCCAACATCAGCTCCCAGAACACACTGACCTCTCACATTAAGCCTCCTCCCCAGGGCACACTGAGAGCCCCTAATGCCAGCTCCCCATAGGATACACTGAAACTCACCAGAAACCAGGAGCAAAAGTGCCTCTCCCTCCCCCACCCATATGTTGTTGGTATTTTTGTTCCCAAACCATCAGAACAGCTGTATAGCAAGAGACATAGCAGTGATCCTTCGAGCCACAAAGGCTTGAAGATACACATGATGTCAGAACACCAGCTAGGGGACTTCCTGAGGACTCAGCACCAGCATTCACTCCCTGCATCCATGGAAAAGCCATTGTGATAAAATGGGAAAGCATAATGGTGTGCAGCAGCCATTTTAGCACTGAGCAAGAGGAGAGTGGGAGATCCTCAGGGCTGGGCAGCCAGGTCAGGGTCAGCAAGAGAAACTGGAGGGGCTGGAGAGATAGCTCAGCAGGTAAGTTCTAGTGTCCACATGGCAGTTCATAACAGTCTCTAACTTCTGTCTCAAGGGATTTAATGCTCTTTTCTGGCCTCTGAGGGCACCAGGCACTCATGTGATGCACAGATATACATGATAGCAAAGCACTCATACACATACAGTTTTAAAAATAAAATAAAAAGCAAAGCAACTGAGAAAGACATTTGACAATGACTTCTGGTTTCCACATGTGTTGGATCAACGGCTTGGTGGAGTGAAGTCCCGCATGTCTGCCCTGGGCGCTCATGGCCCCTGGAGAGGCGGACTCGAGGGCAGTTTGACCTCGTGTATCCCCCACAGGCCTCTTGTGTCAGGCTGTGAGAAGCCTCTGCGGGGCACAGCCTAAGGGGGTGGGGGAAGGGCCACGAGCCCCTAAGGAAGACCTGAGAACAGAACAAAGTGCAACCCCTCATGTGGGGCCCTGAAAGGGGAGAAGCGGAGAAGGGAAGGAGCATGGCCAGATCCTGCAGGGAGTCTGTGGTTCGAGGCTTGGGTGCCTGCTAGCTACTTTTGTTGGGTGGATGGCTGCCTTGGCTGAGAACACTGGGATGCTTTCAGCGGAAGGCTAAATGGTGGTTCTTTAGGTGAAGGCCAGTTCCATTGTTCTCCACTGCGGATGAAGAGAGACGGTCCAGGGTTTCTAAACATTTATTGTCATGTCATGGTGGAGAGTGATTGTACCCCATCGACCTCAGGGAGGGGAGATGTTGAAACAGTAACTGGGCGTGGCTAAGCCTCTAGGTGCCTCATTAACATGGGGATGTCTTGAGCTATGTGACCACGCCTCTACCTGAGGAGGGGCTTGAGGGGCGTTTCCTTTTTACATGACCAAATGTCACAGACCTATGGAGAGATGGAGTCGTGTCGGGAGCTGTTTCTAGGAGTCTGGCAAACGCCTGCCCTGCCGTTGATCCTTATAGGGTTTTACCTCCTATTGGGCCCACAGGGTTTGAACCTTAGCTCTACCAGAAAACAAACTGCCTTTCACGGCCCCACACACATGCACATATATACAATACATACATACACATGCCTGCACACATATATACATATGCACATAGACACACCTGTGCACACAGGAACAAATACCCACACCTACACATGTACACACACACACCCATCTATGCACACATGCACACGCATACACATGCCTGCACACACACATACTTGCACAAACATGTACACTACACAACTAAACATAAACCCATCTGCATACACAAGCATGTATATATACACACATTGACACAAACAAAACCAAAACCAGGTTAGGCAGCTCATAATCCCAGCACTCATGAGGTTGAGGCAGGAGGATAGAGTTTGAGTCCAGGCTGAGCTATTTATTAAGACCCTGTGTCAAAACATAACATCAAAAAGGCAAAGGAGTGGGGGAAGATGGTTCAGTGAGTAGGCTTGTCATCAAGCCTGCTGACCTGAGTTTGATCCACGGAACCTCCAGAATGAAGTGGGGGAGCTGACTCCTTGGAGCTGTCTCTGCCCTCAGCATGTGCTGTGCTGCACAATAAAACAGACAACTGCTTATGGGTGACTAGAAATACTGTGGCCTGTCATGGTAAGATCAGGAGGGGGCTGCAGCTTCTGCCTCACTTGTTAGGTTGTTGTTCTTTGGGTCCTTGCCAGCTTCTGAGCAGATAAAATTCTCAAGGTTGCCATATTGAGGGGAAGCTCAACCACTCACAGAGAGGCTCTAAGACTGCAGCACTCCCTTAGGAAACCAGGGGCCAGAACTTTCCTTCCCAAATTCCTGACTTACAGGAAGCTTAAGACAGGACGATGTGGTTTTGCTGTTTGAAGCCACTACGTACTGCACAGTGATCTGTTCTTACACAGCAGAAGGTGACAATAACAATAAAGAACACAAAACACCCTCACTTTATCTTGGCCAATGTGAAGCCACTTTTAGGAATGGAAAGTGTGGCTGGAATGAGCTGGCGTACCTCCTTGAGCTTGATTTCCACATGACGTTTCCTACAAGCCTTGGGGAAGTGATTGCTTCCATCTAGGGTAAGGTAAATATCAAGTAACTCAGAGAAAGCTATTGTATCAGAAAGCACAACTAAAAATAAGCAGCTACACCAAAAGGACATAGGAGTCCTCTGGAACGGGATCCCATTCACAAATATGGGGACAATGAGAGAGTCAAAGAGAAGGAAAGGTACTGTGTTTTTTGTGAGTACACGTGTATGTGTGTTATGTACATATACGCATTATTACGGCTGGCCTCACTATGACAGTGCGTTTGTGAAAAGAGTGATACACCATGGACATTTAGCATCTTCTGCTTGTCTTTGAGGTAGGGCCTCAAGTAGCCCAGGCTAGCCTCAGACTCCCTAGGTAACTGAGGATAACCATGAACTCCTGATTGTCCTGCCTTAGCCCATGAGCCAAGCCTTCGACTTGACGAGTTTATAACACAATCGGCCTCTAGTTCTCTCTGCTTCCTGTTCTGCCAAGATGTGAAGAGAGACAGCCATGTGAGCAAGCTACCTCATGCTCTGCAACCACAGCCATGAAAAGTGGCCACCTCCATGTCTTCCCTTTCATGAGGGACCTGCAAACTTTGAGCCAAGCAAGTCTCCCATGTTAAGCTGCTTTTTGTCAGGCTCAGGAAAAAGTTAGATACTCTGAAGAATCAACCAGCAAATCCGGGGGATGGGGCATCCTTGAGGACGACCAACATACCTGTCTGTTCAATAAGACTGTGCCTGGTGTCACAGGTCTGTCATCGCAGCTGCCTGAGAGGCTTAGACATGAAGATTGTAAGTTCAAGGCCAGTCTCGTTTACAGAATGAGTTGAAGGACAGCCTGAGCAACTTAGGAAGACCCTACCTCAAAATAGGGGCTGGGATGTGACTCAGTGGCACAGCCCCTGCCTAGAATCCCCCAGTGAGGGGTTGGGGTGTGATTCAGTGATAATATAGTTGCCAGGCATACTTGCAGCCCTGGGTTCAATCTTTAGTTCCTTAAAAAAAAAAAAAAAAGATGGAGAACTTTTTCTAGTCTGAGATTACAGAGATCACCCAGTGTGTGGCTCCTGTTGCTGTTCTAGTTTAGAGAATCTTTAAAATTTTTAAAAAATGTATTTACTTTTAATTTCTGTGTATGGTGTTCTGCTTGCATGTATGTTTGTGCACAATGTGCGTGCAGGGCCCATGGAAGCTAGAAGCTGCTGCCAGATCCTCTGGAATTGTAGTGAGCTGCCATGTGGAAGCTGGTAATTGAACCCAGGACCTGCTGAGTCATCTCTCCATCATCTGAAGGCCTAGGAGTTAGTCTTTGGGCAGCTGGGGTGATATGAACTTGGTCTGCCTTAGAAGCATCAATGAGCTGGTGCCACTGTTATTAGACAGACTGAGAATGGCACTGCAGTCACAAGTTGGTGCTCTTCCTCCTCAGAGCGTCACACGGAAACACTCAGCTGAGCTCACAGTGACGAATAAGCTGTGGGTATCATGGTTTCCTGAGAAATGCCAGGTTTGAATGCTTGCTCTCAAGTTGGTGGTGCTGTTGCAGGAAGTTGTAAAACCTTTAAGAGGTGGGGTCTAGCTGGAGGAAGTGGGTCACAAGGGGGTGGGACTTAAAGCTTTGCATCTTTGCCCCACTTCCTGCCCCATCTCTACTTTCCAATCTGTCAACATGTGCAGAGTCCAGGCTCCTGCTCCCTCTGCCATGGAACCACCTGCTGCTGTGTCTTCCCTCAATGAAAGGCTGTGCTTCTTCAAAGCATACATCACAGTACAGCCTTCTTGAAGTGTTTTTTGGCCAGGTCCCTGATAGTGGGTTATGGACACTTATCACAATTTTTCCAACATTGTGCATACCTGAATGTTTCCCAGGAGCATGTGAGGGGCTGTTGTCACTCACAGTGAGTCCCTCCTTCCAGCACAGCACTCTCCCTCTGCACAGCACTGAAGACTCACAGGTATCATTTGTCTTCAGAAAGGGTCATCTCCGCGCTCCCTACCCTACAGCTCCCTCTCCGTAGAGACTCTACTCTTGTTCATTTTCATGAAACTTCTAAATGTCTCACTGCCTCTGCCCTTGTGTCCTGTTCTTTCCTTAAACACCAGCGAGGGTTCTGCCTTCCTGTTCGAAACCACCAGCACCACACCAGGACAGATCCAGTGGCTGCTCTTGTTTGGCTCCTTTCCTTGCCAAGTGCTTCTCTTCACCACCATGGGCAAGTCTCTAAGTTGTCCATCACCAGTCCCATCGCCGCAGAGGGTTTCTTAGTCTGCTTCTCCTTCCTGGCTTCTAACTCTGGACACAAAGCTCAGGGTCCAATCTCTCTCTGCACTTCTCTCTCTCTCCCTAGGTGGTCCACCCTACAGTGACTTCACAGGCACTTGCTGCCTCCCCAGTCCCATCACTGCTCAAGCTCCTCCCTAATTTGGATACATAGATGCTTGACAACCTTTCCACCTCTGGTGAGCCAAGCAGAGCTTGCCCAGCTGTGCTACCAGCACACACATTGGCTCTACCTCAGCCATCCTCACACTGAAGCACACCTTCAGCTCAGAGAATGAAGGAAATCTCTTTTCTCTTGCCCAGGTCCAGTCCATCATCATCACCACAGTACGAAATACAATTCATTTCCAACAGTCCCTTGACACCATCACTTCTGCTACCCCAGTATCCTAAAGCCAGCTGCAGGTCTCCTCTGACCATGGGCACTGTGAATCCCTCTAGGCCTGCCTCCACAGGGTAGCTGGAGTGCACTTAGTGACAAGTAATTGCCATCACCCTATCTCTGAGGTCAGCCCACTGTGCTCACCATACCTAACCATCAAAGTCCCCACCCTGGCCTGGTCCTGATACTGCTCAACTCCATCACCCTTCAGCCAAACTCTGGCTTCTGCCATGGGGAGCTTACACACCCTGGCACTTCTGCACCAGCTCCTCTTTGCCTAGCACCCTCTGTGGACTGGCTTTCACTCTTAGGTCTCAGTCTGACCACCCTCCCCCAACCCCTGGCCATGCTCTCATTGACAGTGGAGTTTCCTGTTCATTTCCTTACCACTCACCAAGAATCCCCCTCTAAGAGTAAAACCAAGAACCAAGGCTTGTCCCATCTCATTGGTTGCTTCCTTCCCTGAGTCCAGGAAACATCAGGTCAACTGCATTTCCATGAAACTTGTTGCACATAGTAATGTGTGTGTGTGTGTGTGTGTGTGTGTGTGTGTGTATAGTCCCATGTGCCCTCCTAGACAATGCCCTCTTGTCTACAATGTCATCTTGCAGAGACTAGAGATGATGGCTCAGAAAAATGTCCTAGCAAGCATAAGTATATGAATTGCTTTCCTAGCAACCATGCTAACAATAGACAGACAGATAGATAGATAGATAGATAGGAGATAAATAAATGCCAGTCATGGTGGCTGTCTCAGGGTTAGTATTCCTGTACAAAACGTCATGACCAAAAAGCAAGTTGGGGAGGGAAGGGTTTATTCAGCTTATATTTCCAAATTGCTGTTCATCACCAAAGGAAGTCAGGACTGGAACCCAAGCAGGTCAGGAAGCAGGAACTGATGCAGAGGCCATGGAGGAACGTTACTTACTGGCTTGCTTCCTCTGGCTTGCTCAGCTTGCTTTCTTATAGAACCCAAGACTACCATCCCAGGGATGGTACCACCCACAAGGGTCCCTCCCCCCTTGATCACTGATTGAGAAAATGCCTTACAGCTGGATCTCATGGAGGCATTTTCTCACCCGAAGCTCCTTTCTCTGTGATAACTCCAGCTTGTGTCAAGTTGACACACAAAACCAGCCAGTACAATTGACCCCTTATCAACTTGACATACAAACACATCACTATTAAGCCTCAACCCTTACTTTCTTATTCATCCCCAAGATCTAAATAGCTTTAAAAGTTCTACAGTCTTTGCAGATTCTTACATATTAAAATTTCCATCCCTTTAAAATATCCAATCTCCTTTAAAATCCAAAGTCTTTTAACAATTAAAAGTCTCTTAGCTGTGGGCTCCACTAAAATACTTTCTTCCTTCAAGTGGGAAAAATATCAGGGCACAGTCACAATCAAAAGTAAAATCAAACTCCAACTGTCCAATGTCTGGGATCCACTCATGATCTTCTGGATTCCTCCAGGGGCTTGGGTCACTTCTCCAGCTCTGCCCTTTGTAGCACACACCTTGTCTTTTAGGCTCCAGCTGCCTGTACTCCACTGCTGCTGATGTTCTTGGTGGTCATCTCATGGTATTGGCATCTCCAAAACACTGTTGTCTTCTGATGCAACTAGGCTTCACCAATAACCTCTTTAGAGACTCTCTTCATGGCGCCAGGCCTCAAATGAGGAAGGTCAATGGCCTTCCTCAGCCTCTCACAGTGCCCGGCCTCAACTGCTCTTCATGACCCCTTCAAGCCTTCAAAACCAGTACCACCAGGGTGCCTCTTACACATTACCAAGTCCAGCCCCAGCACAAGGCAAAACCTTGGCTATCCCTGGAACACAGCTTCTTTGTGCTCTCAGAAAACACTTCCCAGAAGATTTCACCTCAGTGATGCTGGTCTCTTCTTTTTATTTTATTTTATTTTAACTTTTATTCGACACCTAGTGTTTTATTCAGATAGAAGTCCCATTACACATGGTCCAAGAGCATTCAAATAAGAACTCAAATCAGAAGTTAAAGATTAGTCTTTAAACATCATAGTCAACAATGCCACGTTTGCCTATGATCTCTCCGATATAAAACCACATCCACACCTCAGTGGCCACCAAACCATTCAGCACAGTTTCCTTAACTGTAAGGTGTTCGAAACTACCAGTTTTAGCACTTTGAATTATTTTTTCACACTCTGAATAGCTGTAGGGATTTCACCAGGGGTTGGGGCAACCAGCTCAACCTTGGTGTAGTGCCAAAATGTGGCCAATCGAAGCTCAAGTAAGTCACAGCCGTGGCCACCATTGATGGTGCCTTCTCTGCGAAGATACGGATGAACTTGGCCATGGTCTAAGGTAGAAGGTATGTCTCCCCGAACCACTGGCTGATGGTCTCTTCTTAATCACCACTAATTTCTTAGCTCCAGATAACCAGCATCAATAGTTTCACTTTAGTAGTTCTAATATCTTGTTAAATACAGCTGATTCTTCAGCCCCAGCTAACCAAAACCACAGAATCTTCATAATCAAAACAGCAACTGCCCTGATAAGAGTCTTTAATTTTCTCTCTGAAATTTCACAAGCCAGGCCTCCATCTTCTGCACTGTTCTCAACATTATCTTCCAAGCTCCTACACAACATCCCACAGAGCTCTTAACACCTAATGGCTCTTCTAACCAAAAGTTCCAAAGTGCTTCCACAATCCTCCCCAAAACATGGTCAGATTGTCACAGGAATATCCCACTATGTTGGTACTAATTTGTCTTAGTCAGGGTTTCTATTCCTGTACAAAACATCATGACCAAGAAGCAAGTTGGGGAGGAAAGGGTTTATTCAGCTTACACTTCCACACTGCTGTTCATCACCAAAGGAAGTCATGACTGGAACTCAAGCAGGTCAGGAAGCAGGAACTGATGCAGAGGCCATGGAGGGACGTTACTTACTGGCTTGCTTCCTCTTGCTCAGCTTGCTTTCTTATAGAACCCAAGACTACCAGCCCAAGGATAGCACCACCTACAATGTGTCCTTCCCCCTAATTGAAAAAATGCCTTACAGCTGGATCTCATAGAGGCATTTCCTCACCTGAAGCTCCTTTCTCTGTGATAACTCCAGCTTGTGTCAAGTTGACACACAAAACCAGCCAGTACAGTGGCCTACACTAGTAATCCCAGTACTGGAAAGGTAGAGAAGGGTATCCCTGGGGCTCACTGACCAGTCAGGTGACTTAATTGGTGAGATCTAGACCAGTGAGAGGCCCTGCCTTAAGAAACAAGGTAGACAGTGACTGAGGAATGACAGCCAAGGGTGTCTTCTGCCTTCCACACAGCTGTGCACACATGAACAGGTACGAGTCATCTCCTAGCTTAACAAGATATGAACTACTTTCCTTGAATGCTTTGGGTGTGATGAAAACTCCTGTGTTTTTTTAGACCCTGGTGACCCTGTGAAGTAGGTAGGAGGGTACCTGGTTGATTTGAGTGGCCACATAAGACACCCAGTGAGGAAGCTTTGGAGCCCATGCTCACTCTGCAAGACTCCCAGACACATGCTCCCTTTACTCTGCAGTGCTGTTTGTAGACACCAATCACATACTCTTCATTATAGGTAACACATATGGGGGAGCCCCTGTTTCTGTAGATGACTGAGACAACATATTGACTTCCTCCTGCAAGGAACAAGCCTGAGACGGCACAGCCCATGAGGTGATTGCGTGCAAGAACTCAACACCAGACACAGCCCATGAGGTGACTGCGTGCAAGAACTCAACACCAGACACAGCCCATGAGGTGACTGTGTGCAAGAACCCAACACTAGACATAGCCCATGAGGTGACTTCGTGCAAGAACCAAACACTGGACACAGCCCATGAGGTGACTGCATGCAAGAACTCAACACTGGTCACAGCTATTGAGGTAATTATACACACTCAACAATGGACACAACCCATGAGGTGACCGTGTTCAAGCATCCATCATGGAGAAGAGGACTGATCCTTAAGGGGGAGAGACAGGAGGTAACTTTTCCTTTCCCTGCACTTCTGAGAATCCATGATTATTATTCCTGCCTTATAACAGCAAGTGCATGTATGGGGCCTCAACCATGAGCCCAGAAAGCAAAAGCCCATCTGGAAGATTCTGAAGGGGATGGAACTTGCAGTACAGAGAGGAACTACAGTATACAGGGTACCAACAACCAGTGCAGGGATCCAGGCTCAGACTTGTGGTCAAGGACTTGGATATTCCTGTCTAGAGCCATGAGGCCCCAGGAGGCCCCAGAGTGAGCAGATGTTTTGGGGAGAGAGGCAACAGAAATGAGACGTGTGAAGTGCTTGGAACCTGGTGTAGAGAATCTGGCATGGCTGAGACCCAAGCACTGACAACCTAGAGGGCCTCCTGGGTAGCTACACCTTGGAGTGAGGGGAGTACCCCAGGACTGCCATATTGATGAGTAACCGCCAAGCCTAACAGTACCCACCATGTCTTCTAGGAGCAGCCTTTAGAACATCCTCAACCCTCTGAGAGGAAGGCAGTGTGAGGCAGATTTTATACCACATGCATTCATAATGCCTGACAGTCAGATAATAGCAAACAAGAAAAGACAGGAGCATGTGCCTACCATGCAAACCAGCAGACCGGTCAGTGGAGACAGACCCAGGATGACTGGATGTTGGGACTGAGAGACAAAATCTAGCTTTTATGGCTACAGTGGGTACGTTTAAGGGGCTATGGGGGGGCAGAAGTGGGTGAAAGGGGAAGTCTCTGCACATAATGAGCTACAACAGTCAGAGAAAAGTCCTGGTCTCACACACATGGCTTTGGAAAATAGCAAAGAAAGAAACCATTTCAAAACCATTTCACAGGGCAGCAGATCCCAACACCAGGACCTGACATCATGAGAAAGGAAATTATAGACTGATATTCCTCATGGGCACAAATGGAAACAATCCTTAATAAAATACTGGAGATCGGAATGGTAATACGTGAAAAGGTTAAGACATTGTGAGTGAGGGATTAGGCCAAGAGCAGTGTGTGCTTAACATTCAGAGAGCAACGGGTGCGAGGCAGCATGGAGCACAGTGAAGGGGAGGCCCCGGAGGCAACAAAGACACAGAGAAACCCACAACCGTTCTTATGCAAGGGACACACACAGGAAGTCCGAAGCCACCTGCAAAGCCAGATTCTAGAACAAACATCTAGATGAAAGGTCAATGGGACATTTTAAATTATATTAAATGGAATTAATTATACTAGATGAAGATGGAGAAATTAAGTGCTGCTAAAATAGTACCAAACATAAAGAATGCACAGGAGCAGCTTTAACAGAGGGTGCCATGCTCACCGAGTGCCGTTGTCGAGGGAGTAAGAAGAGACAGGATGCTTGCAGGCGGAAGGTTCAGTGCTACCACCTGTGGACTTGGCACAGCATCCGCAGAGCCCAGCTTGCTTCTTACAGAAGACCCAGGGTCCGCCCAACAGGTCTGTGCAAGCCTAAAAGCCCTTAAGGAGCAAGGACATCCTGCAAAACCGAACTGGACAAGCTATTTGATTTCAGACTTATCGGAAAGCTCTGAGATCTTGGGGAATGTGGCTTTGGTGTGAGGACAGACAATTCAGAGCGGAAGAGAGAGCCTGTGTATAGATCCATATTTATAATCAGTGATCTGTTTCAAAAAAGAGTCAAAGCAGGGGCTGCAGCAATGGCTCAGCAGTTAAGAACACTTACAGAGAACAAGGTTCAGTTCCCAGCACACACACACTGTGGCTCAAACCGCAGGGTAGCCAACATCCTCTTTTGGCCTCTTTTTTTTTTGTTTTTGTTTTTCGTGACAGGGTTTTTCTGTGTAGCCCTGGCTGTCCTGGAACTCACTCTGTAGACCAGGCTGGCCTCGAACTCAGAAATACGCCTGCCTCTGCCTCCCGAGTGCGGGGATTAAAGGCGTGCGCCACCACTGCCCGGCCCTCTTTTGGCCTCTTATGACGCCAGGCAGGCACATGATAAAGAGATATAAATGCAGACAACACATTCATATACAAAATGAAATTTAAAAATAAATTTAAAAATTTTTAAATAGTCAAAATGATCCATGGGAGGGCAGCCTGGGGCAGGAGACACATGTATAGCTCACAGTTAAGCCCTACATGAGAGTTTGCTCGAAGGGTCAGGTGTGAAACTCGAGCCATCAAGCTCAGAAAATAAGCATGAAAATTCCATAATGTGAGCGAAAGGTCAGGATGTGGAGGCAATTCCTATACAAAAAACCATGGTAAATGAAAATTGGAGACCCAGGCCTGAGGTCACATCCTCAACCCAACCAAGGACACTAAGCATGCAGATCATGAAGCAAGCCTTGCTTAGTGACAGCATGTGACCACCAGAAAACTACAAACAAGGTCCAGGACTCTAAGGAGGCATTTTCCAGAGAAACTATAAATTGGCAACAGGCACAGGAATGCGGAGAAGGGATGTGCTCAGTGCAGAGCCACTCCATGGTAAAGGGGCTAGCCAGTCCTGGGTGGGGGTGGGGTGGGTGAGGCAGGGTGGGTCAGGAGTGTGGCAAGGGTGTGGTGGGGGTGAGGCAGGGATGGGGTGGGGCAGGGGTGTGGGTGTGGGGCAGAGATGAGATTGGGGTAGGTGGGTGGAGTGGGGCAGTGGTGGGCATGGAGGAAAGCATATAGGACATTCCAGGGGCCATCAGTGCAGGTCTGTGTGTGGTCTGACCCTGACACAGCTACAGCCTTCCACAAGAGGATGGCCAGCAAACTGTGCCCATAGGTACAGGAGAACACAAACCATAGACCACATGGAGAGGACAATGGGACAAGCTGTGGCTTGTGGAGAATGGAGTCGACAGTCTGAAGAGCTCTTACAGGCCAATGACTAAAGACATGCACTCTGTCTGAAAACAGACAAAACACCTAGACATTTCACAGAGAACACATGTGAGGGATTGATAAACACACTGAAGGGTGTGTGTGCTGAGAGCCGAGAACTAGAGAGCTCTCCTCCTGTGCCTAAGCCCCCAGCTTGTTCCTGGCATCAAAAACAAACAAACAAACAAAACATTAAAATGAAGTTTTAAAAGGTTGTCTTAGGGTTTTTGATTTGTTTTGTTTTCTGGTTGGTATGATTTAATAACCTGAAAAAACACAGAAGAAAATGTTTCTTCAGCTTCTCAATTCCAGGTTACAGTCCATAATTTCAGAGAAGTCAAGGCAGGAACTAGTGCTCAGTTAGCTGCCTCCACTCTTGTACATACAATCGAAGATTATCCTGTGCAGGGAATGGTGTCGCCCACAGTGGGTGTGCTTCCCACTTCAATTAACATACCGAAGACAGTCCCCATAGGCATACACACACATCAACCTAATCTAAACAGTCCCATGTTGTGACTCATTTTTCAGATGGCTCTACGTCATGGTGACTTATGTCAGGGTGAGCAGGCAACCCATGAGGTCTATTCATAGCATAGAACACTATTCAGCACCAAAAAGAACTGTTGGTCTCAATATCTGTGTATACTGACGTACAGCAGACACCATCTGAAAGCATTTCAAATGTGTACCAGTTGTACTGGCTGGTTTTGTGTGTCAACTTGACACAAGCTGAAGTTATCACAGAGAAAGAAGTTTCAGTTGAGGAAATCCCTCCATGAGATCCAGCTGTAAGGCATTTTCTCAATTAGTGATCAAGAGGGGAGGGCTCCTTGTGGGTGGTGCCATCTGTGGACTGGTAGTCTTGGGTTCTATAAGAAAGCATGCTGAGCAAGCCAGGAGAAGCAAGCCAGTAAGTTACATCCCTCCACGGCCTCTGCATCAGCTCCTGCTTCCTGACCTGCTTGAGCTCCAGTCCTGACTTCCTTTAGTGATGAACAGCAGCATGGAAGTGTAAGCTGAATAAACCCTTTCCTCCCCAACTTGCTTCTTGATCATGATGTTTGAGCAGGAATAGAAATCCTGACTAAGACAAATTGGTATCAGTATAGTGGGGTATTCCTGTGACAACCTGACCATGTTTTGGGGAGGACTGTGGAAGGACTTTGGAACTTTGAGCTAGAAGAGTCATTAGGTGTTAAGAGCTCTGTGGGATGTTGTGTAGGAGCTTGGAAGATAATGTTGAGAACAGTGCAGAAGATGGAGGCCTGGCTTGTGGAATTTCATGGGAAAGATTAAAGACTCTTAACAGGGCCCTTGCTATTTTGATTGTGAAGATTCTGTGGTTTTGGTTAGATGGGGATGAAGAGTCAGCTGTGATTAAGAAAATACCAGAACTACTGAAGCGAAAGCTTTGCATTACTGGGACTATTGGCGCTGGTTAGCTGGAGCTAAGAAATTAGCGGTAATTAAGAAAAGACCTGCATCGTTGAGGTGAAATCTTCTGGGAAGTGCTTTCTGAGAGCACAGAGATAGCCAAGGTTGTACCTTGTGCTGGGGCTGGACTTGGTAATGTGTAAGAGTCACTCAGGTGGTACTGGTTTTGAAGGCATGAAGGGGTCATTGAGAACAGCTGAGGCTGGGCACTGTGAGAGGCCATGGAAGGCCATTGGTGAAGGTGCAGCCTCAGTTGCAATTGATGGCCCAGGACTGAAGGGGTCATGCAAAGAAGTTGAGGCTTGGCACCATGAAGAGAGCCTATGAGAGGCTGTTGGTAAAGCTAGTTGTAGTAGAAGACAGCAGTGTTTTGGAGATGCCAGTACCATGAGATGACCACCAAGAATAGCAGCAGCAGTGGAGTACAGGCAGATGGAGCCTAGAAGACAAGGTATGTGCTACAAAGGGCAGAGCTGGAGAAGTGACTCAAGCCCTTGGAGGAATCCAGAAGATCATGAGTGGATCCCAGACACTGGATGGTTGGAGTTTGATTTTTGCTTTTGATTGTGACTGTACCCTGATACATTTTTGTCTTGAAAGAAGAAGGTATTTTAGTGGAGCCCACAGCTAAGAGACTTTTAATTGTTAAAAGACTTTGGATTTTAAAGGAGATTGGATATTTTAAAGGGATGGAAATTTTAATATGCAAGAGTTTTAAAGTTATTTAGCTCTTGGGAATGAATAAGAAAGTAAGGGTCGAGGCTTAATGGTGATGTGTTTGTGTATCGAGTTGACAAGGGGTCAATTGTACTGGCTGGTTTTGTGTCAACTTGACACAAACTGGAGTTATCACAGAGAAAGAAGTTTCAGTTGAGAAAAATGCCTCCATGAGATCCAGTTGTAAGGCATTTTCTCAATTAGTGATCAAGGGGGGAGAATCCTTTGTGGGTGGTACCATCTGTGGGTTGGTAGTCTTGGGTTCTATAAGAAAGCAAGCTGAGCAAGCCAGGGGAAGCAAGCCAGTAAGGAACATCCCTCCATGTCCTCTGTATCAGCTCCTGATTCCAGACCTGTTTGAGTTCCAGTCCTGACTTCCTTTGGTGATGAACAGCAGTGTGGAAGTGTAAGCTGAATAAACCCTTCCCTCCCCCAACTTGCTTCTTGGTCATGATGTTTGTGCAGGAATAGCAACCCTGATTATGACACCAGTGTAACTTGAATTTTTTCAAAACCTTTACAGGGTTTCTCTGTATAGCCCTGGCTGTCCTGGAACTCACCCTGTAGACCAGGCTGGCCTCGAACACAGAAATCCACATGCCTCTGCCTTCCTAGTGCTGGGATTAAAGGCATGCACCACCACTGCCCGGCCTTCAAAACCTATGTGTGTACGTGTGTGTGTGTGTGTGTGTGTCTGTGTCTGCATCTTTGTAAAAGTGCAACTATACCTGGCTTGTCTCTTGTGTTCTGGAGTTTGAACTTATATCTCACTCTTGCAAGGTGAACCATCTCCTCCACCATAACTTTAGCTTTCTCAGAGAATTTCTGTTGATGACCTGGTAACTCAATTAATAGGAAACTACACGAAAGAAATAATCATAAAGGCAGACAAAATGTTTTACAGAACAGAGCTAGGCAGATCATTGTGAATTTGAGGCCAATCTGGTCTACATAGTAATTTCTAGGACAGCCAGGGCTACACAGTGAGAGCCTATCTCAGAAACAATGATATCAGATCTGGAGTCTGAAGTTGGTCCTCCCTGCCCTTCCAAGCCAGCTCTTGGGCTTCTAGGGAGTGGCAGGTCACCAACCTCTGGCCAGGCATCTCTGGGACATTGATGGCTACGTCCACCTTTTTGTCTGCACACACCTGCTTCTGTTCCTGTGATTCCCCACCTCTGTTACTCTTCCCCTCTCTGGCTGGGTTATAGCTGAGAAAGAACATGTGCAGGGCCCAAGCCTAGAACTCATTCTGAGTCCTTCCTGGTTACCAGAGAGGAGGGATTGCTATGCCAGAAGAGGGTCATCTTCCTGTGCTCATGACATCTGTTCACAACTCATTATGTTGTGAGCAAATTTAGCCCAAATTTCTCTTGTCAAATCTCAATCCTAGGAGCAGGGCTGACTAGTAAGGCTGAAAAGATGCTCTCTTGGGTTTACCCATTTGAGTTAGAGGCTTTTGTATTCTGTAAACTCCAGGGTACACACACCTCTGTTTATTGTAATTTGTGAGTCAACTGATATTCTGGCCTGAGTAGAGGAACACAACGTGTGCGTGTGCATGTGTGGGTGCGTGCTTGTGTATGTGTGTGTGTGTGTGTGTGTGTGACTAGGATGGAACCCAAAGCCTCTCCCACTTTAGGTGGTGTCTTAGTCAAGGTTTGTATTCCTGAACAAACATCATGACCAAGAAGCAAGTTGGGGAGGGAAGGGTTTATTCAGCTTACACTTCCACACTGCTGTTCATCACCAAAGAAAGTCAGGATTGGAACTCATGCAGGTCAGGAAGCAGCAGCTGATGCAGAGGCCATGGATGTTCCTTAATGGCTTGCTTCCCCTGGCTTGCTCAGCTAGCTTTCCTATAGAACCCAAGACTACCAGCTCAGGGATGGCACCACCCAAAAGGGGCCCTCCCTCCTTGATCACTAATTGAGAAAATGCCTTACAGCTGGATCTCATGGAGGCATTTCCTCACCTGAAGCTTCTTTCTCTGTGATAACTCCAGCTTGTGTCAAGTTGACACAAAACCAGTACAGGACAGTACAGCCAGTACAGGAGAGATTTCTACTACTAAGCCACCTCTCAGACTTTCAGTGGGAAATTCTGGGCAGAGACTCTACCACTGAGGGAAACCCAAGCTCCTCACTGGGGGAACACACTCATGCTCTCTTAACTGTTGAGGTGTCTCTCTCACCCCAGACCTTGAACTTTCAATCCTTCTCCCTGAGCCTTAGTTGCTGGATGTCAGACCTGTGCCACCTGGTGTGGGACATATTCAGCTGCCTGCTTGATGCAGACATTCTTGAAGCTGATCATAGTCTGGACATTTTCAGTTACTTGAGCCAAAAAATATGGACTCTCCCTGACCTGCAACAGCGAGCACTGGGGTCCTGCTGCTCACAGTGTGAGAGAAGGGGCTGCTGTTATAGAGCACACACAGGAGCACATGTGCTCTATAACAGCACACATGTACATGTGCTCACGCGCACACACACATGCACGTGTACTTGTGTGCACACACACATGTCCGTGCACTCATGCATGCACACACACTTGTCTGTCCATGCTGCACACTGCCCTCTTGTTTCCCAGCTCTGGGTGTCAGTTATGCATGTCCATAGAGGCTGCACATACATGATTTTAGAGGATCCTGCTCCATGAAGTGGAGAAAGCAGAAAGCATTTTATTATTTATTTCTTTATTTAAGGTCAGTTAGTTAGTGACAAGATATCACTATGTAGTCTAGACTGGCCCCTAATTTAGGATCTTCCTGCCTTTGTGTTGGACCAAGCCTGGCATGGTGGAATGAAGCCCCATGTGTCTGTCCCGGGGCACTGCAGCTCTGGGTGGGACAGCAGACACTTGGGAAGGGCCTGTGCGTCTTACCACACAGCCTGACAGGCAGATGGGGGCTTGGAAGCCTTTTCAGGCCCTGCCTGTGTGTGTGGGGGGGGAGCCATCTCCGTGGGTTCTCTAGCCCGGGGCACTGCAGTCACCGAAGGGTGTTGCAGAGGGGCTAGCCGGAGTGCAGCTGGGGTTCCTGCCCAGATCGGGTCTCATCGGCTTTGGTTGCCGGGCTAACTGCTTAGGCTTGGGTGAATGGGTACCGTCTGGGAGTGCTGGGATCTCCTCATCGAGAGATTAGACTTAGCTCTTTAATCGAGGGCTGCATCCCTCGCTTTCCATGGTGGGTCCAGATGAAGAGACAGTCCATAATTCTAAGACGTTTATTTTCATCATGTGGAGAGTGGCATGAATGGAATTGTACCCCCTGCCCCTCTAAGAGAGGGGCAGCAGATATAGTAACTGGGAAGGGGCATGGCTAAGCCTCTAGGTGTCTCATTAACATGGGAATGGCTGTGTGGCCATGCCTCTACCTAGGGGGGTGGTATGTGACCATGACTGGAGCCAAAAGCCTCCTGGGAGCCTTGGCATAACATTTCAGGTCCCTTTCAGATTCCGCTGGGTCTCCCAGAGTTTTAAGCCTGTGCTCAACCGGGTGCCAGACTGCCTGTCACAGACCACTGCTCCATACCTTTGCCTCTTGAGTGCTGGGATGGCATGTATCATGCCCCTAGCTCAACCAAGTGTTTCTACTTCATCTTCTGACCCTGAGTAGACATACAAGTCCTTGGGGAAACCTGAGCAGCCATGCTAACAATGACATTGCTCAAATCCTTGGCAGGAAACCCCCAAGTGCCCAGATGTCCAGCAAAAGAAAATGGAAAAACAAAACCAAATACAAGGGATTTCTGGGATACCCGCTGCCACTTTTACAAGACATGGAACAGAGATCTTTAAATTCATCTGGATGCATTTCTAAAACAAAGTGTAGACCTAAAAACCCCAAGTTGCAAAACAGTGTGTACAGTCTGGCTGTGTTCACATTAAACATTCATAAACTGGCCCAAACAATGGCAGTCATTTACTCTATAACACCAGACATTGGATAAATAGATATATGAATATGGATGGGTATCACACAACACAAATGAGGACAACCCATTATTACTTGAGCACATTTTGCATATATATATATATATATATATATCACCAACCTCTGGCCTTCATGTTTCTCCCTCCTCACACACATATCCAGCACATGCCCCCCCCCACAATTTAGAGACTAATGGTTAGAAAAATATGCTTGCTGCCACTTAACAAAGCCTAGATCCAGCCAGCACCTCTCCAAGCCTTTAGAAGAATGGAGGGATTTTTGAGGTAGGGTCTTTCACAGGACCCAGAGAACAGCTCCTCTCAATAGCTAACTTGACCTAAGTATCCCCTCTGTGTCTCCTGAGTCCAGGATTACAGGCAGCCATCCAGCCTTCTTAGCTTTTCTGTGGATTCTGGAGATCCAAAGTCTGATTTTAAGGCCCATTTTAAGGCCACAACTGCCCATCAACCATCAACTGACTTCTGGTTCCCTTTGTCCTGAGGGTACAGCCATTGTTCCCACAGTTGAATGTGAACTCGACCTTGGGTGGGCACAGGGCTCTGAGCTTTATCTCCCATTCTCTAACATGCAGTTGAAAATAAAAGTCCAAATTGTCAAGTGTTGCACAACGTCTCCAGGGTAAACTTACTCTGATTTCTTCTTAGTTACACCAATACATCTTGTGAGACGGTCGGTGCTCTTACAGTAAAGGGAAACCTTGCCTGGCATTTTTAATTACTGAGCGGCAATACTGGTCTGAATCACCTAGCCAGCCATAACAGCGACTTCAATTACTCCCTCCTCTCAGCTTTGCTTCATTTTTCTTAACCCACCCTAGTTGACTTTCTATGTTCATTTGTCCCCAGCAAGTGCCATGGCCACACCTATCTTATTTCCTGCTCTCTCCGAAGTTCCCAGATTGTCTGACACATATCATTGTACACAGTCAATGTTTGTTGAATAAATCAACAAGAAAACACCCCCTCTCCACACTGTGCTTCTGCACATCACTGTGTGGGCCGGAGGAAAAGACCAGGGGATCAGAAATACTGTCACAAATCTGGAAGCTGGGTGGAGAGCTTTCACATCACAACTGCAAATTAAGGTGACAGTTTACCAAAGTGACTCAGAGAAGACACTCAGGTTTCTCTGGTTCTTGGTACATCTGAGGGTCTGCCATCAGGCTGAGAGGTGGGTCTTGTTGGAACCCCCACTTTGTTCTCCCAGGGTTTCTGTTCACTGCTCCACTCTCTTTGCTTTTGTCTGTCACCCTGCCTCACTTCTTTTCTGATTGTCCTCCTCTCTGTGACTCATCTCTTGGTGTCCGTATCTTCCCTGGTGTACCCGGGTCATGTTTTTTCCAATGATACCTGCCCACCTCCTAGACCAGGTGCTACCTGCCTCGGACTCTGCCCACACTCTTTCTCTCCTCCTTCCTCTCCCCCTTTTCTCAACTTCCCCTCGATCTCTCTCTTTCTCCAAAGCTCACTGCCCTCTACCCCTGTCTTGCTCCACTCCTTAGCTAAAGCCTGGGCTCTCAAGCTTCGTTCCTGTCTTTTTGCTGCTCACTCTCTTTGCCTGTCACTGTGGCCTCCATTTCTATCATGGCCACCTTCTCTATTCCTGTTCTGCACACCGTTATCCCCTCTGGCCTGCCTTCTGTGTCTCTGTGACTGCCACCATCTCCTCTATATCTGGTCCTTTGTCTCCTTCTCCTTTATCATTGTCTCCTTGCTCTTAGTCCATTCTGTCAGTCTCTCTCTGAGACACTGTGCTGTTTATGGTATGTATGCTCTCTCTGACGACACTATTTCTAGAGCTCCTTCTCTCTATCTTGGCCTGGGAACCTTTGTCTCAGCTGCCCCAGGTCTGGCGCTAACAGATCCACTATGTTCCTTTCTCTGCTTCCTCTCTGTCCCTGCCAATACCATGTCTGATTCCATCCTTTCTCTTCTTCTCTGTCCCGAACCTGTCCTCAGACCCTGCCTCAGTGCCCTCCATCTGTCTATGGCCCATCCCTCTATCTCTGTCCCTTCCATCTTCCTAGCAACCCCCCTAACCTTTCTCAGTGCAGCCACCATCTCCTGACCTCTGGTGTTTTCCGGATGCTATCACTATCTCCCTGTCACCTCCTGCTTCTCCCTGGCTGTGGTTTAGACCTTGGGTTCCTGTGAGCTGTGCATGTAGGAGGTCTGTGACCCTGAATAGCTGTTTATCTCAGCCTGTGTCTTTTGGTCTTTCTGTACTTCTGTCTCTCAATGGGACTTTTAAAAGGTCATCTGCTTTCCTGAGCCTTTTCTTAGAGTGCCAGCAATCAGTCGGGCAGTTGGTCTGGCTGTACCTGTTTGGCCTCTCACCTCACTCCTCATCTCACACACTTTCCCCGCCTTTTGTCTCCATCAAGCGAATGAGAGAATGAGCACATGCGCAATAACCTGCGTTTTCTGAGGGGCGGGAAAAGCTCGCTTGTTTCTGAAAGCTGGCCTGGCAACTACTGACGTCACGGACACGGGCCCCTCTTATTGGCTGTCTTTCACTGGGGGGGTGGCCATGCGTTGCCAAGCGCCAGGCTCAAGCAGCGAGCCCTAGAAACTCGTGTTGTCATGGCAACTCTGCTTTCACGCGACTCCTTCGCTATCTCCGCTTATCTGATTGGGCAACGCTTGCCTTCATGCCTGTTTCTGATTGGATGCCAAAGAATTTGGCTGCTTCCTTTCAGTACTTTTCCTCTCTCCTCTAGGGAGCAGGGCAGTGACTTAGAGTCTCCAAGGGAGTGTGAGAAGCGTCGGCCATGACACCGGAATTCGGCCTGAGTCAGCTGACCGGGCTGGCTTTCTTACATGCAAGTTCCCACGCCTCCGGTTAGAGGACACCTCAGAACTGGTTCTTAAACCCTTGGTGACTGATGGCATCATCAGAGATCCGCTGGCGATTGGCGCCCTTTCTTCTGGCTAGCACCCAGAGGCTTGGCGGACTATCACCGGAAAGAAGAAACCGTGTGTCCAGGAAGTCAGGAACCTGTTCTCAAGTCCTTAAACATGCAAAGATGTCACTATTATTATCTTTTCTAACCATGTGACCAAATGTGCCCACTCAGAGTAGACACCTCAGCTAAGTCTAGACACCTGTCTTTGTTTTGCCTAACAGTTGTTATCTATGATTTTCTTTTCTATTAATGGATTTTTTTTTAAAAAAAATTACCAATCGTAAGCTTTTAGAAAAAAAATCTAGTGAAAGTACAGAGAGTTTCATTCGCCTCTCAACACCTCCCCCCAACTTCTGCTATTACTAATAGTCTCATAGCAATATGAGACATTTGTTTCAACTGGTGAGACCACATTAACACAGTGTTGTGTTGTGTGATCTCAGCCAACTTGACAGGATCTAGAATCATCAAGGAAATAAGACTCTAGCCATGCCTGTGAGGGATTATCTAGGTTAGATGAGCCCCTGGTTTATCCAGATTAGGTTCTTTGAGGTGAGAAGACCCTCCCTAACTGTGGGTGGTACTAGCTGGTGAGCTGGGGTCCTGGTCTAAATAGGAAGCAGGAAGGGAGCTGAACAGCGGTCATTCAAGTCTCTCTGCTTCCTGACTGTGGATGCAAAAAATGTGACTCACTGTTTCAAGCTGCCACTACCATGGCTTCCCTGCCAGGATCTATTGTGCCAAACTGTGACAATGGACCCTTCCTTCTTTTAAACTGCTTTGGTTCTCAGTTTTGTCCCAGAAGTGTGAAGAGTAGCTAATACATTTTTTGTTGTGTTGCCTCTGCGCCCTGGTCATGATTAATAGAGTTGTTACAAACATTGTAACATGTTTTTAACTCTTTTGGGCTAATGCCAAGAAGCAGGACTGAGGCTCCAGACGCTATGAGTGCATTTAGTTCTTGTGAGAAAAAAGTCAAAGTATCTTCAAAAACAGCATTGTGACTTGGCATTCCCACCCACAACAAAGGAGCGTTTATGGCGCTCACCAGCATTTGGTGACATTGATACCTTAGATTTGGGACTACAATGGTTTGAATGAGAAGGGTTCCATAGGCCCATTTATTTTGCAGGCATTGTCCCCAGAAGATAAACTGTATGGGAAAGATTAGAAGGTGTGACCTTGTTGGAGGAGGCGTGTCACTGGGTTTGGCCTCTGAGGCACCCCTGCTTGTTGTCTGGATATGAAGCTCTTGGCTAATGCTCCAGTACCATGACTATCTGCCACCATGATGATAATGAACTAGCCCTCAAAAACGTTTTTGTAAGAGTTGCCTTGGGCATGACATTCTCCTGGGTGGCAGGAGGGTTTTATTGTTTTAATTTGCAATTTGCTGATGACATACAACATTGAACATATTTCTATGTACTTAGTATGTTTAACACTCTGTGTGTGTGCTCATGACACAGCGCACACATGGAGGGCAGAGCTTGACATTATGTGTCTTCCTCAATTGCCCTCTATCCTATTTTGTTTTGTTTTTGAGACAGGGTCTCTCTACATAGCTCTGGTTAGCCTCGAACTCACTGATGCCTCTGCCACCGGAGTGCTGGAATTAAAGGTATGTACCACCACAGCTGGCTTTCCATCTGGGTTTTTTGTTTGTTTGTTTGTTTTAGACAGGGTTTCTTACTGAATCTGGAGCCTGACATTTCAGCTACACTGGCTGGCCCGAGAGCTTGTGGGATCTTCTTGTTTCTCCTCCCCAGCCCTGTGAGGTTGCAGCTGCACTCGCCTGCACTCAGGTGGCATCTGAGCTCTGGTTCTTATGCTTGAGCAGCATGTGCTTCATGTACTGAATTGTTTCCCCAGCCAAAGTGATGTGTGATTGTCAACATGATTGGACCCAGACACACCTAGGAAATTCATAAAACACACCTTTGGGTGACTGTGAGGATGTCTACAGAAAAGATGAACTAAGAAGTAAAGATCCACCCATGGTGTGAGTGGCACTGTCACTGTGAGCTATGAGTCTGGATGCAGCATCATACACATCATAGGTACAGGCTTTCACTCTGTGCTCCTGGCTTCCGGACATGAGCCATTTTGCCCTACCAAGATTGACTGAAACCTTTGTAACCATGAACCCACATAAGCCTCCCTTCCCTTGTTTGATCATGAATTTTGTCATTTGGCAGCAAAAAACGTGTATCATCTTTAGTAAAGGTTGAGACCTTTCCTTCATTTGTAAATTGAGTTATCTAAGTTTTTACTGTTGTGTTGTCTTTTGAGTCTGGCATCACTTAGCCCAGGCTGACTTTGGAGATTCTATGTAGCTGAGGTTGACCTTGCCCTCCTGTTGCTCTGGTCTCTGTCTGACTGCTAGGGCAACAGGTATGGGCCACTGGGGCTGGCTGGGTTGTCTGTGTTCTTTCTTGCTGCTGAGGTTTCAGAGTTCTGTATATTTGGGGCAGCAATCCTTTACCTGCTGTGTTTTGCAAAGATTTCTTCACAATCTGCAACTCTTCAATTTTCTTTTTTAAATTGCACTTCTGTATGTGCCCACTGCTTGGTGTGCATGTGCCATAACTTGTGTAGAGGTCAGAGGACAAGTTGTATATGTAGGTCCCTGGGATCAAGCTCAGGTTGTCGGGCTTGGCAGCAAGTGCCTTTACTGAGCCCTCTTTTAATTCTCTTAATTCCTGATTTTCTTTATTATTATTTATTAATTAATTTATTTTATGTATATGAGCACACTGTAGCTGTCTTCAGACACACCAGAAGAGGGCATCGGATCCCATTACAGATGGCTGTGAGCCACCATGTGGTTGCTGGGAATTGAACTCAGGACCTCTGGGAGAGTAATCAGTGCTCCTAACCACTGAGCCACCTCTCCAGCCCCCATTAATTCCTGGTGTTCACATTGTCTTTCTTCATCCAAAACCCACATGCTTTAGGTATTCTCCGCCAGGGATTTGTGTGTCAGGCTGATCCAGTCAGAGTTTTCAGTCGCCCTAGGCTTCAGTATTCAGTCTAGAAATACACATGTGGCCCAAGTGAGAATAAATTGTGGTACTTTGGTCTCAACATTCAGACCAGAGGTGCCGTCTGGTAGGTTGCTACAGCGATAAAACAAAAGCCTGAGTTTGGGGCCCAGAGAGGTCTTTTCTTGACATTTCTTTTGTATTTGTGTATGGGCACGTGTGCATGCACACACTCGCATGTACAGGTGCGTGCACAAATGGGCATGCATGTGCACAAGTGGCATGCGTATAAATGCAGTGCTCATAGAAACCAGAAGAGGGCATCAGATCCCTTGGAACTGTTGTAGGTAGTTGTGAGCAGCCTGACATAGATTCAAATCCTCTGTGAGAGGGGCAAGCACTTTTAAACAGTGAGCCATTTCTCTAGTCCCTCAAGTTGGTTTGTTTTCAGACAACTTTAATGAGGTTTGCTTTATATATATATACTAAAATGTGCAGGTTGTTTGTTTTGTTTTGAGTCAGGGTCTCATGTGCTCCAGGCTGGCTTCAATTTATTATGTAGTCCAGACTGGCCTTAAATTCCTGCTCTTCTTGTCTCAGCCTCTCTCTGAGTGCTAGGACACAGTGTGCACTACTATGTCTGACTCTGGTTTTACAGAGATCCTTGTGCACATGGGTTCACGGCCACATTATTCACGGAAGCCACAAGGTGGGAGGAGATGCCTCTGTCAACGGATGACTGAGTGTCTCTGCAATGTAATACAGAGGGCCTGGCTAGCCTGCACACAGTTCACAGAGGCCTGAGTTCAGTCTCCAGCTGCAGGAATACAACATAGCAAAGTACGAGATGACTAGGTGAGCAAAAGTTGTACGTTTGCAGATAAGGGAACACTGGCTCATCTTCAGAACAAAGCTGGCTTGAGTATGGCAGCTCATAGCTATGATCTTAGCACTTGGGAGGCTGAGGCAGGAGAATTGCCATGAGTTCAAAGTCAGCCTGAGAGAAAGAGGAGAGGAAGGGGAGGGGAAGGGAAAGAAGAGGGGACAGGAGAGAAGAGGAGAGTTAGTGGTCTCCAAATAAGATCATCTTGGTTTTAAACTGGTCCCCACATCCAATAGCAGGTGTTCTTGTAACAGGCAAGCAGAGAGGCTAGGGGTAGAGCTCAATAGGAAGACTTGCCCAGCATGCAAGAAGCCCTGGGCGCCATTCCAACTTCACAAATCCCAGGGAATTGTCGTCCTTGTTGCCCCAGCATTTAGAAGTGGAGGCTAGAGAATCAGGAGTTCAAGGTCATCCTCAGCTACGTGATTCATTCAAGCCAGGCTGAGCTACATGAAAGCCTGTCACAAACCAGCTGAGATGGAGACAAGGGACAATCCTGTGAGGGCACAGCTAGACTGGGAGATGTATGCTAGCCATGCAGGCCAGGCTTGCCCATCTCCATCGGTTGCCAAGGGACAAGCATGGATTGGATTCTCCATCAGCAACTGAACACATCTTGACTTCTGACTTCGGGTCCTGCCTGTGTGCTCAGCCAACCATTTTGAAGTCCTAGCCATCAGACCAAAGGAGAAGCAGCTCTGAGGGTTTCTATTTTGCACAGTGGAGGACTTTGTGGAAATGTGATCTATGTGAAGGAGTTGTAAATGGAGTCCAAGGAGCCATCGGTGAGATGTGTCAGACATCTGGAGCCCCACCCCTTCCCTCTGCTGTGCACTTCTTGCAGGACCATCCATCAAAGGCCCCTGTGTTCCTGACTAAAGAATTATAAATTCGAGATGCATTTGCCATAGGGACAAAAAGATGATGAGGTCCCCATAGTGTCTGGACCCGTGGTGAGGGGAGGAGGAGATAGGGAGAGTCCCACAGCTCGCTTGCTTATCAGATTTGTCAAGTGATTGACTTAAGGTGGCCATCCAAAGCCAAGACGGAATCAATCAGAACCTTTGCCCAAATATGAGGGAACCTGAGGAGGCATGGGTCTCGTTTCATTTTTTTGGAAATCATCCACTCTCGGGCCAGTTTTAGCAGGTCCTAGGTGAGTCCCGTTAACGTCCCCTTCCATGCTTCCTTCTCCTCATTCTTCCCCTGCTCGTGCTTCCTTGCTGCTGAAAAACCCTCACGGAAGAGAACCCAGATTACAAGAGGTCGATTTCCCAGAATGCTTTGCAAGCTGGAGTTAGCGGCAGCTAGGTTTGGGCAGTTGCAGAAATTGTAGAATTCTTAAGATGATTGCATAAGGGAAGCCTCTGTCTGAGGCACCTGCTTGGGTGTCATTGCGTAAGGACAGGCCACTGGCCCTGTGGGAGACAGCCTGTACTCAGGAGAGGAAGGCCAAGCCAGCCCCCACGCTGCCCATCGCCTAGGACGGTCTGTCTTTGGAAGGCTTTTTAGAAGCACACAGGAAATTTCTGTCACTTCCTCTAAGAGATGGACAGTTGGAAATTCTGTTTTGGTTTTATCTGTAAATATCATTCAGAGGCTAAAGCTTGGAGAAATCACTCAGTGACCTAGTCACACACACTCTTATGATCCAGCACACCTCCTGGTCCCCGGGTGGAATGAGACTCACAGAGTGTGTTTATTTCTGGTGGTGATAGCAGCGGCAGAGGGGGGATCGGCCAGACGCAGATGGAGGGACAGAAGGGGTGGACGCTGGAAGGTGTGTCTGTTCAGGGGACATCAAGGATTGGTCTGTCGACATTCACAGTGAGGACACAGGCCAGGACAGCAAGACTTAGACAACAGCAAAGAGACAGACAGATAGACAGACAGAGGGGTGGGGGCAGGGGTCCCCAGACATGCATGGCCCCTTGCCTCTAGGGGGAACTCTGGGGATAAGAAGACAAGACAATGGAGGCTGAGAACCTCCCACCCTGAAACAGGGAGCTAGGCCTGCCGCCTCCTAGCCTCACACCTCCAGGATAAGGAGGGGCAGGTCCAGGCAGCCCTGCACCAGCAGCTCGGACATTATGGCTTCGAGGAGATGAGATCACAGTCCGGGCAGGAAGGGATGGGTCCTGAGGGCACCTGGTCCAATCCCAGATCTCCACCAGACCTAAAAATTGAAGAGGCGAGACCTGAGAGGG
>JADRCH010000197.1:1759755-1809862 GCA_019843965.1 Rhynchomys soricoides
CCCTCAGGCCCAGCCCCTCTCCCTCAGGCCCAGCCCCTCTCCCTCAGACTCAGTCCTCCTTTTGGCAGGCCCAGTCCCCCTCCCTCAGGCCTAGCCCCTCTCCCTCAGGTCCAGTTCACCTCCCTCAGGCCCAGGGGGCCAGGCCTGGGCAGTGCTTCTCCTTCAGACCCAGGTATCCATACCCAGCCCCCTCCATCAGGCCCAGCCCCCCTCTTTCAGGCCCAGAACCACTCCAACAGACCCAGTCCTCCTCCCTCAGACCCAGTCCTCGCTCAGTCAGAGCTCAGAGGTGCCCCTGCCTCCCCAGGGTCTTACCCTCACTCTGAGTTCTCTTTCTCTGACAATCCTTTGCCGCCCTTGGTGAAGCTGCTCAGAGTCTTCTCCTGGAATTGGGAGAGAAAGAGGACAACTTCCTTACCCAGCAGGATGCTTCTGCCCCACTCCTCTGCGTGCTGTCTTAGTTGGGGGGTGGGGGGGTAGGGAAACTGAGGTACAAAAGATAAATATCTAAAAAATCAAGGAAGATAGGGTCATGGAAAGGGGCCATAAGGCAGGTCTGGAGCTCAGGAGGTACTGAGGAGCCACAGAGAGCTGTCAACAGGCTTTGGGCAGGGTCGTCTAGGTAGAGGCTGTCAGGATGTCAGGTTGTCAGGCTGTGGCCACACTCGGCACCTTGAGCTGAAACCCGCCCTCCAGAGAAGGTCTCCATCCTGCAGTGTCACCTAGTGGTGGCAGTGTGGCTCACTGGAAATTTCTAGAGTAGAGTGTGTGAGGTCATTGCAACAGTGAATGCCCAAGGGGACATAGCTTCTGTCCTCACAGAAGGGTCCTGTCTGAGGATCTCAGCCCTGAGCCCCAGGCCTGGCTGTTCCACCTGGTGGGAAAGGAGCTTGTGGATGTGTGTGGGGAATACAAGTCTCAATGGAGAGAAGAATTGACTTGGGGTTAGCCTCAGCCTCAGGGTTAGGATTAGCCTCAGACACAAACCAATGTTTAGGTTTAGCCTCAGAGTCAGACTCAGACTCAGACCCACTCATTCCATACCGCAGTCTGACCTGGAACTTACTCTGTAGTCCAGGCTGGCTTAAAACTCAAGGCAGACTTCCTGTCTTGACCTCCCGAGAGGTCTTACAGGTGTGAGACATTCGCCGGGTTTATACACTGTTTCAGGGTGAATTTCCCCTTAGATCATCAAAGTAATAGAAAACTACCACAAGACAAAGATTAAGGTACTGAAATCACATTATTCTAAACAGAATTTACAGTAATTTTACTTTTCTCGGTTTCAGTGGAAACAAAGTTGTCAATATTTTCAAAGTGGATGTCTTTGCAGAGAAAATGATCACCTTTGACAGTCTCTGTGAAGTCCTGGATGTGTGTGTGTGTGTGTTATATACATGTGTGTGCTGTATGTACACAGAGTATACATGTGTAGCTTATATGTGGTGTATACATGTGTGGGCTGTGCATGTGTATATTGTATGTATGATGTGTACATGTGTGTGCCCACATCTATGTGTATACATGCCTGTGCACATACGGAGCCCAGAGCAGAATGTGGGTCCTCCACTGCTGCTCTCTCCTTTACTGCCTTGAGACAGGCTCTCTTCCTGAACCACCACTTCAGCTAGGCTGGCTGCACGTGAGCTCCAGGACTTGGCGGTCCCTTCCCCTCAACACTGGTTACAGGCATGGCAGCTATGGGTGCTGGGGACGCAGACTCAGGTCCTCTTGCTTTCAGATCTTACTCACTGCGCCATCTCCCCAACCCCACTGTGTGTTTTGAGACCAAGTCTTTCACCAGGATCTGGGGCTCATCAATTAGCCTACGCTGGCTGGCCAGTGAGTCCTGGGGTTTCTTCTGTCTTTGCCTCCTCTCTGCTGGGTTTTTAGGGTGTGACTCCAGACCCGACTTTTATGTTCATTCTAGGGATTTAAACACAATCCTTATGCTTGCACTTCAGGTACTTACTGACTAACCCATCTCTCCAGCCCCAGAGGCTTGTACAAACAGCTTTTGCAAAGCTGAGACGTGGTTGCACAGTTTCAAAATCAAAAATGGCCACTGGTTGGGGCTGGAGAGGTCAAGGGGTTAAGAACACTGGCTGCTCTTCCAGAGAACCTAGGTTCTGTTCCCAGCACCCACATGGCAGCTCAGATTCATCTGTAAATCTGATTCCAGGGGATCTGACACCCTGTTCTTCTGGCTTCTGCGGGCACCGCATGCAAATGGTTTGCAGACACACACGCAGGCATAGCACCCATGACGTTTTGTTATGTTGTCTTTTGAATGTGTTACTGTTGTGGTGCACATGACAAGCAATTGCTCTGTGGCTGAGCTATGCCCTCCTGCCTGATATTTTCTTATTCATTAAAAAATTCGTTCTCAGCTTTACACCACCATCCACTAATATTCACACCTTGCTCTGAAGGAGAGGGGAAAACGGTTTATCACCCACTTCTTCCTATCTTTTGTGTTTAGCATCTGTGGGGAAGAGTAGCAGCTGGCCCCTGCTGAGCACTCAGCAAACTGAATCCTCACAGTGGCCCTCCCCTTCGCTGATAGTCACCGGCTGGAAAACCGGTAAAAGAAACAGAAGACAGGTAGAGTGACTCGCTCCCTCCTAGCTCACACGCAGTCAGACACAGGGAGCTTGGGCCCTCACTGGACTCCCGGTGCCCATGCATGGCAGAGGTGGCCTCCACTTACCTCCACTAGCTGGTGCCAGTGCTCCACAGGCTTGCGAGGGTTAGCCAGCATCTCTGCCCAGTGTTCTCTGCCATGTGGGTCGGCAGCCTCTGGACCCACTCGGCACACCCCGATCACTTCATTGTGACCGATGCTGGGGATTGGGAAAGCGATTACTGGAAAGGTCAGGGGAGGCAAGCCAGCCACCTCCAACCGGGCCTGGTCCCACCTCATGGGTGCTTCTCACCAGTCATAGTCTACCACTGCGATGCTGAGACCCACATTCTCCACACTCTCAGGAGCCACGTCAAACACCAGGGCCTCGTTGTATGTGGGGTTCAGTGTGTTCTTCTTAATGGAGGTCTTCCGTTTCTTCAGACGCCGCCCCTCACTGATCAGAGAGGCCTTCACATAGGGGTCTGTACAGAGAAGCCAGGGGGCTGAGCAGAGGCCTTCTCCCTCGGGCCCAGGGGTCCAAGCCTCAGCCCTCCTCTCTCAGACCCTAATCTTCCTCAACCCACACACACCTGAGAAACCAGTGAGGTCCATTGCCTTGAGGTTGGAGGCTTTGATGATGGTCACGGTGAGACGCCCGGCCGTGGGGAGGTAGCAGAGTGAGAAGTTGAGCTCCCCAAGATCTGCCTTTTCCTGCAGTGGGAACAGAGGGCAGCCTGACCATCTTTCCCAGCAGCTCTCGCCATTCCGCCTTCCCTTTGAACCACTGCTAGGTTCCCATGTACAGAGCAATCTGACTCTTGGCCAAGGCTCCATAGCTTCCCTGTCACAGATGTTCACCATCAAAGCCTGTTTTGTTCTGTAGAGAAGATGGAGGGGCCCAGAGTCCAGGGAAAGGAAGAGAGAGAATTGATGAGAGAGAGGAAAGAGAGAGAGAGAGAGAGGGAGGGATATGGAAGAGAGAGAGAGAGAGAGAGAGAGATGGAAACTGAGAAAGTGGACAGAGGCAGAGAAAGAAACCCAGAGAAATAGGCAGAAGGAGGTGGGGGGACTGACAAGTAGAGTGGGGCGTTGACCTGATGGGCAAGAGAGACAAAGGCCAAAATAGAGACATAGTCAGAGACTGAGGTAGAGACCTAGAGAGAAGGGGAGCAATCCTGCCAGGTGTAAGTCATCAGAGTGCAGGGGCCCAGAGTTAGAGGAACACTCAGGGCTTGAGGGCACACGGGAGCTTGTGAGATAAGACAACAATGCTAGAGCTTTGAAGGGATGAAACTAGGCTGAAGGGGAAAGATTTCATGAGCAGAGAGAACAGCCTGGGCAAAGGCCTTGACAGCAGTGAGCTGTGAGCAGAGCCTAGATTAGTGTGTGTCAGAGGCTGGAGGCCCTGGGGCACTGCTTCGTTCCAGAGTGTCCTGGAAGAAGCAACTGGCCTCCCTGGGAGCTTCTTTCTGCTCTTTGTGTGTCTTCCCGGTCCTTGAGTCCTGTAGGTCGGGAGGCTTGGTGTGTGGCTCAGTCTGTCTCTTCTCTATGGCCTCCAGCCATGAACCCTGTCCACTCTGACTGAGCATCTGCTCCCACCTTGGCCCTTGCTTCTCTAGGCCTCTCTGTCTTTTCTCCCTTCCTCTCAGGTCTCTCCTTGTCCACTCTGGTGGGGGAACGAATGGATAAGGGTGAAGGCCTCAGGTAAGAAGGAAGGCTGGGCAGGAGATGGGCAGAGGCAGAGCAAGGCCCTTGCAGGGGCACCTAGGGTGGCAGCTGGGAAAGAGGGCTGGGCAGGAAATGGGCAGAGGCAGAGCAAGGCCCTTGCAGGGGCACCTAGGGTGGCAGCTGGGTGGATGTGAGCTCCTAGGTCCTGGAGACTGAGGGACAAGCAAGCTGACCACGAGGAGCTTCTTACGGAAGAGTTACAGGCACCTGCGTCATCCATATTCCTGACACACAGAAGACTGAGGCTCAGAACTGCCCTCTCCTGCTCCCCCAAACTGGTAGGAGCCACAGATAGGAACTGGGTTGGGTACCCAGGGCTCAGGACACTCAGCCAGGCCTGAGCATGGCACCGGGACTATGGAGGAATGAGAGGGCCTATGCCAGGGGTGATAAAATCAGAGAGTCCAGGGTGTGGGCTTTGATCTGATGCTATGAGAAGTAGGGGGGACCCAAAATATCAGATGTCTGAAGATCCAGGTGGTAGGATTCCCAAGGAACCCCAAAAAGACAGAAGAGAAGAATATGGAAGGATTTGAAGGGAGGGATTTGAAGAATTAAGACCTTCAGAGAGGGCCTAAGAATTTACAAGTCGGGAAATGAACAAGGGGCTGTTGGAAGGGAAAGTTATAGCGGGGGTGGGGAGAAGGAGTTGGCTAGTGACACCTGGGCCAGAGGGCAAAAGTCACAGTGATGTAGTGTGAAGTCCTGAGGTCAGAGAAAGCTTGGGAACCCAGACTTAGGGCCTGACGATAAATAGTGTTCCATAAATCTGGAAAGGGCGGAGACTCCCCCTCCAAGTCCCTCTATCACCCTAGCTTCCGTGGCTGTGACAGTCCCTCAGAGTAACACTCACAACACTCTGGGGTGGGAAATGAGGAGGTGGAAAGTCCCCAGTGGGACAAGGGGACCTAAGGGGAGAGCTGCTGCCAGGGTCCGTTGTGGATGGAGCCACTGACCGAGCCACCCTCCAGGATGTCCCTCCAGAGCGGGCGGTCAGGGGGCTGTTCGGCCAGCTCCAGCAGGTTGTCCAAAACCACCTGGCCAATGAGATCATGCCGCGAGAATCGGTCGAAGTCATAGACACTGAAGTGCAGCTTGCGCTGCGCCAGCTCGGCCAGGGGTACGGAGAACTGAAACGTCTCATTGAAGATGGGGTTCAACGTCTTTCTGTGCACCTAGGGGATGGAGGCAGAGACAGACAGGATGTCCACTGGCCTTGTTCCCAGAATCAGTAGGCCCCATATCTGCCCCGAGTGTCCAGATCCAGCCTCCTCCCTCAGACCCAGGGGACCTCCCAAGCCTCCTCCCTCAGACTCAGGATACAGATTTCAGCTCTCTTTCCTCATAGCCACAGATCTGTACTCTTCCCTCCTCCTGAAGACATGGAGGTCCTCCCTAGCTCTTCTCTTTCAGGCCCAGAGATTCATACCCTACCCAGCCCTCCTCCCTAAGACCAATTTCCTCCAAATTCTTTTTTCTCAGACCCAGTTTCAGGCCTAGGGAGGCAGACTCTGGAACTTGTCCCCAAACCCCAGGAGTCCAGATCCCAGCCTTCTTCTCCTGACCCAGGATCTTCCCCAGACTCCTCCCTCAGACTCAGGATAAGTCCTGAGACCCAGGGGTCCTCCCTAGCCCCCTCTCTCAAACCTGGCGGACCACATACACACTGTGGAACCCTCCCCCTTGCCTTGGTCTGGAACTTCTTTTTGCGGTCAGGCAGCAGGTAGATCTTGACGTAGGGATCTGAGAACCCATTGGAGTCCTTTGCTGGGAGATCCAGGGCCTGTAGGATCCGCACCACGAGCTGGTCAGAACCATAGAGGTACCGGAGGGCAAAACTGATGCGGCCACAGGGTGCTCCTGCCTCCCCAGAGCCCCCACCGCCTCGCCGGCCACCAGGTCCAGTGCCCTGGTACAACTCTGGCTTGATCTGACCGATGAGCTTGGCTTTTTCCTCTCCGCCCGGCAGGGGTAAGGGCAGTGCAGGTGGTCGCTCCTCACTGCTGGGGTCTGCTTGGGTGGTCAGGGTCTGCTGGGTGAGGGGCCGAGGCAGGGCTGGGTACCTGTGTCAGGAAAGACTAAAGTGAGGTTCAGATCTTTGTAACATCTGATTCCATCTGATTCCGAGCCTTGTGCCTATAACCCTGCCCTTGACTAGTTATTTGACCTTGGATAAGACACCTGTGCTTCCTGAGCCTCAATTTCCCCATTTGCAGCAGGGGTATTATCTGTATATCTGAACTAACCCCAGCCAGACCTCAAGGTCATTAGGACTCAAGTTGGTGGCCAGATGTCCTTTTCAAAGTTATCTTAGGCCTGGCCCTTCATCTCCCTAGCTCATCACTAATGGCTGGTTCTGGGCTCAGCCTATCCTCTGCCTGCCTGGGCTACTGGCTGCATTTCTCCCTCTCTAGATGGCTCAAGAGCTGGCACCTCTCCTCCTTGGCTCACAGCCCCACTGTGGCTCCCCAGTGCCCTCAGGACACAGCCTTCCCACCTGCCACTTCTAGCCTTGAATGGTCTGGTGTCCTCAACTTCTTGTCCCAGGTTTTGTCCAGATTTTATTTCCTGACTACCTGCCTCCTGGCTTTCCCCACCACAAACTGGGTCTCTTCTGCTCTTGCTTTCTCGGGCCTGAAATGATGTGTGTAGATACCTACCTTTTTAGTTTCCCCATCATATTGATCAAGTATCTATCAAGGTATCTCCACCTCCAGGAAATCCTCAGCTTCCTCCAAGCCTTGGCAGTCTCCAGAGTTGCTTTCCTGTCTCTCTAGCATGTACCCCTTGGACTGTCAGAGCTCTGAGGGTGGAGGCCTGGACACAGCATGTACCTGAGGCCCAGCTCCTACCAGACCCTAAGCTTACACACATAGAATGAGGAAGAATGAGACTAGTCAGGTGACCACCAGGTCCAGATTACTAATCATAGCTTACACTGAATGGAATCAATAATTGCCTACACCTCAGAAACCACCCCCCCCACTCCAGTACTGAGACTGAACCTAGGGCTTTCTGTAAACTAGGCCAGAATTGTTCTGTAGAACCTCACCCTGGCACCTCACTGAGGGAAGGGCTCTACCACTCAGCCATATCCTCTCCCTCCCTCCCTCCCTCCCTCCCTCCCTGGGGGATTCTAGGCAGGGGCTCTCCCACTGAGCTACACCCTCAGCTTTATTTTTAGTTTTTATTTTAAGATAGAGCTTCACTAAGTTGCCCAGGCTAGCCTCAAACATTAGATCTTCCTGTCTTGGCTGTGAAATGGCTGGGATAGCACGTATACTATGACACTAGCATCTAACCCTGGATCCTTGTATTCAAGTGACTCTTCTGCATCTTACCCAAGAATTCAAGGCCCTGTTCTCTTCCTCTTAAGTCTAGGAATCTAGGCCTCAGTAACATCCTCCCTAGGATCCAGGAGTCAGTATACCATTACCAGCCCTGACCCTGGTATCAGAAGAGCCACTGATAAGAATGAGACAGAGAAGCAGAGTGTCATAGTGAAGCCCCAAGCCCCCTCTTTCTCACCTGGTGGTGGGTGCTAGACTTGTGACCTGCTGATGAGACTGGGCACTGGGCAAGCCCCCACCACTGGGAGGCAGTAGGAGCAGCCCAGAGCCTGTTCCACCCTCAGAAGGCAGCTCAGGGGATGTCTGGCTTGGTTTGACCCCAGCAGCTACCACAGAGGCCACAGCAGCCTCTGGATATGAGTCCATGTCCAGGTAGGAAGGTTCTGGAGGCTCAGAGCCGCCAAGGCCACCTGGTTCCAGCAGCTCGGCAAATGGTGGATGGTGGGCTGTATGTGCATGATGGTGTGGGCCACCCAGCAGGGGATGGCCACCTAGGCTAGCTCCCAGATGGTGCCCACCACCTCCTACCAGGCCTGCCAGCCCAACCCCAGGGGCTAAGTCTTTGCGCAGGGGGCCACCACCCACTGCCGAGCCTCCTTTGTCCCTCCAGGGCACCCAGCATAACTTCCAGGACACGAAGAGAGAGACACCCAAGAGGACGATGCCACAGAATGTCACGATGACTGACAGCAGGCTCACAGAAATGTCTGGAAAGAGTGAAAAGAGAGGTCAGGGGTCACGAGGGGTCAGGTCAGTGCTGCCCTGACTACTTCTCAGTATGACTGAGTTTGAACTCTATGCTTCTGCTATGGCCACACTGGTTTATAATGGTTGTTTTACAGAGCCCATAGGGGTTGCCTTCTGTAGGTAGTAGGTCCTGGAGGATGGCTCCAGGTTTTGTTCTCTCTAGTTCATGTTGCTTTTTCCGTCATAGGGCATTTCTGAAGAACAAGACCCCCAAAAGCTCAGAGACAATCCACGAAAAATTTTGCTTTCTGCTCTTGGGAATCCACCTTAACTTCTACGAGGCTTACATTCTGCGTTTGGCAAGCAGGATGAATCAACTCGTTCTTTGTTGCAGTTGACAGCAATGAAGGCAAATGACAGGGAGAAGGATACAATAGCAAACATTTGTTGAGATGTGACAATGTAACTGGTACCTCAGGCTACCCCGGGAGATTGACAACATATTAGTCTCTTTCTGACAACAGGAAGTGGAGGTCCAGGGACACGAGATAATGAATGGGGACTGGGGCAAGACCTCAGTCAGTAAAGGGCTTGCTGCTCAAGTGTGAGTTTGGATTCCCAGCACCTACACAGAAAGGCTGGGCAGCACAGCACATGCTCGTAATCCTAGCACTGGGGAGGCAGAGTCAACTGGATCCTTAGGAGCTTGCTGGCCAGTCAGCCTAGCTTACTTAGTGGACAGTGAGTTAAAAAACAAAGTGGACAGTGCCTGAGAAATACCATCTGTGGTTGACCTCCAGCCTCCCTTTGGTGCAGGGCATGAGTGCACACCACCTGCCCTCCCCCTCCCCATACACCACAGGTGCACGGCTTTAAAACCTAGGCTCTTACTTTCACACATCATTACTTGCTGGTGAATTGTGGTCCCACAGAGACTTCCTTATTCAGATCATCAGTCTCATGATTGTGGTCACATGATGTAACATGCTAACCGGTGCCTTCTGAATGCCAGTAACATGCTACCCTGTTTTGCTGCAAAAGCCCAGCCCAGCCTACAACCAATGTATGGCTCTTTCAGTAATTAGTACTGGGAGTGGGGTTTTATGGTTTATGGCTCCTTTCCTAGCGATCCCAGGAGAAGGGTTTCATGGATGTAACTCTCTACGCTGTGAGAATTTAGTTTGGAGGGATTGGAGTTAGAACAAGAATGAGTCCTTGCTCTTTGTATATCGAGAACCATGCTGGGCAGGGGTAAGTAAGTCAGTCATTGCCAGCTGAGACATCCAACCATAACTGCTGTGTTCAGGGAATAGTCAGAAAGAAGGAAACACCTCTTAGTGCTACATCGCCTGGTGAAGCAAAAGCAGGGTGTGACATTAATCCTCATGCTACTGTGTGACCTAAATGTGATAGATCTCATGTCCCAGCTGCAAAGACTGAGGCTGTGGGAACAAGGCAAGTCTCGAGAAAGCCAGGTACTGCTGCAAGGACCCTGAGCTTCGTCTTGCCACCTCCCTTGGGGTGCTTCTGCCTATGTAGACACCCTTCCTACTGAGAGCCATAGATGCTACTGAAACCAGAGTCCAGGATTTTAGCAGCCTTTTGTACATGGGAGGGACCAGGGCACAGGAGTCATGCAGCAAACTGGCCAGATGCTTCTAACATTGCCAGTGCAAGATTCCCATCCGAGAACTCTGGATCCTTCAAGCCTCTCCTGCTCCCTATGCCTGTCTGCACAGCTCAGAGAGTGCAAGACCAGAGCAGCTGTGTACCTAGAGCAAAAGATATACTCTCTCCAAGTCTTTCCAGCCCCTAGGTGGGAGGCTGTCAGAACAGGCACACATCTGAGAGCTCCAAGCTCTTGAGATGTCCCTCCTGTTGTCTTGAGCCATGCTGGGTAGTCAAGGGCAATGCTAAATGTCATTAGGTCCAAAGCCTATCACTGAAAGAGCTAAAGATTAAGGGCTGCCACACAGACAGTCCACCTCATCTGCTTGTGATGCTTGCTCTTCACTGTCAACTCGACTCGATTGAGAACTACCTAGGAGCTAGGTGTGGGTGGCTCGTGTCTGTCATTTTAGTTCTTAGGGGCTAAGATAGGAGGACAGCTGTGAGTTTAAGGCCAATCTGGGCTACATAATGAGTTCCAGGCCAGTTTAGGTTACAGAGTGAGACCCTATATCAAAATGTAAAACAAGGGGCTGGGGAGATGGCTCAGTCAGTAAAGTATTTGACCTGCAAGCCAAAGGACCTGAGTTTGATCTCCAGAACCCACATAAAAATAGCCAGGCACGGTGGTGCACACGTGTAATCCCAGAACCCACAGACACAGAGACAAGCAGATCTCTGGGCTCACTGGCCATGCAGCCAACCCCGCTTGATGAGTTTCAGGCCAATGAGAGTCCCTGTCTCAAGAAATAGAAAGGTGTGTGCCGGTAGTTAAGAGCATTTGCTATTATTGTGGAGGACCTGGATTTAATTCCTAGCACCCAAATGATGACTCACAACCGTCTGTATGATCCAGGAGATCTGACAGCCTCTTTTGGCCTCTGTGGGCACCAGTAGATATGTGGTGCACAGTTATACATGCTGTCAAAAATATGTAGACACATAAAATAAAAATAAATTAAAAAGTGGACAGCTCCTAAAGAGTTCTCTGACTTCCAAATGCATGCACACCAATGCACGCAAGCATATGTCTGTGTATGCAAAGGCATTTCCAGAGAAGACTCGTGGAGGGGGAAGACCCACCCTGAACACAGCCAGCACTGCCTTATGCCCTGAAGGCCCTATGCAATAAAATAGGAAAGGCAGGTAGGAGCAGCATCTCCACGATCCTGTTTCCTGGTTGGCCATGACGTGACTGCCTTCTTCCTAAGTAAATCGCCCCTCCTTTGTTTCTATCATGAATTTGGCCACAGTGACACACAAGCTAATGAATGTATCACAACAAAAACCCTAAGCACTAAGGTTTGGGGGAGCTTCTCTGGTGGGTAACTGGTCACATACCAATATAATGGAAGAATGAAAGATGACCTGTGACCTTATTGGAAGGGAACACTGGACAGTCATACCTCTTGTGTCCTGGACTGCACCCCACAACCAACACCCTGCCTTTGGCTGATTTAGTCTGTAGCTTTTTGGTGTAATTAATTCTTCTAGAGCTAGCTATTCATGTTCATGTCTATAATCCCAACACCTGAGAGACTGAGGCAGGAAGGTTATTTCAAGTTTGAGACGAACCAGGTCTCCATAATGCTTTATCACATCCCCAATTTTCTCCTTACCTCAAAAAAAAAAAAAAAACAAACAAACAAAAAAAAGATTTATGATTTCTGACGGGGCTATTTCATGGCTGTAATTCAGAAGGGTTAGGACTATGGGACAAAATTCCAAGGTCAGGGGTTAGATGGACCAAGCACATGGCTATTTCTCCCATTTCAGCAGTTTGGAGACAAAGCAGCAGCAAAAATAGAGGCAAGGCTCTCTATGGGGGTAGCCATGAAGGGGGTGGAGAGCTGAGTGACTCTGCTCAGACCTTCCCAGGTCTTTGCTGTTGTGGAGTTGGGTACAAGGCAAGAAGTGGCTGGTTGGGGCAGCTGGGGTTCTGACCTGCATCCGGACCTCGGGGATATCCTCTGATTCGAAGTTCGTTGAACTCTTGACACCTGTCATTGGTATCAGCATCTCGGACCCGTGCACAGAGGTCTGAGACCAGGATGAGGGCCCTCCGACAGAGGTCATCTTCGTAGTCCCCAGACATAGTGGTCACGTGATCCTACACTTAAGAGTGGGGAGGACAGAGATGCAGGTGGGGGCAGGAACAGGTACAGGGAGAAGGAGGGAGAAGGTCTGGTAAGGGGGCAAAGGCCAAAGGGTGGTGACTCGGGAACCAGGATTGAGGATGAAAACGGCAGATGTCATAGTTACTTCTTGGGGTCACCATCCAATGAGAGCAGTTAAAGGAGCAAATATCAACAAAGTCACACCAAGAGGCAAGGCACTCTCAGACTAAAGGAATGTGTCCCCAGGGGTCCACAGACTGAAAGTCAGGGCAGGTACTCTGAGACTCAAAGTGGTAGGTTGGAGGGGGCCATCGATAGTGGGCAGGCAGGCTGTGGCAGGGAAAAGCATTTTGGGCAGCTGGAACATCATTGGTGGGAGGCTTAGGGTGGAAAGCAGCAGGAGGGTCAGAGGAAGGAGAGTCAGGAGTGGGGCAGAAACCCCAAGTTCAGAGAAGAGGAGCTAAGAGGATAGACGGAGATAAGAGAGAAGACCAAGTGAAGTCCCGTAGCCAGGGAAAGATAGACACAGAATGCCGAGTATAGAGGTTCAGGACCGGAGGCTGGGGAACAGCGTGTACTTCATTATATCCAAGACATGGTGCACACACAGAGAGAAGTGAAGCAAGGAAGGCAGGGGTGTGGGCTGAAATACCTTCCAAAGAGAGACAGGTAGATCAGAAGAGAGAGAGGAGAGGATGCTGAATTCCAGGTTGGACAGCGAGACAATGGCTGGAGACCTCAGATACAAGGCAAGAGAAGAGAGTTGGGAACACAGACAGACAGACCCATGGTCAGAGGGGGATAAAAAGGAGAACAGGAGAAAGAGGTGGAGGTGGGAGAGGAGGGAGTGACACAAGGTTTGGAGCTAGACATTAGACATGGGTGGGAAAGGGGGGCCCCCCGGAGGGAAAGATCGAGGGCCAGACAGGAGAAGGGGGGCTGCTGAGGAAGACTGCCATTCGACCAGGGTCAGACTCACCTGTGCTTACCCCTGCCTTGTCCTGGGTGGCAGCCGAGGAGGCGGGGGGCGGTAGCCCATGGGTGTTGCAGGGTGGACGAGCCTAGCCGCTGCGGACCGGTCCCCACGCTTGCCAGGTGGCAAGAAGGGGGGCTGGTGACTGATCTAGGGACCCAAACCGGGAGGGAAAAATTCAGCCTAAGCTTTGCATCTTGCCCCACTCGAAGTAGCTGCGCGACCCCAGATGACCCCGGTGAGGTCCAACCGCCCCCTCCCACCTCCGTGCCCCCAGTAGCTAGTTAAAAGCTTAGGGACTACAACTCCCAACTGGTCTTGTTGCTAGTGTTACTGCAGCTTTATCGCACCAGAGCTGCAAGGGCTGCTGGGAGCTGAAGTCCTCAATGCATCTCCGGGCTGCAGAAGATGGGATTTTTTTGGGGAGGGGTGCTGGAAGGGTTAAAATATCAGGGTCCCAAGACGCAGCAGGAGAGGGGAACGGAGTCCAAGACAGAGGTCACGTGTCTCTAATCACTTAGAGGTCATGAGATGGGTCACTAATCCCCATACTCTGGGGATGGGTGAGCGAGGGTGAAGTGCACCCAGGTGTATTGGAATCAAGATCCCCTTTTTCCAGGGTCACGTGCCCCTCCCCTGGGGCGTCCAGCTGGCACTGCAGACTCAGTTCCCCGGCTTTAGATGCGCCCCTCTTTGTACTGACCTCCGCGCCCCCATTTGGGGCCGCCCCCTTGGGATGAGGCTGGGGCGGGGGCGGGGGAGGGGGAGGGGCGGACTCACCGGAGCCCCGGCTGCTGCAGCCCCGAGAGCGCGCGCGCCCGCCCGCCCGCTGTCGCGGTGCCCGCCTGGCTCCTCCCCACCCCTGTCGCAGCTCCTCCGCTCCTCCCAACCTCTTCCCCCCGCCCGCCCCACCCTCCGCCCCCCCCCCCCCCCCCCCCCCCCCCCGCCAGCCCATGTAACCCAAAAGCCAAAATCGGTATGGCCCTAGTGTGCACCTCCCTGGACTCTGGTTGCAGTTTCACCCCAATGAGAGGCCACCTGAAAAACCTAGAAGGTTAGGATTTAGAGGTCCCAGGCCACAAAAACCCTTCCTTCCTCCAGCGAGCAAGACCTCAGGGTTTACAGCTGAGCAGGCAGGTATGAAAGCTGGCCACAGTAGGTCTCAGGTGTTAGGTAGAGCCACAGGCACTGGATTTGAATCCTGCCATAGTCCCCTTGAGACTCTTAGCATCCCAAATCCTGATGACCAGCAAAATACAATGAAATTATCTCCTAAGGGATGTAGTTTGAGAAACCAGTCAATGTGCATTAAGCACTGGCACTAAGTAGGTGCTTAATGACGACTTACTGGGCGCAGAGCATCCGGGTTTTACCATATTAATAGCAGCTAATGAAAACTGCCACTCACCATTACCAATGTAATGAGTCAAGAGCTTTGAAGATGTCTTCTCATGGAATCTTCACTTTGGCTGGATTGGATGAATGCAATCAAGGTATTCCCATTTCACAGAGCAATTGAGGCCCGTGGAGATTTAATTCCTCCCATGAGGTCCTGATCTACACAAAAGCAGCCCAGAGGGATGGCTTGGAAGTCCCTGACTTCCCCAATTGCTAGTGTCTTCCCCTTTCCTACAAAATAAACACAACCTCCTTGGCCCTGGTGGCAGAGGTCTCTCATCCCAGTCCCTCTGGATGGTGAAGGAAGAGGCTAGCAAGTTCCAGGTCAGCCTGGGCTACAGATGAGTTCAAGGCCAGCCTTTGCCGATGAGTGAGACCGTGTCCAAAAATAGAGATCTGGGGATGTGACACAGCAGTAGAGCTAGAATCCTCCAGCGAGGAGCTGGGGCATTGCTGAGCCCTTGTCTAGTAGAGACTCCCAGTAAGGCACTTGGGCTATTAATTAGCCTAGCGAACCAGTGTTTGCTGAGCAAATCTGAGACCTGGGTTCAAAGCAACCCTTTTAACCAAATTGCCCTCCCCCTTGTAACCTGTGCATGCATGTTTGCAGTCATTATGTCAGAAGGCTCCAAAAAGATCCCTGGCTCCATCCAGGGTCCAGTGCTTATGCTTCTGGCATCATCTCACAGGAGTCAGAGGGAGCATGCATAGCTGCCTGCCCACGGAAGGTGCGAATGGACTTAGTGGCTGGTTAACTCCATCCCAACCATGAAGCTCAGCCTGGCCAGGCGGAGACACGCACTCAGAAATGTGCACACAGATGGGCTTGCCAGCTTCACATGACACATCTTCAAAGAAACACTGCGAGTCTGAGGCAGCTCAGATACTGTGAGGCAGCTGCAGCAAGAACTAGCCATCTGTGTGACTTGGGAAAATGCATGTGTGTTCAAATGCCAGCTCAGCACACTGTACGACTTCCGCTGGCTTAATTCCTAACTGCCTTAGTTTCTCTCTTTAAAAATGAGGAAGATTTTTAAATTAACAAACAAACAAAAAATTTGGACACTAGATTTTACTCCGAAGCACAAAGCTGATGAGAACTAGTAATCTTCCTGCCTCAGCTCTCTGAGTGCTAGTACTGCTGGCCCGTGCCACTACACCCCCCAAAGATTATGATAATTGGTATACACGTGTGCATGTATGTGTGGTGAATGCATGAACATGTGATGTACAGGTGTCAGGGTGTCATCTATCTTGGTTTTTGGCTGGCCTATGAGCTCCATGCATCTATCTTCTTCTACCTCCCAGAGCTGAGATTATAAAGTGAGCGCCTGCCACCACACCTGGCTTTTTTTTTAAAAAAATGATTTATTTATTTATTTTATGTATGAGTACACTATTGCTCTCTTCAGACACACCAGAACAGGGCTTCAGATCCCATTATAAATGGTTGTGAGCCACCATGTGGTTGCTGGGAATTGAACTCAGGACCTCTGAAGAGCAGTCAGTGCTGAGCCATCTCTCCAGCCCCCACATCTGGCTTTTAATGTTGTTTTGGGGATCAAACTCATAACATGTTTGCTCAGTAAGCACTTTACTGATAGAGTTTTCTCCCAGGCCTGAAAATGATAATTTTTTAAAAAATCAGATATTGCATCATTATTTCAAAGATTAAATTATCCTGAGTTCTGCCTGCCCAGAGCCACCCATGATCTCAGTAGTAGAGCACCTGTCTAGTACTCCTCAGGTGAGGGGCTGTCGGTGGAATTCCGTGGTAGACGGCTGCCTAGAATTGCCCAGTTAGGGGCTCGGTGGTAGAGCTGAGATGCTTTCTGTCACAGTTAGTGTTTGGTGCTGCCATAACTAGTGATTATACTTGTTCATTTGATCCTTAGTTGCATTTGACAAGTGAGAAAAAGAAAGAGGGTCCTAAAAGGCAAGGACCCTACCCACGTCACATAGATGGGAAATGGCTGAGGTAATTCGAAAGTCACTTTGGGTCTTGTCGGGTGACCTTCCTTTACATTGTTTGAAGATGTGTCCCTGTATCTTCAACTGTTGATTCTGCACAAAGAGCTAAGTGCGAGCAGGATTTTGGTATTGCCATTTCGATTCCCATCACCATTTTTCTATATGCATCACCATTTTTCTATATGCATCACCATTTTTCTATATGCAAATGTTTGTTATTCCTCACCTGCTCAAAAGATGAAGGTCGGGCAGTCCTTACTGCCTAAAGGCAGCCCTAAGAGATGATCAGGTGTTGTCTTGCTGCTCATTGGTTCAGGGCGAAATATGGTTTTGTATAATAATGAGCTGATGACCAGACCTAGGGCAGGAAGTATGGAGGCGGGTCTTCCAGGCAAAGAAAGGGAGTAAGGGGTGGGGGGGGGGAGAGAGAGACAAAGGGGGGACATGGTTAACTCGAAGAGATACAGAGGGATAAAGACACTGAAGGAAGCAGAGAATGGAGCCATACGCAGGTGGTAAGAACTCTTATAGGGTGAGGAAGATGGTGGAAAAGTCAGAATAAGTTTAAATGACCTAGCTGAGAAACTGGCCCAACTAAAGTCCAGCAGCTTTGAACTGTATAGAAGTCTGTATCTTACTTAAAGCACAAGTGGGTCTGCAAAAGCCCTGTATTTAGATCTGAATCTGGAGCCTTGACTTCATGTGCATCTAGGATATTTGAGGGCCTGTGTGTTGTTGCTACTGGGGTTGAAAAATGGAAACCAGGAAACAGAATGTGCTGGCCATCCTACTCGATTTAACAAAAAAGTAACTAATACAGTTCATCAATTCATCAACTCTTTCCAGGTAGACAAGATGGCCTAGTGGGTGAAGGAGTTTGCCACCAAGCCTGATGTTCTGAGTTTGATCCCTAGGACTCACATGGTGGAAGAAGAGGACTAGCACCCGAAGTGGAAGTTTCTGGTTTCTTTGGAAAGTCAGCTATATCAAATGACGTTTTCCTGGTGAAAAGCAGACATGTGAAAGGGTGCGTGGTGAAGGAGTATAGACCTGGCCCCACAGAGAGTGGGGGGAGAGCATCCGTTCGCTTTGATCCACCTTGCTACTCCTCACTGACACGCTCGTATCAGTTCATCTTACATTGTGTTGCTGAGCTGTGCTTGTGGGGAGGCCTTAGAGAGAAACTTGCCAAAGAACTTCCCATGAAGTTCCTGCAGCTTCTTGCTGCTTCTGAGGCCCCAGGCCAGTTGGTGAGGCTTGCACTTTCGTCTGGATTGAACTTCAGCTGCTGGTTCGTGCAGAGAGGACTGACAACAAAGATTGGACTCGCCCCCAAAGAACTATTTCTAAAGAGGTCCCCTTCCCGTGTATTCTAATGACTTTTCTCTTCCGCTACCTCTGCTGGCTGGTGGGCTAGAGGAGAGGTTGAACATTCATTAAAATAGGCTGCCAAAATTTATGTCTACAGACCCTCCCAAGTTATCCTCTGACCTACACATGTGTGCTATGGTACGCCTGTGTACACTCACGCAGAAGATATGAGTAATGTTTTTTAAGTGTAAACCATTAACATTTAGAGCGCTGATGAGGACCATCGTGGGACTGTGCGGACAAGCCTGGGGTGCTGGGAACTGAAGGCTTGAGAACTCGAGAGCTTATTTCAGGGGCGTGGCAGGATCTAAGGTAGAAAGAGAGGAAGGGAGGAGGGTATGTGGGTTTGAATGAGAATGGTTTCCCTTGGATCACAAGTGGAAGTTGGTCCCCAGTTCGTGGAATTAAGGAGGAGGAGGAGGTGGCCTTGCTGGAGTGGGTGTGGCCTTGTTGGATGAGGTGTGTCTCTGAGGGTGGGCTTTGAGCCTTCAAAAGCCCGATTCAGGCTCAGGCTCTATCTCTCTCTGCCAACAGCTTGTAGATAAGATGTCATTCTCAGCCAGTCATCCAGCACCCTCCGTGCTTGACTGCCACCATGACAAAACTATGAGCAAAGCCAGGATTGAATGGTTTCTTTTAAAAGTTGCCTTGGACACAGTATTTCACCATAGCAACAGAATAGCAACTAAGACGGAGGGGATGCTTGAGAAAGGGAGAATCTGAGTGAGGCCAGGGGGCTGGGCTCAGTCAGTGAGAGTGGCCACGAGAAGCTGCTCTCTTTTATTCTCTGTTTTCACTGCCTTGGACAGGGCTTGACCGGCCACAGACACTCACTGAATTGAATGAATGAATGAACGGCCAAGGGGTTGGATAAAGAAGAAATGGGCAGGTGGGTGTGGTGGTTTGAATGAGAAGTGTCGAGAAGTGCCCACTACAGGGTCATGTGTTTGATTGAACTCTTGGTCCTTGGTGGTACTACTGCTTAGGGAGATTGCAGAATCTTTTGAAGGTAGAGCCGTGCTCAAGGAAGTGGGTTACTCTCGGTGTTCATGGTCTCCGCCCACTTCCAGTCTCCCTTCTGCTTCCTGTTTGTGGATGAAGAGGGAATCTCTGAGCTTCTCCCTCTGGCTGCCTCCTGCCATGTTTCCTCAGCTGTTCAAAACTCCCTCTCTAAAACCAAAAGCCCAGATAAATTCTTCTACAAGTTGCTTTTGGTCACGGTGTTTTATCATGACAATAGAAACGTAGCTAATACGGATAGAGGAGTGGAGGGCGGTGATATCCGCATGGCTGGATAAATCAGGATAAAGGTTGGGGTGGGGGGACTGGTGGGTGATGGTGTTTATGAATGGAAGAAGAAATGATGGGGTAGTGGGTGAACAAATGAACCAGTTTGAACAAATCCCTTTGCTTTCCTTCCCACAATCCCCTGAGGAATCATCTCCACCTACCCATTCCTGCTTGCCTAATGGGAATCCCACATGGTGCCACCTAACCCCACCTGAAAAACCTGTGCTTGAGGCAGGCCGGGCTAGGTCCTGGGGTTCAAAGAGAAGCTCTACAGATTCATACACAACTCCGCCTGGAGATAGATGCCCATCCCTCCCAGTGTTCAGTAGCTAGAGATAACCCCAAGAGAGAGGTCAGCCAAGTTGCCAGGGTTTGTTCAGAAGGTAGTAGGAAAGAAAACCCTCCAAACAGAGCTGCAGCCAGCACTGCTGCAGCTCTGACATCATTTGTGGAACTGCAGGAAAGTGCTGACTCGGGGATGTGGGTCCCGGGCTCCAGGCCAAGGGTTGCTGATGGCCTGACAGAGGTGGCAGGGGAAGCAGAGAGAAGTAACTGGCAGCTGGACAGGGAGCAGCCGAGGAATGGAGGCAGAAAATTGAAGAAATGGAGACAGAGCGAGAGAGACGAAGAGAGTGAGGAGGAGAAAGGAGGTACAGGGAGGGATGTGTCAAGTAGAGATGTACAGGACACATAGAAAGGGCAGGGGCCACACAGCATGGTAAAGATGCAGAAAGTTAGGTGTGAAGTTTGGTGAGTCAAACTCAGAAAGAGTTGAATGTGGGAGGGGCTCAGGAGGCTCCTCCCCTCCCCGAGGAGTTGGTGGCTGATGGCCTGGAGGGGGAGCCAGTTTTCTTCAGCAGTATAGCTACTGGCGGGTTGTTTCACTCTCTAGTAAATAACCACACCCACATGCATATAAGCAATTCTAATTAAACTGGGGGGGGGGGAAGGAGGGGGGGGGGGGGGGGGGGGAGCCGGACACTGGTGCACACACCTTTAATCCCAGCTCTCGGGAGGCAGAGGCAGGTGGATATCTGTGAGTTCGAGGCCAGCCTGGTCTACAGAAAGAGTTCCAGGATAGCCAGGGCTACACAGAGAAACCCTCTCTTGAAAAACCAAAAATTAAAATAAAATAAAAGTGTGTGCGGGGGGTGGGGGGGGGGGATGGTGGGGAGAAGAGGTCCAGGGGGCTGGGGGGGGGGGGGGGGAGATGGGAGAGGTGAATGGGGACGGAGAGGGTGAGTGTTATAGAGAAGGCTCCGAGGAAGCAAGAGGCAGTGGTCTGGGGCTGGGGAGGCTCTGAGAGCCTGGGCGTGATCAGAATACAATACATACCTACGAAATTGCCAAATAATATATGAAACCTATGTATGCATATGTGTATATCTGATTTACTTATTTACTTATTTTTAAGAACTTAGGTTGGGTTGCAGAGAGGGAAAAGAGATCTGAATTTGGAGAACTGATTGATAGCTGTCCTAGCTACTTCTCTATTGCCGAGATAAAATGCTGTTTCCAAAAGCAACTTAAGGAAGCAAAGTTATTTGGATGACACGTCCAAGGCACAGTCCATTACTGAGGGAAGCTAAGGGGCAAGAACCATGGGTGAAAGTTGCTTTCTAGCTTGCTTTCGGACCCATGCTTCTGTGTAGCCATCTTATAAATTCCAGGCCCACCTGCCTAGGGAATGGTACCACCCACAATGGGCTGGGTCTTGCAAAGCCATTAACAATCCACAATGCAAGCTAGGCAGTTCCTCAAATAAGGCTTCTCTCGATGGCTCTTCAGCTGTGTGGAGTTGCCAGTTAAAGCTAAACCAGGACAGAGACTTCTCACTGAGCCATTTTCTCTGGCAAGAGATGAGGAACTGATCTCAGAGACCATCAGTATAGTGGTTTGAATGAGATGCACCCCCTGGTTTTGAGCGTTTATTTAATAGTTGATGCCTAGTCGTGGCACTGTTTGGGGAGCTTAGGTGTGGCCTTGCTGCAGGAAGTGTGTTTCTGGGGGCAGGCTTTGAGAGTAAAAGACTTGGGCCATCCCCAGTTTGTTCTTAAATGTGAGCCTTCAGCTCTCTGTTCCTGCAGCCACGTCTGTTACCTGCTGTACAGTTCCCACCCACCATTGATAAGTCCCTGTGGGACTATAGGGCCAAGGAAATCTTTTCTTCTCTAAGTTGCTGTGGTCATGGTGTTTAATCACAGCAACCAGAAGTAAGTAAGACTGGTATTAGTTGCTCAGTCTTCCAGGCGGTCCTGTCTAGTCTGAGCCTGTATTCTGTCCTACACACTATAGTCTCACAAGGAATAGGAGGGGCAAAGTCCACTGGCTGGGGTTGCATTGTTAGACACAAGAGGTTCATTCATTCAGTGCATATGTCTCTGGGCAGTGAAAGTGAGGGCTTAGGCGTTCCTGTGACCATGGCAGTCAAAAATGCTCCTTGTCTTACAGAGATGGAATTGGAAAAGACGGCTGAGTGAGAGAAAGGGAAGGTCCAGGGAAGTAGCAAAGTAGCTGCATTATGGACACAGGACTCGTGTTCAAATCCCCAAACCACATGTATGCAGAGACCGCTAGTGCCCATCCAGGGTTGTGCCCATTGGAGGACTTACACATACCCAGGAGAAACATTGGAAATCATGGCTATACAAGACTGAATGAGACCACTGAAGTATACGGACTTTTAAAGTGGCCAGTAACAGCCAGGTATAGCAGGGCACAACTTGAATTCCAGTACTCAGGCCACAGAGGCAGGCCAACTGTGTGTAGACCTACCTGGTCTACATAGTAAGTTCGGGTGGGGGTGGGGGTACATAGTGAGCACAGTGTTGAAAAAAACTAAAAACCAATCTCCTCCCCCAAACAAAACAGCCAACCAAAACCAGCTAAACTGATGGAAGTTTAGGTTTCTTAATTTCTAACAAAAATTGAGAGCTTCAGGCACAGCTGGATTCAGCCATGCGGTCTTCCTCCATCTTTGCCTTCCAGCAAGGCAAGTACTGTATTTGCCAGGTACCACAGTGGCCACTCCTAACCTGACTCCCGATTGATTTGTAAACTTGGCTCAGGGAGCAGCAGGGACGACACAACCAAGACCACTTGGGAAGGGGGAGTAGGGACCCCAACCTCAGAATGGGCGTGGTGACACATTCCTATCATTTCTGACCTGGAAGGCAAAGGCCTGCCTGGATGAGGGAGTGAGTTCAAGACCAGACTGGGATCATACACAGTTATTAAGAGGAAGATACAAGCTACAAAACGGGGGCCTGAGGTGCGTAGCCAGACAGCTAAAGGTTTTACAGGTTCTTGGTCTCACAGTTCCGCACTCACAAAGGATAGTCTACCCGGCACCTGCCCGCATAAAGCCTCTAAGCCTGACACTCAATGCCACTTTTCTCACATTCAGGAATAAGAGTCCCATCCTTGCTCTAACTTGTAACCATGGTAACCAGACCGTCCCCTCCCCCCTAGAGAACTCAATTTCGTTTGTCTCCAGGAGTCTAGCCGTGCTGACCAGAGGGCAAGTGGGCTCAGAGAGGAGAGGAGAGAAGGGCGGGGTGGCGGAGGTTGGGAGGTGGAGGTAGAGGCAGCTATGGAAGAGAGACTGAGGAACGGGCCTGGGAAAAGGGGAACGGGAAGTAGGGAGGATCAGAGAGGGTGACAAGATTGGGGAAGGACTGCAATGAGGAGGGAGCAATCCAGAAGGCTGGGGAGGGGCTCGGGAGGCTGATGGAGAAAAAGACCAGAGAAGTGGGGGAGAGGGCAGAGACTTATGGGAGAAATGTGGAGGACAACTGGAACAAGGAGTTGAGAGGGAGGCAGATAGAGAACTGGGAAAACTGGGGACAGAAATGGTTCAGGAGGAGCGGAGAAAGAGAGGCCATGAGACAGGAAAAGATGGAGACGGGGGTAGAGATGCAGGAAAGCAGGATGTGGGGCGCACACCGAGTCCCGGAGGTTAGGGGAAAGCGTGTGTCCTTGTGGTCTCAGCCTTCCAGTTCCGTGTTTGTCCCTCGTGGTTTCAAAGAGCAAGAAGCAGGAGTCCAGGGAAAGAGCTGCGGTGTGTGGTCCAGTGCGAACACCTCGCCCCATCTTCCTGGACCTCCTCCGACCCGCCTCTCCAGGATGCAGCCAGAGGTGGAGACGTTCATCTCCCCCAACCTAGGCGCCCCCAGCTCGCACAGGGAGACAGGTGAGCGAACTGGTCTAGGGACCGGCGAACCGGCATTCCCACACAGTTGGTCCTCGAGCCTCGAACTACACTTCCCAGGAGCCCCTGCTTTTCTCTGGCTGGTACTCTGGGTATAGAACTGCATTGCCCTCGTGTGTGTGTGTGTGTGTGTGTGTGTGTGTGTGTGTGTGTGTGTGTGTGTAGTTCTGCAAGTCCCTGGCCACTGTGATAAGTCCCAAGCTACATTTCTCAGAAGATGTTGCCGTTCTCTTGCTAGTACTCCGAGCTCATACTACTTTTCCCAAGAGTCTCCCTTGCCAATATTCTGGAATCAAAACTACATTTCCCAGAAGGCCTTGCAGATCCCTAGCAAAGACTGAACGACAAACTACATTTCTCAAGAGACTCTACAGGTCCCTGGCTAGTATTCTGGGCGCAGAACTACATTTCCCACCACCCTCGGCAGTTACCGGGCTAATTAATAATCTTTTAACGTGAAGTGCTGCAGCTATCTGAACGCTACTTCTAGGTCCAAAACTACATATCCCATGAGACACTTACAGTTTCCTAGCTAATACTCTGATTTAGAACTCCATTCCCTTCACCCTCTAAAGTTCCCTGGCAAATACTCTCGGTTTACAAAGAATTGACCATGAACTACTGCAGTGTCCCCCGTTAATATTTCTGGGCCTAGAACTGCAACTCCCATGAGCCTCCTGGACCTCAACGACTCTGAGTCTATTCTCCCTAGATACCTTCACTCCTTGGTCTTGCACAGTAGTTCAATGTCTTCCTGTCCTCAGTCCCTGATTCTTATTTTCAGACGGCCCCACCACCAACCCTGATGCAGAACTAAACCTTAGGTGCCAATCTCCCACCCCAACCCCATTCAGACACCCCCATCCCATCCCCCACTCCCACCTGCCCATCATCCCTGTCTTATTGTCTTTGGGCCTTCTGTTTGTCCGTAGTTTTACAGTTTGTCACAGGGACCTTGCCTCCCTATCATTAAATCTCTCTGCTTCACCTGGGCTCCACCTGGTTCCAGGGAGTCTTCCTAACATGCAGCTAGACTATAGCATGCTCATGTCGGTCCCAGGCTTGCAGCCCTTTTCAGCACAGGTTACTTCCCAAAAGCTGAGTGACATCCCAAGAAGACTCTGCATGGTGATAAGTAACAGAAACGAACTCTGTAAAAGTAGAAATGGCATTGTTCTACACAAAAAAGCACAGAGAGATTAAATCTGCGGACACCATTAGGGACCCAGTTTCCTTCATCTCTCAGAGTTTTGATTTGAGATACATTTCCTTGGCATGTCAGGAGATGTGGCCTTGTTGAAGAATCTGTTTCTCTGGGGTTAGGATTTGAGTTTTCAAAAGTTTATGCCAGCCTCACCCCTCTCTCTGCTTGTGGACCAGGACACAGCTCTCAGAGACTGCTCCAGTGCCATGTGTGCTACCATGCACCCTGACATGATAATGGACTAAGCCTCTGAAGTTTTGAGCAAAGCCCCAGTTAAAGTGGCTGTGGTCATCTCATGCCTTCACAGCCATAGGACAGTGACTAAGACAGAAGTTGGTACCAAGGAGCAGAATATTGTTGTGACGACCTGACCATGCTACTTGTTGGTGGAATGTGGACTTTGGGATGCTGGATTTAGAAAAGCAGTTGCATGCTTGAAGTGGAGCTTAGTAGGCCATCCTAGCAGGAGCATTGAAGGCAATGCTGAGGGAAATTTGAACTGTGGGGGCCCAGCTCAAGAAGTTTCAGAGGGAAGTAAATGGCCTAGAGACTGTTTATAGTGGTTTGAATAACAATTGCCCCCATTGGCTCGCATATTTTAATCATCAAGGAGTGGCATTGCTTAGAAGGGTTAGGAGGTGTGGCTCTATTGTTGTAGGTGTGGCCTTATTAAAGGAAGTATGTCACTAGGGGTGGGCTTTGAGGTTTCATGAACCTAAGCCAGACCCAGAGGCTTTTTCTCTTCCTGCAGATCCACAAGTAGGACTTTCAGTCCCTTCTCTAGCATCACATCGACCTGTGTGTCGCCATGCTCCCTGCCATGATGACAATGCCCTAAATGTCTGGACTGGAAGCCAGCCCAGTTAAACGCTTTCCTTTACCAGAGTTACCATGATCATGGTGTCTCTTCACAGCAACAGAACACTGTTGAGTAAGATGACATTCTCATGTTATTTTGGTAAAGAATGTGGTGTCTTTTTGCCCTTGTCCCAGATATCTGCCCTAAATATTTGCCTGAGACTAAATTGAAGAGTTTTTAGATTAATAATGGAATTGACAGAGGAGATGTCAAGACAGTCTAGCATTGACTGTGTTATGTGGTTATTAGTATCTATCCATCCATATCTATCCATCCATATCTATCCATCCATCTTCCATTCTATCTATCTATCTATCTATCTATCATCTATCTATCTTATTGAGACAGGGCTTCTCTACGTAGCCATGGCTGTCCTGCAACTCAGTCTGTAGACCAGGCTGGCCTCAGACTCAGAGATCCTCCTGCCTCTGCCTCCCGAGTGCTGAGATTAAAGCATTGAGCACCACTGAACAGACTAGTAATCACTCTTGTGCAGATATACAATGAAAAGGAACAATCTGGACAAAGAGAAATACAAGATAGTCACATTGAAGGGGAAAGGAGCAGCAGGAAATGTAATGGAGTTAAGTCCAGTGTTCACGAACATACAGTGGTTGAAGGAAAGCCTGATGCTGAAGAGAATAAAGGGAGAGGGGACCTCAAGGCAAGACCCCACCCAGCTAAGCTTTCAACTTGTGAAACAGAATTAAAAGACAGTATAAGTAGTGAAGGAGACCATCAATCACAGAAAACCAATGCAAATATAATGGACTGGGGCGGCCATGTTCCAGCCCCATGTTCCAGCCCCATGTGCAAGCAGCACAGCTTGGCACTTTGGGCCACATGGCTCTGGTTTTTAGAGTCAAGGATACAAAGAAGGGTTGTGGAATCTTCCTCTGCAGCTAAGGAAAGCTGCTGATGTCAGGCATGTGCAGAAGTGTCCTGCATGGAGGCTCAGAGAGGCCATTGCATGAAGCTGTGAAGGTAAAGCCTGGGTTGTGTTGAGGACCTCAAGATGCTGGAAATGCCAGAGCTGTGGGATACCTGCAGATGACAGCTGCTAACAGCGAGTGGACCCTATCACCGGAATATTTTGACCCACCGGCTTCTGAACAATGACAGGAAGACTTTATTTATAAAGCCTAAAACTTAGAGCTTAGGCTTGCTCCCAGCTAGCTCATATAGCTTATTGATTTACGTTCATTCTAATTTACATTCTGCCACGTGGCCTGTTACCACTCCTTCAGTCCTGGCACCTATTCCTTCCTCAGTGTCTGGCTGGTGGATTTCCTCACCTCTCAGTTCTTCCCATTACAGCCTCTGACTTTTCCACCCACATCCCAGTTCCCAAATAATGATTTGGAGGCTTAGTTATGAATACTTGCCTAGGCCATAAGCTAGGTTGGTTCCCCAACTAACTCTCAATTTGTTAGCCCATTTATTCTAACCTGAGTTCAACTACATAGCTGGTTTCTCCTTAGTTTCATACATCCGACTTCCTCAAAGTCTAGGGTGAATCTGTCTCTATCTCCTAGAGTTCAAATCTCTCTCTTATAGAACTCCCACCTTCTACTTCCTGCCTCAGCTCATTGGCCATCTAATTTTTATTGACAGGTGATGCTTCCACACAATTCACAAGAGGTTATCTCTACATCCCACAGTTCTTATCTCTGCCCGGAAGTCCCACCTTTTCTATCCTGCCCAGCTATAGGCTGTCAGCTCTTTATTAAAGCCAACCAGAGAATTGCTTAGGCAGGTGAGAAGACACCCCTTTACACAGCATGGTTAACAAAGCTGAAAAGAGTTGGAGATCTGAAGAGTGCTTTGTGGTTGACATAAGGATGCAGAATGTGGAGTTTGTCCTCCTGGATTTTTGTCTTGCTTTGGTGCTGTATTTCCTCACTATGCTCCCTTTCCTCCCCTTTAGGCCAATAATGTGTTTGATAATGTATTATGTTAGAAGTGTGTGGTCTGCTTTCTTATGTTTGTTCTATTGGGGTTATAGTTAAGAAACTGCCATGAGTCTCAGAAGAGACGTTGAACTTGAACTTTTGAACGTTTTGTTGAGATTGTATGGGTGTGAGGACTTCTGAAGTTGGACTGAGTGAGTTTCTGCACTATGATATGGCTATAAGCCTATGGCAGCCAGGGAGTGGAATGTGGTTTGAACAAGAATGGCTTCCCCTAGGCTCATACATTTAAAAGCTTAGTCACCTGGGAGTGGAACTGTTTGAAAGGATTAGAAGGATTAGGAGGTGTGGCCTTGTTGGAGGAAGTGTGTACTGGGGGGATGGGCTTTGAGGTTTCAAAAGCTCATGCCAGGTCTAGTTCTTGTCTCTCTGTCTGTCTGTCTCTGTCTCTCTCTCTCTCCGCTTGAGGATCATAATATAGCTCTCAGCTACTTCTTCAGAACCACTTCTACCTGCTGCCATGCTCCCTGCCATGATACTAATGGACCAAAGCTTCTGAAACTGGAAGCAAGTCCCCAGTAAAATGCTTTCTCTTATAAGATTTGTCTTGGTCATGGTGTCTCTTCTCAGCAACAGAATAGTGACTAAGACATTGGGGGATTCTAGGCAGGTACTGTTCTGCTGATCTACAGGCCCAGCCTTTTGTTATCTCCTGGCAACATCAGGGTCACAGTTTGTAGCTCTTCTTGTGTAGCCTTCTGACTAGCTGGAATGACAGACTCTGGCCACCAGGCCTGTTAATTTGTGTAAGTGTGTGGTGCTGGGAAAGGCTATGAAGGTACTCTACCACTGAATAATACACTGATTCAGTGCAGAGTTATGGGGATTAGAAATGCTGTCATGGCTTAGAAACATCTGGTATGTTTTTAACCTCCCCTTTCCTGAGAAGTCATTCTTGTTTTTCACAGAGATCTCTGAGGTTACCATGCCATGTCATCTGAGTGACCAAACACACACTTCCAGGACATAGATTTCCTTTTATGCTATTGGGATAGAAATTCAGAGAGTTTTAATACAGAGAGTTATACCCTATGGCAAGATTAAGACAGTAGTTTGAAGAACTCACTTCTCCTGGCAACATCTAGTTGCAGTGTGAGCAATAGTTTCCTGATTGTGTGTCTCATGGGCACCCATTACATATGGGGGTCATTATACAGACCATAAATTGCAGACACAATCTTATTTTTACCAATTTTGACTTCAGCTGTTTCTTTGTATGAGTAAATGAGTGTGTGTGTGTGTGTGTGTGTGTGTGTGTAAGTTGATATCAGGTGTCTTCTTCAGTCACAGGCCATTTTCTTTTTTGAGACAGGATTTCTTGCCAGCCTGGAGCTCACAGATTCAGTTAGATTGGCTGCCCAGCGAGCCCCAGGGATCTTTTTCTACCTCCCCAGCACTGGGATTACAGGTCTATATACTGACTATGTCCTTCTCTTACATGCATTCTGGGATCCCACTTAAGTATTCATGCCTGAGTATTATCTTTGTTTGTTTCCCATTGTAGTGATAAAATACCTTAACCCCCCAAAAAATTAAGGGACAAAGGGATTATTTGGCTCACAATCCCAGGTCTGTGACATCAGGGAAGTCAAGGTATCTGGAACCTAAAGCAGCTGGTCATATCCCATGGGCTGACAAGAGCAGAGAGCAATGAATCCGTCCATGAATGTATGCTGGTACTCTGCTTGCTGTCCCCTCTCTTGTTCATACAATCTAGATCCTGTGTGCAGGGAATGGTGCTCCCCACAGTGGGTGTGCATACCACTTCAGTTAGCATAACCGATCCCCCCAGACACACCCACAGAGCAACCTGATCTGGACAGTTCCTCGCTGAAACTTTCTTCGAAGATGTTGTGTCAAGTCAACAATTAAAACCAGTTGTCACACAAGGCAAGCACACCACCAACTGAGCCACCTCTTTAGCTCCATTCAAATTGCTGGGAATTTTTAAGGACAGGTATCCACTAGGCCACAGTGTCAGCTGACAAAATTCACGATTCTCCCAGGAGCTTCTCCTGTGTAGTACATATTTAGATTCTTATGTCTAAATACAGACATAAATCCCTGACTTGTGTCTCAATCTATTTGCTTGTTTTTTTTTGTTTGTTGTAATTTCCAGTTGGTTTGACAGGGTTGGGAGTCAAACAGTTTACACGGTGGATGCAGTGCGTGAGCCTGAGACGTTTCTAGGTAACACTCATCCTGGACCAGCTCTGCACTTGGCACTTTGCTGGATTCTAGGACAAGAACATTGAGGCCTCACCTGGAAAGATGGCTCAGTGCTTGCAGCTCTTGCAGAGGACCCAAGATCAGTTCCCATCTCATGCCGTGTGGCTCCCTACCACCTGCAACTCTAGCTCCAGCGGATCTGACTCCATAGTCTCCATAAATACGTCAGTCATGTGCACACACAAAATTAAAATAAATTTTAAATGACAACAATGATGGCAAAACCACACTGCAGCTGTGCCCTGGGTATGGTGATGCACACTTACCATCCAAGTACTCAGGAGGTTGAGGTAGGAGGATCACCATGAGTTCAAGGCCAGCCTGGGCTACATGATGAGTTCAAGACAGCCTAGGCTGTAGATTGAGACCCTGTCTCAAAACTCCATTAAAAGGGTAGGGGATGGCTCAGTCAGCAAAGTGCTTGCCATGCATGCATAAGGGCCGAAGTTCAAGCCCCTAGAGCGCATGTTAAACAAACCAAAATGGGCAGGAGAGGTGGCTCGGCAGCCCTTGCAGAGGAGTGCTTGCTTTCTGGTAACCACAGCAGGCAGCTAACAACCACCTGTTATTCCAGCTCTAGAAGATCTGATGTCCTCTTCTGGCCTCTGCAGGCATTCACAGACGTGTGGGGCACACACACTCAGACACAATTAGAGTTAAAAGCAAATCTTTCAAAAACAAAGCAGGTGCGGTGGTACATAGCTGTAATCCCACCACTGCACAGGCAGAGACAGGTAGTTCCCGGGGGCTCACTGAACAGTGGCCAGTCCAGTGAGTTATTCTGTCTCAAAACACTAAGTGAACAGTGCCTTAGGAACAACACCTGAGGTTGACCTCTGACTTCCATACGCACGTGCGCGTACGCACACACACAAAGACATGTACACGCGCATGTAGCGGTACTTTGTTGGAACCTGGGAGGTATAATGATGACAGGGAGGCTTTTATACTTAGACCTCTAGTAGCAGTCTCTCAGCTACTCTAAACTTGACTTTCTTGGGCCCCACCCATCACATGGCTAGCCCTGTGCCTCTCTGCTCCACTGCAGTCTGTCCAGTTCCCTGAGTCCATTCTCTGAATCTTCTTCGTCTCTTTCTTCTCCCAGTGCCCCCTCTTTCCGCCCAGAAGTCCCGCCCTCCACTCCCTGCCCTGCAATTGGCCTTCAGATCTTTAGTACAACCAATCAGTGCAGTTCTAGACTGCCTTAGGCAGGTGAGGACTGCCTGACCTTCACAGTATTTACAAAAATTAACAAATAAAAATGCAGACACCCCTACACACAATGTGAAGAAAAGGTAACCCCCAAAATTATACACACACACACACACACACACACACACACAGAGTTGAGCAAATGGCCCTTATGCTGCTCAGAAATGTGGTGACCACCAATTACAAAGTATTGTGGAATTAAGGTAGTTAATTATTTAATTAATTAAGGTACACATACCTGTACACATTTGAGCAAAGCACAGTGTGTGTGTGTGTGTGTGTGTGTGTAGTACTCTCAGGAAGATCGGTCAGCTCAGTGATGCAGAAACAACATGGTGTTGCTTCAAGTGACAAGGTGGCATGCCATGATATACAATAACAAGAAAGTGCTGGCTCAGAATCCCTAGTGAGGGGCTGGAGTCATGTCTCAGTGGTGGATCACCTGCCTAGTCCTTTGAAAGGCCCCAGGTTTGGTTCCCAGCACCATTATGAAGTGCTTGGCGCATCATAGTGACACATACTGGGAAACTTCTGTGTTTGAAGTATGACAGATGAAAAAATGGGTTCTGTTTAAATGCAGATTAAAGGGATGGCACGGGGCTGGAGAGATGGCTCAGTGGTGCTCGGTCCTGAGCTCAATTCCCAGCAACCACATGGTGGCTCTCAACCATCTGTAATGAGATCCCATGCCCTCTTCTCACATGTCTGAAGACAGTGACAATGTTCTCATATGCATAAAATAAATAAATCTTAAAGGGGGTAGTGCACCCGTTTAATCCCAGCAAGAGAGGCAGAGGCAGTTGGCTGAGTTCAAGGTCAGCCTGATCCTCAGATTGAGTTCCAGAATAGCCAGGGCTACAAAGGGCCTTGGAATGTTGTCATTAAACAAGGTCCCCACACCACATCTAGAAGAGCACATGCCCACCAAGGGAGTTTGTTAGTCCAAATGCAAGATGGAAGCCGGGCAGCGGTGGCGCACGCCTTTAATCCCAGCACTTGGGCGGCAGAGGCAGGCGGATTTCTGAGTTCGAGGCCAGCCTGGTCTACAGAGTGAGTTCCAGGACAGCCAGGACTACACAGAGAAACCCTGTCTCGAAAAACCAAAAACAAAAACAACAACAACAAAAAAAACAACCAAAACCAAAAACAACAACAACAAAAAAACCCAACCAAACCAACCAAATGCAAGATGGAGCTTTAATCACAGGGTGCTGATGTGAGATACAGCCTTCATCTCTGAGCCAGGTGGTGGAAGCAGTTATACAATTTATGTAGATTATGTGCTTGACAGTTCTGTGTCTAGTCTCTGCTAAGACATAACTGCACAATGCTCTCATCTTAGTGACTTGCTCTAGTGGCCCTGTCTCCAGTTGATGTCAGATTAGGCCTGGAGGAGCATCCTACAGCCTTGGGCTGTCAGGGGCAACTCTTCTCTCTTCTGCCTTGAAGCACAATAACATAAAAGAGGCAGACATTAATTTGTGTCAGAGAGTGTGTTGTGGGATGCTTGAACTCCCATGATCTCTGAGATACCTTGCTTGCAGATGGTATCTCAGAGACCAGCCTCTGGGATCTAACTTTCTGAGTGGTGTGCGCACAGCTGGGTGAAACTCTTCTGAAAAGAGTTATGGCCTTGAAGGGTCCCTGGCAGGTGACACTGGGTTCTCTTGTTACTAGGGTCCCTCCTTGTTGATCTTGAGTCTATGGAGGAGTCCATTTCTCGGAACATGGGCAGGCCTGCCAAATCCTCGTGAGTACTCCCTGGCCCCATGACATGACAGTTCCTGCAGAGGCGACAGCAGCAGCCCCTGACCTCAGACTCCCTTTCCTTGCCTATCCCCCCTCTTCCTCTCTTCTTCCCCTCCTTCCCTCTTTCCTGGCTTCCACACACACACAGGAAGCAGTACCTGCGGCAGGTCATCTCCGAATATGAGGCCCTGGATCGGGAGCTCCCATGTATCCGAAAGTTCTCAGAACCGCCCTCTGCCCAGCCCCTTTGCCTTTGCATGGAGACTTCGGTGAGTGGCCCAGCTCTGCATAGTTCAGGTGGTGATAAGATCAGCCGATCGGACCTGAGGTGGCTGGTGGTTAAATTCAGGTTAGGAACCAGGCATGGTAGTGTGTGTTTATTACCTCAGTGCTCTGGCAGCAAAGTCTGGAGGAGTAGGAGTTCAATGTCAGCTTCAGTTACACAGTGAGTTTGAAGTTAGCCTGGGCTACCTGAGCTCCCGTCTCAAACAGAACAACACACACACACACACACACACACACACACACACACGAGAGACCATGACTGCTTGTGTCTGATGTTAAGAGGCACCTACTGTGTACTAGGCGAAAGCCTTTAGGCACCCCTTTAGGTGTCTGTCTATCTGACTTTACTCTTTCATGGGGGGTTGCTGTCCTCATTTCTTGGGGACAAGTCCCCATTCCATCTCTCCTTGCCTTTAAGGAAGGGACCCCAGTGTACCACCCTGGATACAAGGCATCTCTTTACAGCCCAGAAGCTAAGTAGGCCTGGTTAGTACATGGGTGGGAGGAAGAGGCCTTCCAGATTCTCCTAACGTCTAACAGGTGGAGGACAGGGGACAACTCATTTCTCTCCTTCCACTTTTGTGTGGGTTATAGGGATTGAACTCATGTCATCAGGATTGCACAGTAAGCGCCTTTACCCACAAACCGGCAAGTCAGCTCATCACCAGGATTTAATATGCTTGGACAGCTGTTTTCCCCCTCTGTCACTATAGCCAGTGATCAAGACATCTCCTCAAACAACTTCTTCTGACCCTTCTGATAACTGCACTCCCTTAACTTGAGACCACAGGTTCAAATAGAGTCTTCCAGAACTGTAAGGCACCATCCATGGCTGGACTCTGGGAAAGTTTCCCTACAGGGTGGTGAAATTGTTATCAGTTTGGTTTTTGAGAATGATCTCGAGTGGCAGATTCCTTCATACCCGAAAGACACCTGTGGTCTCCCCTTTTGATAAGAGTGTCATAACCAACCGAGCGAGTCTGCAGGTGGAGTCTGGACCAGGCTCCAACCGGGGAGATAAGGGCTGAAGCTGTGTGCATCCCCACGCAGGAGGATTTCACGCACCTGGAGGTGCTGCAGGCTCTGGAGGCCGAGTTGCCCGGGGCCATGGAAAGCGGGCGCGTGAGCAGCATCCGCTATGAGAATATGAATGTCATCTGCGGTACCGCTGGCCGCAGGGACAGGTGAGCCCATGCATGGGAGTGGTCCAGGGTGAGAGGCTGAGGGACTTGATTGGGAGGGATGTAGCCAGGGAGCGCAAGGCTCTGTAAATGGAGCTGGGAGGTGGAGTCAGAGCGAGGGTGGGTGAGAGGCGGAGCCTAGCATCACCAAAAATGGAACACAGTGAGGGGGCGGAGCCTACAGGAGGCTGGTGGGTGAAGTCATAAGAGTGTGGAGACGAGTGAGGGGTGGAGCCAAAAGCAACTGAAAGACTTGGACCCCAGAGGGAGTTGCAGAAGAGGCGGGTCCTAAAGTGAGAGGATGAGGTCAAAATGAAGGGAAACAGTGAGTTATGAGGCCCAGAACCACTCAGAGGGACGGGTCCTAGGTTGAGCCCTTCACTTTTTGCAAAATCAGAATGAAGACGACACTGGAGGACCGGCCTGGGCGGAGTCAGAGTCAGGATGACATTGAGGGGGCAGGTTCTGTGCTGAGTGGCACTTCTGGCCGAGTCTGAGAAAGGCGTTAGCGAGGGCGGGACCTGGCACATTCCCTGGTGAGGTGAAAGATCCAGCTAAGACCGCAGTGACGCCCGCAGGCGAAGGCGGCCAGGGTGAATCCCAAAGATGTCTCTCGGTATCCGCTTCGCCCGCAGGTGGCTCATCACTGTCACAGACTTCCAGACGCGCTCGCGCCTGCTGCGCTCAGGGCTCAGCCTCCGCGGAGTCGCGCACCCACTCGTGCGCCACGACGACCTACTGCTGGGGGACTACCGTCTGCACCTGCGCAGGTCCCTGGTCCGACGGCGCATGCTGGAAGCTCTCGGGGCGGAGCCGGCCGACGAAGATTGACGCTCAGAGGGGGCGGGTCCCAGCTTCGCCCTGCCCCCAGACCCGGCGAAACGAGAAGGCGTGGCCTTTCGCCTAGGAAGGAGGCGGGGCCGGCTCGAGGGGGTGGATACTGTGAGTTTAATTATAAAGAATGACCTGATACAAAAGCCATTTCTCTCGGCAAAGTCGTGTTGGGCGTGGGGGGCGGGGTGAACCTCCATTGTCATCTACCTCCTGGTCACAACCCATCCCTGGGATCTTGCAGGACGAGCCCAGCTTCTTTCAAGTCCCCTCCCGCCCCCTTGGAAGACAGTTCTAGGGCTTTTATTTCAGGTTTCCCCCCCTTTTGGATTTGTGTGTTCTAGGTTTTTTTTTTTTTTATTTTTTATTTTGCTTTGTATATTTTTTCTTTTGCTATTGTTTCTCTTTTTGCTTGGTCTCTCCTCTCCACCCCGCTCCCCCATCCAGTCCCTCCCTCTTCCCTCTCCCCGCTCCTCCCCCCCCCACCCCCACCCCCTACCCCCTCCCCAACCCCGCGGCACCCATCCGGAATTAACAAGCCCTTGATAGATAGGCGCCGCGCAGGCCCCCTGCGGACGGGGGCATCCGACCAGGGGGAGGGGGCGGGTAGGGGTCCAGCGCCACCTCCTCTCCAGCCCTCGCCACCCCTCCCCCCCTCCCGTGACCCTCCCACAAGGTTCCCTGCATTTCCCTGACGTGGTGAGGGGAGGGGGGCTGGCCCTCCCCTCGTGGATGGAGCGCCCCAGGGGCGCCTGGGGGCAGCTATAGGGAATGGGGTGGGGGGGAAGGAGGGGAGCTCCCTTCTTTGGCAGCTGAACATAGGGGGGGAACCTGAGGGCGATGCCTTCCCCCCTTTTATCCACAGCAGGGGAGGGGGCTACCTAGGGGAGGAGAGGTGGCTTTAAATTCCCAAGCCCCAGAAGCAGGGAGGGGGAACGTGCAGGGAGGGAGGAGCCATGCTGTAAAGATGGGGGCGTAATCTGGGAGAGAAGAAAGGGGGAGGAGGGGGGATCTTCGTGCAAAATGGACAGACAGACAAATGGTCTAAGAATGACAGGACTGAGTGACAGCCTAGTGAGCTGGGAGCCAGCGTGCATGCGCAGGGTCTCTTCTCCCTAGGAAAAGCAGGAGGCGATGAGCAAAGACCTAGGGTGGGTGCAGGAAAAGAGAAGAGAGAACTGGCTAAGGGTGTGCAGAGAGAGGCGAATATGCAAATGAAAAAGAGGCCAGGTTCTGCAGGGCAAGTAGGGAAAGTCATCTAGAAAAACGACCAGAACAGCGCAGCAAGCACATTCCATACCTGAGCACCATTAAAAAAGAAAGAAGAAAAGAAAGGGCTGGGGGTGGGGGCGGAGAATGGGCTTGGGGGGGGGGGGCAAGTGCACAAGAGGAAGTGTGCAAGAGAACACAGGAAAGCAAGGGTAACAGTGAACAGAAGTAGCCTGGCGTGGTGGCGCACGCCTTTAATCCCAGCACTCAGGAGGCAGAGGCAATCTCTGAGTTCCAGGACAGTCCGGGTTACACAGAGAAACCCTTTCTCAGCTAACAAAACAAAACAAAACAAAACAGAAATGACCAGAGATATGAAGGAGAAGGATGGGGGTCGGGGGAGAAGGGGTTAAACATTTGGAAGAGAGTTCAGGGCCATGAGTGTGTGAGGGGTGTGCTAAGTGTCAGAGAAAATAGAGAAGGCAGGGCACAGGAGTGCCACCATGAGAGGGAGAGTAAGGGCTTAGGAAAGTTCCCCTGGGTATGAGAATAGAGGTGAATGTAATCAGAGTGTGCACGGAGAGAGCAGAGAGCAGGGTGGCCAGGGGTTGCCGGAGTATGCCTGGGTCTGAGAGCAGGAGAGGGAAGGAAAGTCCCATGTGTGTCTGCAGCATGGGTCTAGGGTGGCTAGAGAAATAAAGGGTGCAATACTCCCTCCCCCAGAAGCAAGTATGCAGAGAGCAAGCTAGCAAAGGCCTTGGCGCTTGAGAAAAAAAAGAATGCAGTGTGATGGGGAGCGGAAGGAGAGGGCCTCGCAGGCCAGGCCGGAGGTGTGCAAGACAGCCAGGGGGCAAGCTTGTGCAAAAACTGCAGCCAGGGAGGGGAACAGGCGTGCAAGAGGCAGAGCTGAGTGTGCCAAGGAGAGGGGGAAGGCTGAGGGGCCTGGAGAGGTGACAAGGGCTATTTGAGGGGCACGAATGATAGAATCGGAGGGCACACCTTCCCAGGAGCACATCAGGTCAGGCTCTGGGCTGACCCTCTATGGCTCTGTCTGTCCCCCACCCCCAGTCGGACTTTCCCTCCTTCGGTACCCCTTTGTCAATCCCCCCTCTACTCCACTTGCAGTCTTGTGTCAGCTGCCCACCTCTTGCGAGGTGCCATTGTCTGGCCTGCATCCGGTCCACCTGGGGACCTCAGTCAGGCCTGGGGAGATGGGGCAGGGCACAGTTTTAGCAGAGTCCCTGGCCCCCTGAGGGGAGAGGGAAGAGAATGATGTTCAGAGGGGTCAGAGGTCAAGAGGTCAGCGGGCTCAAGGGTCCTATGGACGGGCTGGTCCGTCCAGGCCAGCCATCACCTCTCCAGGAAAAATTTGAGAGCCCGGTCAATGTTCATACGGTGGCCCACCCTGGTCACGCCCAGGTCCACATAGTCCTCCTTGGTCAAGGCGGGCAGATGGGAGCCATCAATCTCGTGGTCCAGGAACTGAGCTCGGTGCTCTGACAAGCCCAGCCACTCCAGCCAATCGGCGACGTCAAACTTGGTCCAGAACCCTAGAGGCTTAGCGCCGAACGGCTTGTCCGGGGGCAGCGAGAGCAGGCGGGTGGGTGATAGGGAGCGAGAGGCCCCAGACAAGGCTCCTCCAAGACCCCCAGATATCCCGGGGTGTGGTGGCACAAAGACGGGAGCGAAAGGGTCAGCCGAGCCTCCTGCCCCTCCGGTCGGAGAGCTACGAATGTCGAAGAGGCCCGGGTAGAGGGGTCCTGAAGGCAGGATGGGCAAAGAAGAGGGCCTGGGCGCTGGGCTGACCTTGTGATCCGAGGCAGGCAGCAGCGAGGGGCTGGGTGCCCGGCGGAGCAGCGGAGGCCGCATCTCAAATTCCACACCCTGCAGGTGTCTGGTGGAAGCTGAGGCAGATGAGGCTGATGGGGATGTAGCTCCGGGGGCTGCAGCTGTTGAAGAGGAGACCCCAGATCCGGTGGGGAGTGGTGGCAGAGGGGGTTTAGGCCAGTTCTGAAAGATGCCGCTGCTGGGTTTGGAGAGGAGAGAGGTCTGGGAGTCTTCGGAAAGCCTGGAATGTGACAAGGGTGTGGGGTGGGGCGACAGGGGGAGGGAGAGGGTTTGGGGGGAAGTGTTGAGGGCAAGGGTGAAAAAGAGGCAGAAGTCATGATTCAGAGGGAGAGACACAAGGGTGGGGGCAGAGAGATGGAGAAGATGGGGTGGTGGTAAGGGAGGGTCAGATGAATGTTGGGAGAAGGACGGGGGGGGGGGGTGATAGCCAAGAGAGATGGAAGAAAAAGAACCATTAAGTGATAGCAATAACACCCGCCACCACTTGCTGCTGCTCATGTGTGTCAGGCATTGTTCTAAAGGCTTTCTGAATCACATCTCAATTTAATACCCACAACAGCCCCGGTGGAAGGTTAGTTACTACTATCGTCAAGAGCACAGAGAGCTTCAGAAACTTGCCTAAGGACACACAGCCAGGGAGTGGCAGAGCCCAGCTAGAAGTCACCAAAGTCTGAGCTCTTAACCACTATTCTATACTGCCTTTTTTTTTTTTTTATGGTCCGTTATAGCAGAGTGGAAGACAGGGAGACAGAAACAAACAAACAACAACAAATAGAGGGTGGGTATTCAAGGGGGAGAGAGATGGAAGGGGATGGGGACAGAGAACAGAGAGAGAGAGAGAGAGGTGAAGAGAGGGAGATGAAAGAGAGAAGAAACAAGGGGAGGAAAAGGTTCCCCTCATCCCTTGAGCTCCCTTCAGCGTGGCCACACCACAGGGCCTTTGAACTGGCTGTTCCCACTGGGTGGCTCCCTGTTCCCTTACACAGCCAGGTGACCTTATCGGAGATAACTGTAACCAGCCAGTTCTTAGGTTATTTTGTGGGGATCTCTGTAATTATTGTGCCTATTGTCTAGCTTGAGGTGTTGCTTGGTGGTAGAGCCCCAGCCTAGAATGCCAGAGTCCGTCGGGGGTGACAGGGGTTGGGGGGGGGGGAAATTGGGTGTATGGCTCAGTAGTTGAGCCCCTGGCTAGAATCCTCCAATGAGGGCCTAGGGGTGCAGTGCGGTGGTAGAGCCCCTGTTTGGAATCCTCCAGTGAGGGGCTGGGAATGTAGCAGCTGGACCTTAATAAACTAGGAGCAAGATAGGCACTGGATCTGTCTTGGACTCTCAACTGTGGCCCCTCTCCTTTTCCATGAGGGCACACTACCGTGTTCAACGTCTAATCTATGCATAGGATTAAATGCAACACCCTTCCACCACCCACAAATACTGAGTGAGTTGTTTCATATCTCCAAGCCCTCCTAAATCCACAGGGAACCGAATTACAGTGCACTCTGTAGATGGAGAGGAAGAATTTCAAAACTGTCCTCACTGTGTCTGAGTAAAAGAACGGACTCCCCAGACCCGGCCCAGGCTAGCCATTGTTAGCATGGGTCATGGCTTCACAGAGAGCACAACTAAGAAGTGTTTGGAGAACTTTGGCATAGATCCATATCTTCCCAGCTAGTGGGTCCTAGGTCCAACAAAGTTACCCCATCTCTCTTCTCTATCCTGTTGGTAGCAGCAACCCAATCCCTTTCTAGCAGGCACTGTGTCCCCTCCTCCTATTTGGGGGGGGGTGTCATCTACTTGCTGCTGTAAAGTGCCACACACACCTTCAGTTACTCCAATTTCGTTTTGGTTGTAAATATTTTGTAGCTAGGCTTGGTGGTATAGGTCTGTCATTCCAGTTACTGGGGAAGTTGAAGCAGGAGGATTAGAAGTCTAAACCCAACTTGGACTACAAGGCTCAAGGCCAACCAAAGCAACTTAGTTAGGCCCTGACACAAAACATGATAAGGTTGGGGGTGTAGCTCAGTTGTTGAGCCCCTGCCTACAACTTCTGACTAGACTTCCCCATTGAGGGGGCTGTGGCAGTGGCTCAGCAGCACTTGCTTAGCATGCCTGAAGTTCTAGGTTTGATCTCCAGGACTATCAAAAAAACAAAATAAATACATGTAGCCATTCATCTTGGACCATGGGTTATGGTGACCATGGAGCTGAAAGACTGCTTCTTAGAGGTCCGATTCCTGCAAGACAGCCCAGTTTGTTTTCTGTAACTCCCAGGCTCTATGGGGACCTTGAGCTCCAGCACTTGCCATAGCCACCCACCAGCCACAGGTCTCTGCTCACCTCTGCCGCTGCAAGGAGGAAGTCCTCTCTGGGATGTAACTGGCTCCTCCGTGGTGGCTGTCTGTGCTGCCCCCGCTGCCTCCCCGAGCCCAAGGCAGAGCTCCTCCCGCCGTAGAGGACCCACCAAACTGCTGGAGCTTGGAGCTAAGTTCGCTGATGATGCTGGCTTTGACCGTGGCCAAGGCAGAGGCCTGAGGCTGGGACAGGGGCCCTGGCAGGGGTGGTGGTGGTGGTCCCGGACCCTCCTCCCACGGTAGTAGCTTCCGAGGCAGGGATGAGGCAGTGGGCAAAGGAACAGGCGGGACTTCTGGCTCAACCGCCACGGGACCCCCTGCCACACCTGCCGCTGAGGGTCCAGAGCAAGCACTCAAGGCCAGTAGCCCATCTGTTCCAGCTCCGGTCACAGAGACGGTGGGGCTGGTGGGGGTGACAGGATCTCGGAGTCCCCCACTGGGACCAGGTCTCAAATTTCCACTAGTCCCAAGCGCCCTGCCCCGGAGCTTAGAAGGAGTCATGAGCTGGGGGGGATATGGTGGGCCAGGAGTCCCACTGCCCCCGAAGGCCTGGCCATCCAGGTAGGCAACGTAGGTGTCCAGGAGCTCCGTCCCGCTGGCCACCCCGGCCCCGCCCCCAGCCACGCCCCCTGTGTTGCCTCCTCCTTCGGCGGACAAGCTGCTCAGTGTGGATGCGCTGCTGATGGTCTCCAGCGGGTGATCGCTGCTGCTTCGGCTGTCCACTTCCTCAATTCCAGAATCTGTGCCAGGGGGAGGGTCAGGGCCTGGCTGCGGTGCTGGAGGAGCTGGGGCTGCTGGGGCCGGCGGACCTGGAGCAGGAGGATCTCCAGGAGCCGCAGGAGCCCCCTGGGTCAGCGTGGCCACTTCGCTGTCGTAAGAGGTCAGGCTGGATGCTGTGGAGTCCAAGGTGGGAGGGGCTGCGGCCACAGCCGGAGGTGGGGCTGCGGGTAGAGGGGTAGCCGGGGAGGGAGGGTCAGGCAGCGGGTGGGGAGGCCCGGGTGTGAGAGGCGACTCTGGCTTTTCGAAGCTATTGGAAAACTCCAGGGGTGGAGGCAGCGGCTCCGCAAACAAGAACTCGCCATCGTCCACATCCACCGAAGGGGCTGGCGGTGGCAGGACCAGTAGCGGAAGGCCGTTCTCCTCGTTGCCTCGCGGGGAAGTGGGGGAGGTTGGCAAGACTCTTCGAGGGCTGGGAGGTGGGACCCCAGGTCCATCTTCAGTGGAGGACCCTCTCGTGCCAGCTGGGGGAGGCCGGGCCTGGCAATTCTCAAGGAATCGCACATGTAGCGGCAGCCGCTCGGGCTCCTCGGGAGCCGCTGTGCGCCAGGCCTTGCTCACCCCAGGATGGGGAGTTGGGGGCTCCGGCCCCAGCTGCAGCAAGAGCGGCCCGACCCCGGGAGCCGTCGGGGGTAGACGGTGCAGTAGGGAGCGCCGAGCTGCAGGTGGACTGGCGGTAAGGGCCTTCTCCTGACTCCCTAGGCCTGCCCGGTACCCCAGCTCCCGGCGCGCGGGGTCCCCCCAGAGGCGCAACACTGGCTCATGACGCGCATGTGGCGAATGGGGTGAATGGGGCGAGTGGTGGTGGAGGGTAGGCGGTGGGGCGTCGTAGCGTGGTGATGGAGGTCTCGGAGGCGGCTGAGGGGTGCCCCCACCCTCCGAGGACTCCTTCAAGGCCCGCTCCCGGGCGGCCAAGGCCAGCCCCAGAGGAGAGGAGGGATCCAAGGCTTTGCCGGTCAGCGGATGCACCAGGGGCCGCGGAGGGAGGAAGCTGGTGAAGGCGCTGCTGCTCCCGCTGCCCCCGTAGGCTCGGCTGCCCGCTGCGTAGGCCCCGTAGCCCCCGCTGCTGCCCCCCCGACTCCAGCCGGAGGTACGGCTCGGCGGAGAACATGCCCTCATCAATGGATTTGGAATGGCGCAGCCGGGGACCCGGGGGCGCCCCCGGGCCCAGCCCGCTGTCGCCTCCATCCTCATCTCCTGCGTCGGTGGATAGGAACAGCGTGGACCTCCGCCGGGCTTCGTTCTGCCAGCCTCCCTCCCTCCGCGCCGCGCCCACTAGGGCTGCTCCAAACTGGCTAGTGAAATCCAGGGTGGCCGGGCCGCTGGGTGACGCGGGGGTGGGCACGGGCGATGGGGACGGCGGCACGGGGGACGTGGCAGGTGCAGGGCTAGGCGAGGATCCGCCGCCGCCCGCGCCGTCGGGCTGGGTGGGGGGCTCAGCCTCTGTGCTACTTCCCTGGCTGCTGCGGCCGCTGCTACTAGTAGATGGAGCTTTGATGATGATGGTAGGGATAGGGATGGAATTTTTCTCCGACGGCCCGGCCGGAGGTGGTTCAGACCGAGGCAACGCCGGGGATGTTGGAGAGGACGCGGGAGGGAGGCTGCCCTTTTGGGGCTCGCCTTCCACTTTGGTCTGCTTGACCAGCGGGCCCTTGCGACCGCGGCCGGAGCGGGCTGGTACATACATAGCCGCACTGGCCGCCCTCGGGGGCAGCTGGAAGTAGCGCAGGGCGGGAGCCTGAGTAGGACCGCTGCTGCCTCCGCTGCTACTGTGGTGGGAAGGTGATGGGGCCCCCGAGGTCGGGCTGGGTCCTCCACCTCGCCAGCCTCGAAGGCTGGGCTGGGGTCCCAGGGCCAATCGAGGTGGGGGATCGTCGGGGGAACCTCCTGTCTCCATCTCCGGTGGGTGAGGAGGATGTGCATGGTGATGGTGGGGCTGGGGAGGTGGGGCGTGATGGTGGTGGTGATGAGGTGGATGGTGGTGGGCAGGGGGTAGGGCTCCACTGTGATATAGGCTCTTCTCTCGGCCCCCACCACGGGTGTCAGGAGGAGATGGCCCATCGAAAGATGAAGGGGAGGAGGCGGGAAGGGGACCCCCGGAACCTGGGTTAAAGGGTCCTCCCCGTGGCGAGGGAGTGAGGCGGCCGGAAGAGGAGGGAGCCGGAGGCGTGCTATAGGGCGGCTCCGGTGGGGATGTAGTGGGTGGTGGGGGTATGTCCTCTGAACCGGGGACTGACAGGCTACGACTAAATTTCATGGCTGGGGGTGCTAGGTAGGGTCTGTCGTCTTCCGCAGCCCCTGTTGAAACACGCAAGACCAATGGAGGAATTAGGGACTGGCCCAGCTCCTTCTCCACACAAGCTGTGCACTGCACAACCGTAATCAGCAGAGGCGCAAGAGAAATTCAGTGGAATTTCATCCTCCGGCCAGAAGGGGGCGCCGTTTCCTAATTATTCAAAGGCCTGAGTCCATGATCATGGTGACTTGGAGTGAGTTTAAAGCATGTTTGAGAAAAAAAAGAAAGGCTATCATTTTACAGAGAGACGCCCAGGAAGCAGCTAGCGTCTCCCTCAATAAGTATCTGCCTACACTTACTACCCGTCTGCTACCAACAATCCTTCCTCCGGACACCAAAGACCCAGGCTTTCTAGATGAAGGTCACAAAGCTCAGAGACCGCCCACCCAGCCGCGCAGGTGAGAAGCAAAGCTGGAATTCATTCAAACCCGACCTCATCCAACCAGGGTCATATGTGGGGCTACAACACATTTCCAAACCCAGACAGTTTCCAAACCTAGTCTCCTGTGCTCCTGGGCCACATTTCTTTCTGGGAGACATACCGATAGATTTCTGTCGGAGCATAAGGCCAGGTCCAGGAGGCAGGAAAGAAGGCCGGTCATAACTTGGCTGGGAGCGGTGGTGAGGATCAAAGCTTGACTTCAGGGCAGCAGTTAGAGGGAGAGAGAAAAGAGAGCAAAGAGGGATCAGTCAGAGTTCTCTACACTCTGAAAGTTACTTTCTCCTCCGAGCTCTTTCATGGCAAACGAGGCACGGAGAAGCTAGAAAGCAATTTCTGGAGAGGCAGTCAGGAGGAAGAACAGAAAAGCAGGCAGCTGAGCAGTCCCACAAAAGCAGGTACCACCTGTAGTCATGGCCTGTACCCGGGTCCCAAAGACACTCTGCTGGCCTGGGGCAGCAGCCACTTCTCTGGCTTTCTGTTGCTCCCTTTCTCCTTCACTCCTTTCTGATCTCTTTTCCAGGCTTGGCGGAATCTTTCAAAAAGAAATCAGGGCTGGGGCTATTGTTCAGTCGGTAGCATGCTTTGCCCCACACAAGCATGAGGACCCCAGTTCTGATTCCCAGCAGCTGCAACCCACATCAGACTTTAAGATGTATCTGTGTGTGTGTGTGTGTGTGTGTGTGTGTGTGTGTGTCTGTCTGTCTGTCTGTGTGCACATCTCTGTTCATAGAGGCCAGAAGAGGGCACCAGAGCTGGAGTTGCAGATGTGGGGATGGGGTGAGGGTGGGGCGCTGCTGGGCTATATAGGCCTGGAATCCAAGCTCCCATCTTCATGATGACACAACAAACTCTCTTAGCAATGGAATCATCTTTCCAGCCCCAGTTTCAACTCATTAAAGAAAAAAAAATTGTCTGTCTGGTCATCCATCCATTGTTCTATCCATTCATTCTTTGTACCTGTTCATCATTCCATCTGTCTGTCTGTGTCCATCCTTCCATCCATCTGTCTGACTATCTACCCATTATTCCATCATCCATTATTCCATCCATCCATCTTCTGTCCACCATTCCATCTGTCTGTCTCCATCTATCCATAATTTTCTCCTCCCTCCCATCCATCCATCACACTGGTTGTGTTTGGATGCATGGTGATAGTAACCCCACACAGGACAGACGTGTGGACTGTTCTAGAGGGCAGTGGTACTCTGAGGAATTCAAGGCTTTCCTGGCTCTCAAGAGCCCCGTTGCTGCATCCCTGTGTTTGTGTCATTCATTCCACAGACAAGAACTGTTCCACAAGGCACGGATGTCCTGGCTGTGTGAAAGGCAGGCTGTAAGGACATTAGAGAACAGAACATGGAGTCCAGTGTAGTGACTTAACACCTGTCAGCCCAGAACTGGAAAAGCTGAGGTAGGAGGACTACCATGAGTTCCAGACTAGCCTGGTCTACAAGTGAGTTCAAGGAAGTGTCAGCTACTGCATGAGACCCTGTCTCAGAAAAACAACAAAACATGCATGAAAACAAACAAAAAAATGTCCAACACTAGAAAGATATACCTCGGAGGGTGCTGTTCACAAGTCTCCAAGTAACTCAGGGACAGTGTAAGTGCCTGTTATCCCATTAGAGCAGCAAAGAGAATGAGAGTCAAGGAAGAGGCTCCTCACCGGGATCTGATGGGGGAGGGGCCGTGGTGATGGGGGAGGGGCCGTGGTGATGGAGGAGGGGCCATGTGATGGGCGGGGGAACATGTTGATGGGGAAGAGGTCAGGTTGGCAGGAGAGAGGAGGTGGTAAAAGGGAGGGGCGAGCGTCACAGCAGAAAGATTAGTGGGAAAGAAGTTGTGTCAGAGTGTCTAGAACTGAATGAAAAAGGCTGAGGTAAATGAGAGTGACAGAGAAGGCTCCTTGGAAGAAGAGCAGGCTTTGAGGGGAGCGCAGCCTGAGGGGAGGACACTATTTGCAGACTAAGGGAAAACACTCTGACTTAGAAAAGCTCAGAACAACAAACTGGGTGAGGGGCTGGGGAGATGGCTCAGTGGGTAAATTCTGCAAGTTTGAGGTCCTGAGTTCTAATCCCCAGAACCTACATAAAAATCCAGGCCTGGTTGCCCATGCCTGTGATACTAGCATTAGGTGCATGTGAGGGGGAAGAGGTGGATCCCTAATGCTTGACAAACAGCTAATTTAGACAAAACTGTGAACTGTGCTTCAGTGAGACTCTGTCTCACAGGGACAAAAAAGTGGTGAAGGAAAACACCTGTCCTGGTCTGGTTTCAGAATGTGTCACACATGTCATAAGCCACATATGACATACCATACACCCACACCCACACACTACACACACCACCCATTACACACATACCATATGTCTCTGTTTTGAGAGACTTCAACAAACAAGTGGCTGGCACCTGAGGATTGATACCAAAGGCTGTCCCTCTGGTTTCAACAGGTACATGCACATATGTACACATACACTCACATACATATGAGCACACACACGTAAGAGATGGGTCAGATGAGAGCTGAGGCTGTTGGATGACAGTTTGGGAGCCATGCAGTTCATGCAAGGCCTGTGTGCCCTTGTGGTTCCTGTTCTTGCCCACCTCATTTTCTCCATTCCTTTCTTTGTCCTAGATTCTCTCTCTCTCCTTCCTCCCTCCCCTCTTCCCTTCATTCTTCATCCCTTTCTTTCTCTTTCCCTCACTTTTCTGCCTTCTCCTTTTCTTTCCTTCATTTACACTTAATACACTGTACTTGTGTGTCAGGATGACACAGCCGATAACCAACAACTGTAGATATTTCAGACATCTAGAGAAACCGAGGATGGGCAGGAAGTGAGGGCTGGGGCCTGAGGGCACTCCGCCAACCAGTTAAGTGGCCTCTAGATTGGGAACTCCAGGGGAAAAATGACCCCTCTGTCCCCACATCATGCACTGGGAAACTCAGCCCTTTCTCCCTTGAAGCTACAGGTGTCAGCTCTGCTAGTCTCAGTGAGATTGGTGGCTGCATCACCCACAGAAATCATGGAGATTTCCTGACCCCCATCTCAGCAGCTCATTTCCACAAATATGCTGCTGTGGACTCTGCAGCTAAAGCACACACGTGCCACAGCTCAATCTCCCTGCGTAATGTGCTGGCCAACAAATCTCTTTTATCCTTTGGTTTTCTAAGACAGGGTCTCAGCCTAGGTTGACACTCATGGAAATCCTCCTGCTTCAGTCTCTGAAGTGCTTGAATTATAGGTGTGAGCCACTACTTCTGACTTCAAAATTCACTTAAAAATTATTTTGAATGTTGGGGATGTAGTCCTTACATAACTTACCAGTGAGGGGCTGGGGGCGTGGCTCAGTGGTGGAGCGCCAGCTTAGAATCCCTCAGTGAGGAGCTGTGCGCGTGCGCATGTGTGTGTGTGTGTGTGTGTGTGTGTGTGGCTTAGTAGAGAGTCAATGTCTAGAATCCCCCAAGGGAAGGGCGAGAAGTAGAGCTGAATGACACAGCTTCTGGCTAGGCCAGTGGTTCTCAATCTTCCTGATGCCATCCCTCGTGTTATTTTTGTTGCTACTTCATAGCTATAATTTTGCTACTGTTGTGAATTGTTGTGTAAATATCTGATATGCAGGGTAGTTGGTATGGGACCCCTGTGCAAAGGGTTATGACCCACATGCTGAGAACTGCATAGAATCTCCTCAGGGAGGGCAGGGGTAGAGCCCCTGCTTAGAATCTCCCAGTGAAGGAGCTGGAGGCGTGTCATGGTGGTAAAATAAATGTATGAGACCCTTATTTTGTGTGTTTTAGTGGGAGTGGCCATATCACAGGTTGTCTTTATAAGCATTGTTCTGCACTTGATCTATGGGAGAAGGTTGAGATGTAGTAGGCATAGTTCTGAGAAAGCCCAAACCAATCTATCAAGAAGATCCTGGACTCCCCAGAAGCCAAGGTCTACCCCTAAGAGTAAATGCCCTTTGGCCACCAGGCTGTAGATATGGCAGTCAGAGGGCAGAGGCTAAGGAGATGCCAGGCAGTGGGTTACCTCCAGAGGTGACCGCTGGAGGGCAGAATGGCACACACAGTTCTGATGTGGATGTGTTGGTGTCAAAGGACCAAACTCATGGGGCAGAGCCAGCAGGGCCGTAGCAGAAGAGCTCAGGCTGGGCTCAGGCTTTTCCTGAGTTTCATTTCCATATCTTTAAATGAGCTAACCATTGCTGCATACCTCACAAGAAAATTCTGAAGACAGAAATGAGGTAGTCTGTGGGGAACACAGTATCAGAAATATGTTGAATATTTGATACAGACTGTGGGAAAGGGCACACAGGCCATTGTTTACTGTGTGTGTGTGTGTGTGTGTGTGTGTGTGTGTGTGTAGGTCAGAGGTCATATTAGGTATCTTTTTCAATCACTTCCAACTGTATTTTAAGAAACATTATGAGTATGTCTGTGTGTCTGTGTCTGGGACTGTGCTTGTGGAGTGTGCTGTGGCCTAGGAGGGGCAGAAGAGGGAATCAAAACCTCTGGAGCTGGAGTTATAGGCAGTTGTCCGTAGCCCAGTGGGTTCTGGGAACTGAAATCCAATCTTCTGCAAGAGCAGTCCATGCTCTTAACCACTGAGCTGTGTCTCCGATTCAAGCATCAATGTTTTAATAGCATCTAACATTTGTTGAGCAACTAGGTTCATGCTGGGGTCTAGAACTATGACAGCATTATATTTTGTGTGGAGACAAGGTCTCCTTATGTAGCTCAGGCTGATCTCAAACTCACACCGCCTCTCCTAGCTCAGCTTCCCAGGATCTGGGATGGGAGTCATGGTCTTTCATGCCACATCTCTACAGCATCATTTTGTCTTGTGTGAGATCCTTAAGGTGGGAAGGGAAGAGGGGGGATGAGATTTAACATGAGAAGCAAAGGTGTCAAGAATGGAAGGAGAGCCAGCCGTGCTGGCACATACCTATAATCCCAGCACTCAGGAGGCAGAGGCAAGCGGATCTGAGTTCAAGGCCAGCCTGGTCTACAGAGTGAGTTCCAGGACAGCCAGGGCTACACAGAGAAACCCTGTCTTCAAACAAACAAACAATCAAACAGAGTGGAGGGAGGTGTGTGTGTGTGTGTGTGTGTGTGTGTGAGAGAGAGAGAGAGAGAGAGAGAGAAGAGGAGAGGAGAGATTCTTGGAATGAGGAGGAAGGAAGACTAGAGCTCAGAGATATAGAATTGGGAGTCTTCACATCAGCATATGATCCCCTCGGTTTTCTCCCCATACCTGGTTACCTACCTCAGTGGCAAAGAACCCTTTGGGTCGGTGCTTGCCCAGGGATGCGAGGCCACCAGGCCCAGGACTCTCACTTGCGCTGATGGTCTGCTGAGCAGCAGCCAAGATCTCATCCAGTTTGTCTGTGGGGAATTGAGGACTGTCAGAGACAGTGAAAGTGAAAGTCCGCCTTGCCTCACTAGAGACCTAGTTACCCTGGGGTAAGATAGAGTTCATGTGGTCATATCTCTGTCTCTGTGTAGAGACACTAGCCTAGCAGGCACGGCCCAGGGATGACAAAGCACAGGAGAGTAGGTAGCAAGTGATTGTATGAAGTGCTCGGGGTTACAGGGACCTGAGTGCTGAGCTCACAGATGGCTGAAGGGCACAAGGGAAGGAGGAAGGCAGAAATGCATACAGCATCCCCAGAGGCTGTATGGTGGGGGGACTGGGGCATGGGGAGCCAGGCTGTGGCTTCTTACTGAGTGCCATCTGATACACAGTCCGCTTTTTCTCCATGCTGGGCACTGCTGCAGGCTGTTGCTCGTATTCTGTGGGCAAAGGGGAGGGATGAAGCTCAAGGGTACCCCTGCAGAGGGCATGGCTAGCAGGTGTGGACCAGCAGGTGTGGTCAGCGCGAGGTGGGGGCAGTGAGGGACCGGGGTCGAGGGAAGGGTAAATCCGCCGCTGGGGTTGGGAGACTGGGACCCTCCCACCAGACCTGAACCCACTCACCAATTTTCTTCTTCCAGGGGGAGACTAGCCCAGGGGTAGACAGCAGAGGAGCCAAGAGTTAGGACATCAGGGGGACGTGAGGGACCCCTTCTTTGGAATGCCCACCTCCCTAGGGACCCGAGGTGTGGAATAGTCAGTCACCTGCCCAACTGGCCCCAGGTCAGGGGGAAATGAGACCCGCCCCAGGTCATGATAATCTGCCTGCAAGGAGCAGCTAACCTTCCTCTGTGGGTTGAAGGAGCCAGTAGAAGGAGGGGGAGGGCCCAGTAGAAGAAGGGGAGGGGCCAGTAGAAGGAGGGG
>JADRCH010000197.1:1819849-1844107 GCA_019843965.1 Rhynchomys soricoides
CCTCCCCATCTGTCTGCCTCTGCCTCCTGAATGCTGGATTCAAGGTGTGCACTGCTCTGCACAGCTGATAAATAACATTCTTCAATACCCAAGGCCATATCTGGGTAACTGCGGTTACAATTCTTTCTATGTCACACTACCCAAATACCTCAGACACACTGTTTGCCCCAAAGTTCAGCAGAGGACCCCTGTGCTGGCTAGTCTTAGGTCAACTTGACAAACTAGAGATATCTGAAAGGGGAGAACCTGGCATTTCACAATTATTGATGCGAGGAGGGCTCAGCCCATGGTGTGGGGATGCATCCCTGAGGTGAAGGTCCTGGATTCTATAAGAAAGCAGGCTGAATAAGGTATGTGAAGCAAACCAGTAAACGGCACCCCTCCGTGACCTCCATCCGCTCCTGCCCCCAGGATTCTTCTCTGCTTGAGTTCCTGTCCTGACTTCCCACAGTGATGAACCATGCTGTGGAAGTGTAAGCAGAACAAACCCTTTCTCCCCAACTTGCTTCTTGGTCATGGTGTTCTGTTGCAGCAATCAGAACTAACTAAGACAACACCCAACTGTCCCAGCCTCTGGGGTTTACCCTAACTTCTGCCAGTCACACAAGGAACCCATCAAGATCCATGCAGTGCCAACCAATTTTGGGGTCATTTAATATTTAAGTCATTACAACACTCCTTGATGGGACTGTGACTGTTTCCATCTTTAATGCTAGGTTAACTAAGCCACAGAGCAAGAGCCTGCTCAAGATCTCACACCAGCTAGAATTGCCAAGACCACAAGCGGGGTCCCCCCAACCTCTGCCAAGCCACAGACCCCAGTAGCATCGCTCCCCATTACCACAGGACCCTATCATATGGACCCCAGTATGCTGCAGAAGTGTCTATATCCACAGCTCGCACCGTGCATATGCCTGCCAGATGTGGTACTCCCATCCCCAAATGTCCTATTTGCTCTCCTGTCTCTCAGCTTCCTGCCTTTGCCTCCGTCCTTCCTGCCTGTGAGTCTCCTTCCAGTTTTACGTCTCACTGCACACCATCCTGTATTTCCATGTCTCCCCAAACGATCCCATCGGTCAGCCAGTCTGAGGGTGCCCATAGGATATGATATACCAGGAGAAGACCCTGAACCCAGTCGTCCCTTCTAAGTGACCTCTTCCTATGTCTGCCACCTCCTCATCCCTGCCTGCCTCCTCTCCGAGATTCCTGGCCCTCAGCCGTCCACATTTTTGATCTCCTGTACAGAGAAGCTCATGGTGTCCCCCAATAACACCCACGTTCCTTTCACACTGCCTGCCCACTACGGAAAGCTCTTTCTCCTCGGGGGATGCGAGCTTGCCCTGTCCTGCGGACCACGCTGGTTTTCCTAGCAGCCTCTTCCGCTCACATTCCTTGCATACACCAGGCTGTGGTGCCGGTTGGGTCCCCGCCCCCCAACCCTCTTCCAACTGCCTGTCTTCCATTCTCACCCCAGCACCTTTCTTGGCACCCAGCACCCGCAAACGCCATTACCCAACCCCTCTCCAGCACCCACGCGTCCCATTTCCCCTCTATCCAGTAACCCCCTTTGCACCACCACCCCCGCTCCCTCTGAGTCCACTCACAGCACCGCCGTTCGCGGTGCGGACTACCTGCCCATGAGGAGTTGGCACCATGTCCTTCCCCAGGCCATCCCGCCGTGTCCCAGAGAAGGTCTCCAGGGCTTGCTGGTTCCCTCATGGAGACTGCGGCGCGACCGCTCCCCACCCCCACTCCAGGTCCCTCTTGCCCACTCAGGATGCCACAGCCTGGAGCCGGCTGCCATCCACAGTGCATTCTCCGGTCCCCGTTCCCTCCCTGTGTTCCCATCTCGGCGGGCCTCTCCACGGCCTGCACAGGGCCCCCGCATGCAAGAAAGCCAGCCCCTGTCCCCATGCTGAGAACAGCACACAGGCAGGTGCCAGAGCCCCATGCAGAAGCTTGGCGAGGTTCAGCCCACGTGCCCCCATCCCCGCAGAGGGCAGAACCTCGGGGTCCAGGGTCGATCCTCCCCATGCACAGACTCCTGGGGAGGGCACGGAGCAGGGCACTCGGGGACAGAAACACAGAGCAAACTGGGGGTGGGGGGGGAGGGAGCAGGCCAGGCCCAGGAGGCTGGGTGTTGGGAAACACAGCCGCAGTCTCTGGGACGGATGCACTTTATCACACACGTGTGCGCGCACGCACACAGACACACACAGGCGCACATACGCGCACAGTCCCCAGACAGCCTCGCTATGGCTCCAAGTCACACAGAGACAGACACCCTCACGCAGGGACACACAGATGGACATAGGTGGGGGGTGGGCTGGGAGCCCACAGCCTCCCCATCTCTGTCTGTCTCTCACACACGCAGGCGGTCATACGCACACACATCATTGACACACGCACAGCCGCACAGTGACACGCAGCGGAAAAAGAGGAGGGGAGGGAAGGCCGGGGGCGGGATGCCTGTGTGATGGAGGTGTGTGGGGGGGGACAGACTGTGAATGGGAGACAGGGGTATGAATGGGGGGACTTGCTGACTCTAGGAAGAGGGGCGGGGATGCGGAGGAGTGGAGGGATAGGGGGCCTGGGGTATCTGTTTGGGGGCCCTGGGGAAGTACTCCTTAGAGTAGGGGACTTAGGGGTGCCAGGAAGGGCAAGAGTGGGTTGCAGAGTATAGCTGGAGTGGGGTCCTTTCGTGGGGGTTGGTTCGAGGGGAGGCAAAAGTCTCGGTGAATAGCAGAGGAGGCCCTGGAGCAGCGTCTGAAGCACAGGAAGGAGGGAGGTGGAAGAGAGCCCGGTTGCTGAGCTGCTGAGAGAGGGTCTGGAAGGGCTCAGGCCTAGGGAAGGGAGGCTACGAGGAGGACACTGGACAGATCTGGGGAGCCTTAAACGTACAGAGGGTCGTGCGGGGGACGAGCGGGCGGTGCGCCGTTACCTGTAAATGTACCAGACGCTGCGCCTCCGGGGCCCCAGCGCGGGCCAGCTGGAGGATAGCGCAGGGGGCGGCTGGGGCAGGGCGCCCCCGCCGGGGCCACCCCCGACCGCAGACAAAGCCATCGCCACCGCGGCCCCGGCCCCGGCCCGGGTCCCGATCCGGGCCGCCCCCGCCACCACCGCGGCCGCCGTCGCCGCCGCCGCCGCGTCCCCGCTCGGCTGAACCCCCGTGTCCGGGCCCCCAGGCCCCGCCTCATGCTGACCCGCGCCGGGAGGGGGGAGGGGCCGGGGGAGGGGGCGCGCACCCCCCCTCGGGAGGGCGGGCAGCCCCAGGGGGCTCACATGCCGCGGGGGGCGCGCGGGGGACAGCGCATGGCTGAGGCTCCAGCACCGCGGACAGCTCCAGAGGCGGCAGCGGCCCCGCGTTAACCCCTTGGCGTCCTGCGCAGGGCAGTCGGACGGAGGGGGGACGGGCGGGGGAGGGTAACGCGGGGGCCCCTTTGGCGGGAGGAGGGGGAGGGGCAGGGCTTGGGGAGGGGGGAGGGAGTCACTTCCGGTCTGTCCCCCCCATCCATTCTCCCCCCTTTCCAGAGTCCTCTCCGCGCAGGTGCAGAGAGAGCGCGAGCCAGAGAGCGGGAGCGCGGGGAGAAGGACGCAGCGCCACACATCACATAAGATGGCACGCCATCGCGTGCGGGGACGCGCAGACAGACAGAACTACACATTCAGGACGGGGGACACCCAAGGGTGAGAGAGGTAGATCCCTCCCCAAGAGAGGCCCAACAGCCCACTCTCAGCGCAGACAGACACACAGCTCATCCCCAGAATAGTAGAAAAGGCAGGGTGCAGGGGTGGGTTGGGGGGAGCCAAGACATTCAACTGGGACCCAGAACACTAAAACAGAGAGTAGTGAGGGGACACATATACCACAACTCATTAGAAGGGGTGAACCCCCACCGCACCCCCCAGGGTGCTGGAGGAGTGCGGTGGCACATGGTGGCACGCGCCATGGGGTAGGTACACAAGCAAACATGGCTCAGCTCCAGCTGAGATGCTAGGGACCAACAATAATATGCAAGGTGTGAGCAGGCAGGCCAGGTCACTGCAGACTGGGTCAGGTAGAGCAGGGGGAAGAAGGCCTGACTGTAGGGGCTTGGATAGACCTCAGCCCCAGGAGAGGAGGAAACAGGACAGAAATACCAAGGCTTCAAACAAGATAGTAAAAAAGGAAAGAAGGGTGGAGCCTGGGGTTGAAGAGACGCCTCCCCACTCAGTCTTTGGAGAGAATGACACCTCCGCAAGAACAGGCAGGCCCAGATGAGGACCCCAGAGAGAAGCTGACTTGGGGTAGGGGGAGCCTCCATATTCACCCAGGGCCCAGAGCCAGAGACCGGTGAACAGGCACAAGGTGATTTGTCTCAGACCCTGGGACACAGGGTGGCTGGCACCCAAGCCCCACCCTGTCAACCACCCATTCCTTTCTCCTCCCCCAACCCAGACCTTTCCCCCCACTGGCCAGAACACAGACACAGGTTTGGATACATTTAATGGAGGGATACTGTGAACAGGGAGACCCTTCCCTGGATTGGGGTGGGATGGGGTGGCAGAGGAGGGTGTCATCGGTTAGACCTTGGATTATGACATTCCTTCCCCAGAGCACAGCCCTGTGGCCCTGGATTCATTCCCTCCTCTGCCCTTCCCTCCCTCAGCATTCCAGGTTCTGAATTCCAGACCAATCATAGAAGAGAAGACATACGCACACTGGGGCCACCAAAGAACACACACAGTGACACGGGGTGTGTAGAGAGATGTCACCTGTTCACGTGTGAGCAGACACATGGACATCTCTGGCAGTGCTAGCCCATAGTCAGAGAAGCGCACATGTTGCAAAGCCAGCCACGCAGTCAACACCGACACAAATGTACTCATATGCACCGAGGACTGCAGCACACAGCCTTCGTTAGGGTTATTTACAGTGATCCGATTAAGGGCCTTCTGCCCATGCATGCACACGGATGCGTCATGCACACTGGTATAGACATGGCCACACGCTGGGACCCTCAACTCTGGCCATGCACACAAACACATTCTCATCCCATGTACAAGCATCCCGTCCTGGCCCAATTCCCACCCTATCCCGCCCCTCTCACCTCCCTGAGTCAATCCCATCGATCAGACTTCAGAAGCAAGTCAGCCAGCAGCCAAGGAGGGGACAGGCGTCAGTGTGCCCCTCTCTCTGTCCCCACCCATGGGGTCCTGTTGGTTCCACCTGCCCCACCCCCCACTGGTATGACATACAAGATGTACATATGTCCAACAGTAGGAGACTGCACACAGACAGGAAAACAGGAAGGAGACCAGGGCTTCTAACTTGCCCGCACACAAGAACCCAGGGCCCCAGACACACCCAACCCACATTAAATGGTCTCAGTGGCTGCCAGAGGCAGATTTGGGATTATTAACAGAATTCTGCCTTCTCCTGGCTTTCAAGTTGACCAAGAAGAGAAATGGACTTAAAGTGTGCAGTGTGAAGGGAGCTGGGAAGGGGGGGTCACCTAAGGGTGTGAGGACATTTACCTTGGGGCATCGAAGCTGTCGTAAGAGCCCACTGTGTAATGCCTGAAGAGTCTCTTTGCCTTGTCACTTCGGCTTTCTGCAGGGACATAAAGCCTTGGTCCCTCACTTTGTAAACAGCAAAGCCTACTCCCAGACTTCAGCCCCCCACTCCTATCAGGCGGGGGGGCAGGAGGGACGGGGAGATTGTAGGGTGTGGTAGAGAAGCTTCCTCTTTACCTTGTCTTCCCTCCTGAGAACGGTTTGCCACCTCTTCTAGGCAGTCAGAAGGGAACCAGCCAACTCGACCTTTGACCTGGCCTTCCCAGAAGCCTCCTTCCCCGATGCTGAGCACTGGATGGGACAGTGGAACAGAGAAATGTTTTAAGCTGTCTTTTTCTTTCTTTTCCTCTCCCTCCTCCCCTGCCCCACTGTATTTTTGAGACAAGTTCTTATGTATTCTAGGTAGGCCTCAAATTCATGACCTTGAACTTCAGATTCACTTTCTTTCACCTCCTCAGTCCTGGGGTAACAGCCTGCACCCCATATCCAGTTTATGAGGTGCTGGGGTTCGAACCCAGGGCTCTGTGTGTGCTAGCTGAGCCCTCTAAGAGCTGAACTCCAGGCCTTCTTGAGGTTTCTAGGCTTCTCTTTTACCCCCAGCACACTTGGTGCACACTGTCCTGTTATCCCAACACCCAAAGATGTCCTTAAAATGTATTTGAAGTATGAACACTGTCTGCTCTTCCAGAGAGCCTGGATTTGATTCCCAGCAAACACATGGCAGCTCACAACCGTCTGAAACTCCAGTTCCAGAAGCTTACAAGCGGTGCAGAGACATACACACAGGCAAAAGGTTCATATACACAACATTAAAAAAAATTAAAAAAAGAAATATCTGGTGCAGGATTTGTGTGGGTTCAAGGCTAGCCTGGGCTACATAACAAAACCCTATTGAAAATCAAAACAAAAACTTAGGGGTAGGAGGTGGTGATATGACTCAGTGGGTAAGAATGCTTACTGTCTGACTCTAAGGACCAGAGCTTCTATACCAGCAGCTATGTTCAAACAAAAACTGAGTGTGGCCACAACAACTTTAACACTGCTGTTAGGAGACAGGAGGACCACTGTAGGGTCTGCTGACTATTAGCCTAGCTCCAAGCCCTGTGAGAGACCATGTCTTAAGGGAATAAATCAGAGAGTAATATGGCAGGACATGCAGAGCCTTCCTCTGAATATGTGCATCTGCACAAAAGTGTGTCTATACCACACTCATTACCCCAAACAAAACTGTGGTGGTGTTCACCTATACCCCCAGGCATGGAGGCAGAGGGATGAGGACTCTGACATCATTCTCAGTACTTGAGAGTTCAAAGCCAGTCTGGGCTACAAGAGACCCTGCCTCAAAGCAAACAACGGAAAGTCTGAGAAGTGGGGGAGACCATGCTGGGGAGCCAAGTTGGGACACTCTTGCATGTGAACTTCTTTAATATAAGAGAAGCATATCAGGTAGATTTGGAGGAACAGACTGGGTTCTGTGGCACAGTCCTTCCTTGGTCCTTGTCCCTTCTGTTGTCCCTTCTGGTTACCACCCACTACCTAGTGGAGTGTTTCCTTAAGCCCCCCAAACCCCGTGGCTCAGGTGGCTGTTCTGGAGACAGCTGTGCCCACTGCTACCCCTGCTGCTCCCTGAAGTCTCTGCCCAGCTCCTCCCCCGTTCTGCCCCTCTTGACATAGGATGCCCTCTTTGCATCCTCTCTCCCACTGCTCTAGGCAGTGACAACTTCAGCCCTTTAGTGGACCTGTCTTGCCACGCATCACCATCCTGCTCCCTGTCGGGTGTTGAAGCAAAGACAGATGGCAAGGACACAGAGAGCTCACTCCAGGCCAGAACTCTGGGAAGGGATACTTAGTGACAAGGACACTGAAGCACAGAGAGCTAATGCCACTTGCCACCTGCCCCAGATCACAAGGCTAGCAGTCACTGCCAGGGTAGGATTTGAACCCAAGCCTATGTAGTTCTAGGAATAAAAGCTTTGAGTTGCTAGTGTGCGCCTGAATTCCCATCTAGAGAATGACGCTAATAGCAACAGACACACTGTATTTTCTGTATCTCTAGTATTTTCCCGAACTGTTTCTGGATAAAAAAGCTGAAGGCAAGCTGGGGCTCGTAGCACATCCTAGCTTCTCAAGGGGCTGAGGCAGAAAGATTGAAATTTTAAGAAGTGCATGAATTGCAGAGTGAATTCAAAGCCAATCTTTGTGACTTAGTGTCTCAGAATGTGACTGTTTCAGAATGAAAACATGAAAGAAGGCTGAGGAATGTGGCTCAGGACATTCTAGGCAGGAATGTAGGACTCCTGCCTAGAATTCCCCAGTTAGGGCTGGGGGCGTGGCTTAATGGTGGAATGCTTGCCTCCTCAATGCTAGCTACTGCAAAGAAGGAAGCCAAAGGGCTGGGAATGTAGTTTAGTAGATGGAGTACCTGCCTCACAGGTGTGAGGATCTGAGTCCAATCCCTAGAACCATGGAGAAAGCTGCACATAGTGGTACACACTGCAATCTCACTGCTGGGGAGAGAGACAAGTAGCTTGCTAGGGCTTGCAGGTCGGTCAGCCTCGCCTACTCGACAAGTTTCAGGGTAGAGAGAGACTCTGTCTTAATAAAGCAAGGAGGACTGGCCCTGAGGAACATCACTGAAGGTACACACACACACACACACACACACACACACACAGCTCAGATGACACAGAAGTTGCCATGAGGCTCCTCAACACTTCTCCCTACACACCTGCCCCTTCCCCTGAGGATATGGAGCAATGACATGAGCGAAAGCCTCAGGTCATAGATGAGGGTAGACAACAGGGCATCCAGAGATCTGGGCTCTCAGTTGGTTCTGCCATGCCTGACTGCTTGGGCTTGAGACCAATCACTTGTTCACCAAACACCTACTGAGCACTGATCAAGTGTCAAGTACCAGGACAGACACAGTTGGACACAACCCATGAAGTTCCTGCTCTAGAAGAGCTTCCAGACTAGCGGCCCTTAGAAGAACACCTACTGTGATCAAGGGGACAGAAGAGGCTGGGCATGGGGGCATATACCTTTAACCCTGGCAGTCCAGAGGCTGATGCAGGAAGATCACTACAAGTCTAAAAATAACCTGGTCTACACAGTGAGTCCCCGGTTAGCTAAATAGTGAGACATCTTTTTTCAAACAAATAGGGATGTGGGGCTTGGTGAGATGGCTCAGAGGTTAAGAGCAATGGCTGCTCTTGCAAAGGACCCAGGTTCAATTCTCAGCACCACATGGTGGCTCTCAACCCCAGGGGATTTGATGCCCTCTTTTGACTTCCATTGCATTGGGCATGTGCGTGACACAATATGTTCATGTACACAAATCATGCATACATATAAACTGAAACTACCTAAGGCAGTCCAAGTGTCCCCCCTTCCTCCCTCACTACACCATGTGCATCCCTCTTGAGGTGTTCACTCAGTCTAGGAGAATGGCCTTCCCGCACAGAGGAGAGCCATTCTTCAATCAAAGGTATGTGAGTATTTGAAGCCCCCTGCTAGAGCCTCCAAACAAGCTCTCAGAAATGGAAGGAGGGCTGGAGAGATGGCTCAGTAGTTAGGAATATTTGTGCACAATCATTAGGACCAGAGTTCAGGACCCAAGCTGGGTGTCACATGCATGCCTATAGTCCCAGTTCTAAGATGGGTGGAGAGAGGATTGCTGGGACTTCCAGCTTAGACTCTGCCTCAAAGAAATAGGCAGACAGTGGCCTCCACATTCACACAGGCATAGACACTATCCATATTTACACACACACACACACACACACACACACATATACACGAATAAAAGCCCACCATTTTTAATGATGGGGTGGACAGGAAATGGTGTCTGGAGAGAGGCCAGATGACAGTGTGTGAACTAAATGGACAAGACATCCAGACATCCCTGAAACCTGAAGTACCCTCGTAGCTGAGGAGACAAAGAGACCATGGAAGAGTTTTCTACATAAATGGTACAGAATGTTTGAAACCAAAACACGCTAGTCCATCTATACCATCCTGGCACTCAGAGGGCTAAGGTAAGAAGACTGTTGACAGTTAATGCAAGTCTTGGCTACAGAGTGAGTTCTCTCTCTATATATATAGCTAGATATACAAATAACGTTATAGATATATGATAGATTGCTAGGTACATAATATAAATAAATTTAATATATAGATTGTAGGCTAGATTAAAAGATACATGAAGCATATGTATGTAATAGATAATGGATAGATGCACTCACACACACACACACACACACACACACACACACCATCGACCTTCCTACCCTTGTCTTCTATAGACAACTGAGGCCCCCCTAAAAGATCCAACTTGCTGGATGAGGACCTTTAAACACCTTGAAGACCTTCCTCATATCTATGTCATCTGGAAGAGCCCTCCTTGCTTTTCCAGCCATTTCTGATCTGTCTCTGACTGCTTATGAGGAAGAAGGCCGGCTCTCATGCAGTATCCAAAGCCTGGGCCTGAGAGACTAAGTGACTTTCATGATTCTCTCTAGAGTCTCATTTTAAAGACAGTGAAACTGAGGTTCAGAGAAGCTGGTTTCTAGAACTCTTTACTCTAAGAGGTGGTGGGGCCAAGTTTTGAGCACAAACAGCCTGCTGCTCAACTACTACACTGCAGAGCTCCTGGGTAGACTAGAATCTGGCAGAAAATTACCCTGTTTGCTCTGAATTATATCGCCTTCAACATGGTTCTCTATCTCCAAGGCACCCATTTATCCAGGAACACACGCTGCCTATGCTTTGAAGGCTGCAGGTTCTGTGCTATGGTCACTGTCCACCAGAGAGAAGGCCAGGCATGGTCACTTGCTATTCCAGTACTCAGGAGGTAGAGGCAGAACAGCCAGAAGTTCAAGGTGAACTTGAGTTATTGAGTTTGAGAAGAGCTTGGGCAACATGAGACCCTGCTTCAAAAAGAAAAGCTCCAGAAGCCAAGAAGATGGGCCCAGGAGATGAAGGGCCTGCTCTGCAAACACAAGGACTTGGATTCCCAGAACCCATGGAAAGGCCAGGAGGCTGTGAGTCTGTAACCCTCAGCAGGGAAGCAAAGAAAGATGGGTTCTTGGAGCTTGCCAGGTAGCCAGCCTGGTTGAGTTAGTGAGCTCCTGGTTCAGTGAGAGACCCTCTCTCTCTCTCCAAAAAAGAAAAAATGTGCAGGGTGACTGAGGAAGACACCTGATGTCAACCTCTGGCTTTCCCCCACACACTACACACATGCACCAACACCAGCACAAGCATGTGCCCGCACACATTCAAACACGCATGTGCACATGTGATAATCCATGTCCCGCCAATGCTCAGCTCCCCTCTTCCACTTGACACTGTCCCATATAGTACCTCCCTCTCCTCCAAGTCAAGGGGGGCCTCTCAGGGCTCTTTAAAGTCCCCAGAGTGCGTAGGACACAGGAGGTCTTTGAGCTTCCCCTCACCCTGCCCCCATCCAGCCCCGCCCTGTCACCTTTGATCTTTTCGCCTTTACTCAGAGAGATCTCCCCCTCGCCTTGCGCCTGGTAGGACTTCACGGCCATGAAGGAGCGTCCGGGTACCGCTGAATAGAGCTTCCTACGTCTGCCTCTGCTGCCCAGGGAGCCCCCAGGGCCCCCTGAGCCCCCAGTTCCCCCAGCCGGCCCATCTCGGGGTGTCCCGCTGGAGCTGCATACACAGAAGTTGTGAGTGGCAGGGTAGAGTGGAGGGACAAGGCACTTCTGGAGGGACAAGGGTCCTTGGATGGAAGGAAGGCAGAGCGTCAGGCTAGGGACAGGGAGTGAGTGCTTTTCCAAACTCTGGTGTCCTTGGGAGCCCAGATGCACCCCCCACTCCTGTTTTAAGGCACTCAGCTCCACCCCTCCCACGGTCTGCAAGTACAGCCTGATTCAGCTTCCTGAAGCGGCGCTGGTACATCCCCCAGCTCATGAGCCTTTGGTGACTCCTGGCTTCCTCCTGGGGTAGGTCCAAGGCCACAGCCAACTGTTTCCAGCCTTCTCCATTTCCTTGGGACCTGGGACACACCTGGTGGGCCTCCCTCTCTTCCTGACATCCTTACTGCAGAACGGTCCCTTCTCCTGTCTTCTCAGCTCCCAGGTTTCCCTCCCTGGACTCGTGCACAGCCTTGTGCACTGCCTCCAAAATCCGTGCCCACCCCAATTCCCTATTCCTGCTCTCTTTCCTCTCTCCTCACCCTGGCATTTGTCTGTGCTCATAGGTTGCAGACTTTTTCTTCTAGTGTTCTGTCTCACCCATGCCAAGAGTGAGGCCAGGTACCCTCATTTTACTCATGAAACAATTAGAGCTGCAGGTAGGTATGGGACCCACCACTCCTGAGAGAGAAGGTGGGCATCTGGGCTGGCTGTGTGGGTGTTAGGATGGCTAGTTTGGGGGGCTGGGCTTAGTCCTCCTTACCTGGGCCGGCCTCGGGGTTGTCTCTTGGCATCTTCAGGATGTCTCCCCCGGGATGGGGAGCGTGCCCGGGCACCTCGGGGGCTGCTGGCACTTCTGAGGGTCCCACTACTGAGCTTGGTGCTGGGGGCCGAGGGCTGTGACTGGCCCTGGGGTCCTGAGGTAGGGCCAGGGGTCCCAGAGGATGAGGCCCCCGGGGCCGAAAACACCATCCAATCAGGCAGCGCCATGCTCGTGTCGCTGTTAGCTCTCAGCAGCGCCGGGGGTACAGTCAACCCTGCGCCTGGGGGTCCCCGACGCCGGGCTGCATACTTGGGGGACTCCTGGAAGGGTACTGAGAGCGAGCAGTGGTGGTCAGGGGCAGGCAGGTAGGATGGGGAAACAGAGGCAGGTGGGGACCATGAGGGCAAGCGGTGGTGGGAGAGAAAGAAAGGTAGAGATGAGACAGTGAGGGTGATGACGCGCTATTTCTCCCACCACTTCTCAGACATCTGTGTCCCATCCTGACACCCTCCAAGCAGGTCACCAACTCTGTAATCCCCAATATTAACCCTCAGTCCCTCCCTTACCCCAATTTCTTTTCACTCACCCACATCCTGTTCCCGATGGTTCCGAATCAGTTCCCCCAGTTCAAAATTCCCAGCAATCACAGCCACCTGTAGGAGGGGTGCCGGAGAGGGCAAGGACAGGAAACATCCTGAATTCCTCTAACCAGCCTTCCACTCAATCAACCGGCCATCCACACCACTGACCAGACCTACCGACCCTCTCCCTCCTCCCAGACCACGGTCTCTCTGCAGCATTCCTCACAGCCAGTGCTTTTGGCCCCTGGTCCTCCATGTCCCTCTCCCAGTTCCTGCACTGCTGATTAACCAAGGACCACAGACCTGGAAGGGCGTCTGTCCATTGTTATTTTTCACATCCTTGTTTGCTCCACGATAAAGCAGGATCCTGGCACAGGTCTCCTGAGCACGGCAGCCAGTGGTTCAGGGGGAAGGAGGATAAATAGCAAGTTAGCCTGCAAGCATAACATAGCTGCAGTGCTGGGGTCTTCAGAGAGACCCTGACCTAAACCAGCACTACCCGGGCCTGCAGCCCCCAACAAGGCAGCTCACTCTTTAAATGTGGCCAGTCGGAGGGAGATGGACTGTGTGTATAAAATATACTGGGAAGCTAGCTGGCTTCCCAGCTAGTGGCCAGCTAGATGTGCTGGCTCACATCTGTCTTCCTAGTTTACTCCAGAGGCTGAGGCAGGAGGATTACAAGGTCAAGGCCAGCGTGGGCAACTTAGCAAAATGCTGTTTCAAGATAAAAAGTAAAAAGTGAAGCCGTAGTGGTGGTGCATGCCTTTAATCCCAGCACTTGGGAGGTAGAGGCAGGTGGATTTCTGAGTTCCAGGCCAGCCTGGTCTACAGAGTGAGTTCCAGGACAGCCAGGGCTACGCAGAGAAACCCTGTCGCGAAAAACCAAAAAAAAAAAAAAAAAGTAAAAAGTGAGCTTGTGATGTTGTAGACAAGTTGCAGAGCCTCTGCCTAGAGTCCCCCAGTGAGGGGCTGGGAAAATGGCTCAGTGTAGGATGCCTGCCTGACACATGCAAGTTCTGGGTTCAATACAATGTATGCATAAATATGGAATTTTAAGGACTTAGGATGAAAAAAACATATCTCTAGTAATGTCATGTTGAGTTCATACTGAGGGGATAATACTTGTAGAACCATCAGGTTAATAAAATCTGCTGCAGACACAGATGTGGCCAGCTTCTTTTCCTTTACTTGTGTCTGCTGCATTGAGAGGCAGCTAACCTTTTTCTAAGAGACATTTTGGGGCAGGAGAAGTCTGAGCTGAGGTTGGGGACTCTGTTCTCGCTACCCTGTGAGGTGCTGAGTATCTGTTTCTACTGCCAGATTCCAGAAGTTGTCTCCTGCTAAGGGGGTTGAGCTACAGATGTGCTAAGTATCCTGCGTAGACAGAAGCACCTCTGAGTTCTTTGAAGGACTTCTTGCTTGTGTGCCAGGTGCCAAGCTTCAGAAGGGAGCTCACCGAGCTGCCCGGCAGAAATCACTGTGGATGAGGAAACTAAGCTCCTTGCATTGTTCAAGGTCATGTGGCTGGTGAAGGATTGACCTCAGATTCCACTCCGGGTCTATATTTGTGCATGTGTGTCTGTGTGTGGGAACAATGTGTGTATGTGCTCCTGTGACTGACGATACCCGTGTGGAGGTCCGAAGATAATGCTCTTTTCTGCCTTGTTTGAGACTCTTGTTTGATGCTGCCCATGTCAGGCAAGTTGGTCCATGAGGTTTTTTTTGGGGGGGGGGGTTCTTTGTCTCTACTTGCCATCTCCCTGTAGGAGAAGGGGATCACATATCCATGCTACCACATCATGGGTTCTTGAGATTTGAACCTAGGTCCCCACGCTTGCACGCAAGTGCTTTTAAACACTGAGCCATCATCTCCAGTCCCCTAGGTCTGTCTTAATCTGCCAGACCTAGAAGGAACAGTACACACAACATAAAGGGTAGGAAGCCAGGCGGGAGATAATGGGGGACACACACATCCCTATCTGTCACAGAGCACTCCGCACCACTCTCTGAGCTAAACTATGTCTCTGAAATGACCCGAGGCCTCACCCAAACAACCCACTTGGCTAGCCCATGTAAACCTCAATCCCTATCACATCCACTTGCTCCAAACGTGCTGTCTACTTTCTCCCATAATAGGCAGGCCTCTGCTCAAGGGCCTTGGCACTTCTGATCTAAAGAGCTGCTTGGAATTCTCCATCCATTGATTTCTACACACTCTTACTTCATTTGGGTTTCACTAAAGAGAGCTCTTCCCTCACTGATCTTTTTTTGTTGTTTGCCTGAGACCACGCCTTGGGATAGCCTGGACTAGCTGTGCAGCTCATGCTGGCCTCAAATGCATGGCGATCTGCTTGTTCAGCCTGAGTGCTGACAGGAACTCATTTGCATATCCTTGTCTCTCTCTGGCTCTTTTGCATGGATAAGTGTTCTCTAAGTCAATATTAACTCATTTCCCTCAGAACAGTGTATGCCAGATATTCCATATTCCATGTTACCTGCCCTCTTCCACAGTAGGTCACACAGAGGCACGGGTGCATGACACCTCATACAGCAGTGCCCAGCCTGTGGGTTTGCCCAGGCACATTTGCTCAATGGGAGAATGTCATCTGGCCTTTGTCTTGGCCTGAACAAACCTAAATTGGCCTGCTGTTCCTCTCCATTCTGGCTCCCTTCAACATGAACTTTGAAGCACCTCTTTATTACACCTTCTGCATAGGAACCTTCTACCTAGTGTATACTTTGCACTCAGTTCAGGCCTATTCTACAGGATGGGATAAGACAGGCAACATTTGTGTCTAAACCTTTGTAACCAGTTACTGGAGCAAGCAGGTTGTGATCCTGACCTTCAGATCCTAGTGTTTGTCTGGGTCTGACTGCTGGATAACAAAGCAAGTATAGTTTATGTTCTGACTGTGTTGTATGCAAGCATGAACAACCACATATTCCCATGCTGCCACATATGTTAGTTTTTGCATGCTTTCATGCTCCCCACAGACCACCTGGAGGAGCTACAGTATGGTTCTCAAGCTCTCTAGTTTATCCTGTGTCTGACCAAGTTTAAACATCCAAGTCTTAGTGAGTAACTCCCTCCACTGTGCACCTGGAGAATCTTGTGTTTATTTACAAACTAGCAGTTATCTCATGGGATATTTGTTTTAACATCCACCAGGCTGAGAGCTTCCTTCACCTTTCCTGGGGCTGGCACCATCTCTGATTCATCTCCCATTCCCAGCACCTGGCACCAAGCACACAGTAGGTGCTCAAGAAACGCACTTGGAAGAGATGAAGATGGAAGATGTAGAGCTGCCAATCAAATTCATTTGCTCAAGTCACTCAATTATTCATTCATTTGTTGAGTCATTCGATCTGTCAAAACCAGCAGCCACCTGTCAAGAGTTCTGAGCCCAGAGCTGTGCACAGTTCTGCTGGAGATCCATCCACAGTTCCATCAACTCATTCAATCTGTCATGCATTCATTCATCTGCTCACTGCACACAATGCAGTGAGGATTACTGTGTTGGGGGCTTGGGACAGAGCAGTCTATGAGATTCTCTCCCCACTCTTGAGAGAGAAATACAGTCAGTCTAGGACTGGACTACCAGCAGGGACTACATGTACATACTGCAGGGCTAAGGGGACAGATAGCAAAAGGTGAAGGTCAGACCCAGGCTAGAGAGGTGGGTGAACGGACAGACAGTACATAAATAGATGGAAGCATGGGTTCAGGGATGGATACAAGGATGTAAACGAATTGCCATGGTCTGGGAGGTTGGGATAGAACCAGAATCTACCAGATTCTGTTCCCACTCTTGGGAGGCTCATATCCTAGAGAATCTGACCTTTGCTAGGAAGATGGATAGGTGGATGAATGGATGAATGGGCAGAAAGATGGATGGATGGATGGATGGGTGGGTGGGTGGGTGGATAGATGGCTAAGTGAACTGGTTTATGAGTAGATGGATGGACAGATGGATGGGTAAGTCAGTGTGTAGATGAAAGGATGGATAGATTGATTGGTGGTGGGGAGGTGGACAGACAGACAGGTGGAAGGGTGGGGAGATGGATGAGGGAGTGGATGAATAGATAGAGGCATTGGTAATGGATGAATGGGTGACTGGATGAATGAAGGGCAGATAGATGGTGAGTAGATGGACGGATGAATGGGTGGGCAGCTGGGTGGGTCAGTGGGTGGGTGGACAAATGGGCATAGGATAGGTGGTGAAGGGCGTTTTGATGTGCCCACAGCAGCTGGATGGCTAGGATGAACAGAGGGAAGACAGAGAGAGAAGGGGCAATGAACCCATATTTGCTAATCATCTATTGGATATGATAGCAAGCAAAACGTTCACTTGTTTGACCTTTTATATGAAGGATGTTCATGATCGACCCATTTCACAGATGCTGGGGGCTGGTGGGGGGAACTAAAGAAGGCAAACCAACATGCTCATCTGGCCCTCTCTGGGGAATAGTGGCTGCTGTATAATTCCCTGCACTCAATTTTCCCTGCTCAGATGAATGCCAGCCTTCTGACCGCATCCTGGCAATTGACACTGATGATGATACTAATAATAACCATTATTATCAAGGCTGTCTTCTAGGGATGAATACTTAATGTACGAGACCACTCATCCCTTTCAATCAGCTGACATGGCTCCCATTTCGGGGGGAGGGGCAAAGCCACGGGTAGTGGAAGGCAATTGTTCAGGTTCTTCCTGGATGTGTGGAGCTGGGGCTTTTTCTCTCTCTGTCAAGCACCTGCCTCAGAGTTAGAGGTCCTGGCACAGAGGAGCAGAAGAGAAAGCAGCAGCAAGCGGGAAGGAAATGCCAGAACCGTGTTGCTGGTTTGAGGAACACCAGCCCTCCCTTGGCGCTGAGCATCCTGCTCACTGCCACAAGGCGCATTTGGATACTTGCCATATCCCAGCACTGGGAGTTCTCAGGAGGCAGAAGGGGCTAGGGCTGTTTTGGAAGACTTCCTGGAGGAAGAGGGGGAGCAGATCAGCAGCATCCCAGCAGGTGCTGCCCTGAAGTCCCCTGAAAAGCTCTTCAAGGGCAAGAATCTTGGTGTGGGGCGGGGCTGTAGCTCTAAGGGACCTGGCTCACCTGGGGTCTCCTGGTACTCAGGTGGCATAGGGGTCTCAGCTCTTGCTGGCAGCAGACCCATTTGGTGAGATCTTTGTCCCCTTTTTACCACCCATCTCTTGCCAGAATTCTCGAAGAGGGACCCTCCACACAGCACTGAATTGCTAAATATACAACACTCTCATCCCCAGGCTGCACTGTGTCCGCAGCTCTGTCTCCTGCAAAGACTTAACTTGCCTGGCCTCTTGTCTTGTACACAGCTTGTGCTCCCTTCCTGGAGCACTCTTTTCCACTCATCCTTCAGAAACCCACCTCCACCTAAGTCCAGACAAGCCTCTCAGGGAACATGACTTGACGAGCACCGAGGATTAGATCAGAATCTCAGTATAAACCTTGGAGCCAGACACAGAGAAGAAGCTCACTAAACATGATGGGCAGATGGGTGGATGATGGCTGGATGGATGAAGGGTGGGTAGGAGGATGGATGGGTGGATGGATGGATGGATGGTGGGTGGGTGGATGAATAAATTAATGGATGGTGGTTTTATGGGGGTTGACGTATGGATGAGTAGGTGGATGGGTGGATGATGGGTGGGTAGACAGATGGATAGTGAGTACATAGGTAGATGGATGGAGAAGTAGATAGGTTTGTGGATGGGTGGGTGGGTAGATGATAGATTGATGGGTGGATGGATGGGTAGACCAGTTGTAGATGAATGGGTGGGTGGATGGGTAAATGGATAAGTGGGTGGATGAGTGGATGAATGGATGAGTAGATGGATGGATACGTGAGTGGATAGTAGATAGGGGAATGGGTAGTTGGATGGATGGATGGAAATGGTGAATGAATTGAGGTTGCAGAGCTAGGAGGTGTGAGTGGAGAGAGCTTGGACTGGTGTGAAGCATGTGCCTTTGAAGGGGCAGGTAGCTATTGCTTGCGCTGACCTTGTTGTAGAGAGCACAGATGTGCAGGGCCGTGTTTCCTGAGGCATTCTGGGCTCCAGGCTCGGCCCCATAGAAGAGCAGGTGTTCCAGGTGCTGAGAGTGCCCTCGTTGGCAGGCCTGAGGGTACAGGGAGTACATGGACCTGGTTAGACCGAATCTGAATCCAAGGCCCTCTTCCCGGAGGTCAGGAATCTCTGCATCCATGCTCCCTTCTAGTTTTTGCCCCTGTTCTTGTTCAGAGACCAAGTACTTTAACTTCTTGACTCTAAGCATTCAGTTACTCCACTGTATAAATACCCCAGGCTAGCCCTTCAGGTAAATCAAGCAACCAGCCTCATCCACTTATCTATTCCTGGAGTTCTTTCTGCCATTTCCTCTTTGAGGAAATTTCATTCCCCTCTCTGTAAGGAAATCTTTTTCATATCCCAGCCCCTTGGATGCTGCAGAGCCCAGGTATCCAAGCTCTCCCCAGTACTTGGGACGGAATCTGGATACCTGGTGGATTTCCTGCCAGCCGTTCTCATCCGAAATGCCCAGCTGGGCCCTGTTGTACAGAAGAAGCTCACAGCAGCGGGGGTCTCCCCCCACCATAGCTGTGTGGAACAGGGGGGTCAGCCCTCGTCGGTCCTTGTAGTTGGGGGAGCCCCCAAGGTCCAGAAGTGCCTAAGGAGGGACAGACAACTCAGGAAGAAAGGACAGATGGTAGCTGTAGTTTCAAGGGGCTGGTAGAGAGGTAAGTCTTGAATGACCCATACAGGCTTATATCTGTCTAATTTCTGCTTAATGCTTGTGTGTGTGTGTGTGTGTGTGTGTGTGTGTGTGTGTGTGTACATGTGCGTGCATGCGTGCTCACACACTCACGAATGCGCTCACATGTGTATGCTAGCACATAGAGGAGGCCAGGAATCAATGCTAAGAGTCTTCCTCAATTGCTCTCTGCTTTATTTTTTGAGAGTCTCTCAGTGAACCTAGAGCTCACAGATCCAGATAGAAGAGCTGACTAGTAAGGCCCAGGAATCCTCCTGTCTCTACCTCCCTGGCACTGAGATTACAGACACATGCCACCACACTCTGCAAGTCCTCATGCTTGCGAAGACTCCACTGACTGCACCATCTCTCCAGCCCCTTGATAGTCCATAGAGTCCCAGCCAGGCTTTGTCCAATCTGCACTAGTCCTAGCCTTTAACAACAATGAGAAGACAAGGCAGATGGTGTCATAGGACCCTCTTGCTCTGACATGCAGCTCAACCTTTTTCTAGTGGGTGACTTTGATGAGCCACTGGACGGTATCCACAACCATAGGCTTCTTAATTCATGGCACAGTTGTAGGGAAGACAGATGGAAGGATGGAGGTCTATGTGTTAAGAATGTCCCCGATCAAGTGCAGGAGCACTATACAGACACCCAGAGGAGGAAACCTAGGAAAGGCAAGCATGGGGTGAACCACCCTCAAGGAGGGGGATCTAGGGGAGAGAAAGGGTGCAGAAGGGAGGGGTTTAAGCTTGTATGAGAACAAGTGTGACAGTTGTCCCTGTGCAGACAGCCCAGAGCAGTCCTGTGCAGTAGGACACTACAATGAACTGTCCCCAGTGGTGTCATCCAGCATGGTGGCCACTTGGGGGCGATGAGTACCTGGCTGGCTGGTGAGTCCAAGGAAGTGCGATTTTAATTTTATTCCATTTTAATTAACTTAAAACTAAACAGCCTGGTGTGACCAGTGGTTAAGGGACTTGATAGCAAAGATATGAAGCCACACAGACAGACAGACAGACAGACAGACACACACACACACACACACACACAGAGGTGCATAAGGAATATCCATTGGTTCTGGCTATAAATGGCAATTGTGCATGTCAAGTGTTTGTGAAAAGAGGGGTCATCAGTGAACCTGAGCATCTGTGAATATGGGTGTGCCTCATTCTTTGGAAGCAGCCTATCCTGACCTATGCCTAAAGAAGGACCAGTTGACCTGGTAGAGGCGGAAGAAGAAATATTTTAAAATAAGACTGCATGCAGGGACTGGGGGGTGGACAGCTCAGTTAGTAAAGTGTTTGCCATGTAAACATGAAGGCCCGAGGGTGATCTCAACAATCCAAGTAAAAAAAAGTGGCACACAGTTGCAATCTCAACAATGGAGAGGCAGAGACAGGTGTGTCTCTGGGGCTTACTGGCTGGCCAGACTAGCCTAACTGGGAAGCCCTGGGAACCAGTGAAAGCCCCATCTGGAGAAACATGGTGGCTAGTTCCTGAAGACTAGTAGCTAGGGCTTATTCTCTGGCTGCACTTGTGCGTGTCTGCTTATAGGTTATACACACATATGCCTGTATGTACACACACACACACACACACACACATACACACACACACACAAACTGCACACTAATTTGTTTGGGAAAGCACATTTTGTTTCTTTGTTGCGAGAGTCTCATGACACCCTGTTAACCTCAAACTCACTGTGCGCGCGTGCGTGTGTGTGTGTGTGTGTACGCGCGTGTGCGTGTGTGTGTCAGATCTTGGCTATCAAGACCTTACACTCCTCATCCTCCTTCTTGTACCTCCCCAGTGCTTGTGCCTCCACGCCCAGTCTTTGGAAGGTGTGCTTTGCATCTTAGGTGTGGGAAGGGTCTGGAGTGCTGGGTTAGGAAGGATGAAGGGAGGCGAAAGTGAGGATGTGCTCGGAGAGGGTCTCCCCGAGTAGCAGGAACTTATTTTCTGTGTTCTAAGGCCATTCAGGTACTTTGGCAAGGCAGAGGTAGGGTGTGCACTAGCTGGGCCGAAGAAAGGGGGCCATACTGGGTGCTCAGGGAGGAACCTTTAGTGAGGGGGATCTACCCAGACTCAGTCACAACCAACTTCTAGACTAGGCGGGGACATCTGGAAGACTGACAACAGGAACTCTGTATTTGTCAGTGTGTGGAAACAGACTCTGTGGTGGGGACAGAGAAGGACTGTTTGGGTTGGAGAGCAATGAGACAGGATGTCACGTAACCTAGGCCAGTCTTGAGTTCCTTAGTGCTAGGGTTACGGGTTCTTCATGGGGGTAGGGGGCTCTTTTGACCAGAAATGAAGAGCACAGGGTTGGGGAAATAAAAGGGAAAGGAGAAAGGGCCCCAACGTCTGGGGACTACAGCAGCCTCACCGTGAGTGCCAGGCAGTGCCGAGCACATGCAGCTTTGTGTAGTGCTGTCATGCCATCCCGGGCCCTGAAGTCTATGTGTGCCCCGCCCAGGCACAGTGTCCGAATCACCTCTACTGAGCCTTCAGTCTGAGCCGCCAGGGTCAAAGGTGTCTCTGAAGGGCAAGAGAAGACCTTCAGAGGCGGGCCTTTTGCCTCCACCTCCAGCGCTTTCGGCCTTCCCCTTTAGACTCTACCCCTGGCCTCCTAGCTCAGCCCCGGACAACTTTCGGAGGTGGTGTCCCCGGCCTCTCTACCCAACCCTGCTCCTCACCCCAGTCCTTCATGGCCCTTCCTACCTCCTGAATCTGAGTCATGGTAGTTGGGGTCCAGCCCCTTGTCCAGCAGCCTCGCCACCTTGTCAGACGTCCCGAGCTGCACGTATTCTAGGAACTTCTTCAGTCCCGTCTAAATTGTGTATAAAGAAAGACAGGGTATCAGGGAGATCAAGGAGACCGAGTGAAGAGAGTCGCACTTAGAGCCAGGACTACCCACTGGAAATACACAGCCAACCCTTTGCTAAAGTAAAAAGGAAGTCTGGTGTGGTGTGGTCACTCATCTCAGCATGCAAGGCAGAGACAGGAGCATGGTGAGTTCTAGACACACCTAGACTAGACAGTGAGATCCTGTCTTAAAGGTAATATTCTAAAACAGAAGGGTAGTTTGAATGAAAATGACCCCCAAAGGCTCACAGGGAATGGCATTATTGGAGTGGTGGTGGCCTTATCGGAGGAAGTGTGTCACTGGGGGTGTGAGGTCTCAGATGCTCAAGCCATGATCAGTGGCTCACTCTCTCTTCCTGATGTCTGATGCAGGTATGGAACGCTCAGCTACCTCTCCAGCACCGTGCCTGCCTGTGTGCTGCCATGCATCCCCACCATGATAATAATGGACTAAACCTCTGACACTGTAAGCCACTCCAATAAAATGTTGTCCTTTATAAGCGTTGCCTTGGTCATGGTGTCTCTTCACAGCAATAAAAACTCGAACTAAGACAAGGGTAACTGTGAACTGTGTTGAAATCCATCCTGGTGTTCTTAAAGGAATGTATCCTTAATGTTACTGTTTTGATACACAATCCACAAGAAAATACTTAAAACACCATGGTCTGGGGGTGGTGAAATGGCTCAGTGGTAAAAGTGCTTGCGGCCAAACCTGCTAACCTGAATTTGATTCCCCAGAATGCACATAGAGAAGGAGAAAACTGAGCTCTAGGAATTACCCTCTGACCTCCACATGTGAGCCATGACGTGAACATGCAACTCCACCCCACCACCAGACACATACAATAGGAAATAAATAAATAGATGTAATTTTAAAAAGATATTATGGTGGCTAGAGAGATGCCTTAAACTGTTAAGAGTGTTTGCTGCTCTTACAGAGGGACCCGAGTTCAGTTCCCAGCACCCACCAATGGCAGGTAACGCCAGCTCCTGGGCATCTAACTTCTAGCTTCTTTGGGTGGTTGCACACGCGTGTGCACACGCGCGCACACACACATGCACACACACACGATTAAAAATAAAATAAATGTTAGAAAAGATGCAGTGTGCTGTTTCAGCAGTGTGACTCAGTTCACACCTGTCACATGTACAAAGGAGCTGTACACAGCCACTGGCTCACAAAGTGGATGGCACAGGTAGAGAGGAGAAGGCATGGAGGGGTAAAGATTGGGGTGGATGGTGTGGGAGAGAGAAGCTTGGGGGGGAAACAAATCAGGGGATTCCTTTCCATTAAATGTCAAGAATTTCTTCCCTCTGGCCAGATGAGCCTCCTAACTTCCTCCCAGCTCCTAGACGGCAAGGGCAGACACAGGGGAGAGATTACCCAAGGTCAGGAGGGAAAGAGCCAAACAGAATAAATGTGGCCGAGAAAAAAAAGGGCAGAGTTTGTGGCGATACACGCACGAGACTGGGGAACCGTGGATGTCTATGAAAAATTACACAATTGGCTGATGCAGGCTAAGAAAAGGGCCCTAAGTGCTCCTGAGCAGAGAAGGAAGAGTTAAAAGAACAGATTGAGGGGCTAGGAGTAGAGCTTGTTATGCAAGGGTGGAGCCCCAAGTTTGATTCCCCAGAGCCCACAAAAGAATGAGTGTGTGCACTTCAATCTCAGTGCTGGGAAGGTGGAGACAGACATTTCTCTGGGGCTTCCTGGTCAGCTAGTCTGGCCTAGATAGTGAGCCAGTAAAAGACTGTATTAAATATAAGGTGAAGCCAGTGAGATGGCTCATCAGGCAAAGGTGCTTGTCACCAAGCCTGACCATGAGTTCCATCCTCAGGATCCCTATGGCGGGAAGAGAATACCAAGTTGTCCTCTGACCTCCACGTGTGCACCGATCCACTCACTCTAGCACCACCAGCACCACCAGCACCACCAGCACCACCAGGACCACCAGCACCACCAGCACCACCAGCATCACCAGCACCACCAGCACCACCAGCACCACCAGCACCACCAGCATCACCAGCACCACCAGCATCACCAGCACCA
>JADRCH010000197.1:1844117-1926960 GCA_019843965.1 Rhynchomys soricoides
CACCACCAGCATCACCAGCACCACCAGCATCACCAGCACCACCAGCACCAGCACCACCAGCAGCACCAGCAGCACCAGCAGCACCACCAGCACCACCACCAGCAGCAGCACCAGAAGCACCACCAGAATCACCAGCACCACCAGCATCACCAGCACCACCAGCATCACCAGCATCACCAGCACCACCACCACCAGCAGCAGCACCAGCAGCACCACCAGCATCACCAGCACCACCAGCAGCACCAGCAGCACCACCAGCACCACCAGCATCACCAGCATCACCAGCACCACCAGCACCACCAGCACACACCAGGCCCAGATGGCATGGGTCTGGGCAGGTGAGGTCACAGAGGGCAGTAGGAAGGAAGGGATAATGATGGAGACGAATGGGTGTCTCCAAACAGGATGCACCCTCAAAGTTAAGTGGGGGACTTGGTGAAACTGAGGGGTTGGCAGAGGGAATGGTTGCTGGGGAGAGACTGGAAAAGAAGGTGATGGGCGGGGTGCTCTGGGAGCAGAGGGCAGCAGGGCACTCTCACCTTCGTGTGCAGTTTGGCCAGCTGTTTCTCATCCAGGTTGGTCTGTTTGTAGACTCGGGTCTTGTAGCGGAACTGAAGCCGGGGGTAGGACATGAAGGGACACACAGACTTATCAGATTCTTTGTTGGGGGAAATGTCAGACCCTCCTGTCATCCTCCCAGAGTGAGTTCAGGGCTAGCATTTAAATGACTGTAGGTAGAGTGACCTTTCCAAGAGTACCGGGTCATCAAGGTCTACAGCGCTATCATGCCTACCTTGTAAGTCTAAGCATGGACACCCCACACACATACATGGAATGCTCTAGAATGACTACGTAGTTGGGATTCCCTCATTTGATGGCATACGGAAGCTTGGGAGAGAAAAGGACACCATCGGAGGAGACTCAGCTGGTGGTGTGGACTCTGGGACATCTTGAAGAGCCCACTGGGGGTTCTTTTGGAATAGACGTGTTCCAGGGCCTGACTTCTGTTAGGAGTTCTAGGGCCTCACCTCCAGGTAGGGTACCCCTTTCTCAAAGGACTGGGGGTACTCTCTTAGAAGCCTCTCCTCCTCCAAGAAGTTGGCATCCCGACCTGAGGTGGCTGGCTGGAACAGTCCGTAGTTAAGCACGTCCTGTAGACTCTCACTCAGGGCACAGAGCACTTGCTGTTTGGCTGTCCAGATGGTGGCATCTGGGTTGAAGCGTAGGCATTTCTGGTGGGAGATAGGATGGTCGGGGCTAGGTTGGGTCAAGGGTCTGAGGGTCAAGGGTAGGTTGGAAAAGGAGTAAGATTCCAGCTAGATCTGGGATTGAGGGTGGGGAAAGACTAAGCCAATGTATCTGTCAGCTGGCGGTGAGTAGCCACTCACCGTTTGGTGCAAGTCAGGGATGCCAATCCTGAAAACCATCATGCTGAAGTGGGCGTCGTCAGGGACAGACATGGAGCGTCCCTGGAGGCCTCGGGTAGAGGCCAGGTTACCAGGTGCTCCGCTGCCCCGGCCCCGAGTCCCCTGGGGGCCTCTTCCTGGCCCGTCTGGGGAGCTGTCTGATTCTGAGCCCCCCTCGGGACACTCGCTGGCACTGTGGCGTTCCTCGTCCTCGCTTGTCGCGGGGCTGTGGGTCATCGTGGGGCCACGGGGCGACGGGGGACAGCAGCATCACAGGCAGCTGGGCAAAGCAAGGGTGATCCTCACTGAAGAGCCACTCAGAGGCCACCAGTACCACTCAGTAGACAGACACAGGTGCAGCCTGTTCCCTTTGCCCTGGGAGGCAAGGGAGACTAGACATGCCCTCAGCCCTCTGCACAGACAAGCTTGCATCACCTCTGCAGCCTTCCTGGCACCTTTCTCCTCCCTGTCCTTGGCCCTGCTTGCAGCCCCCACCCCCCTGCGCTCCACTTTGTGGCTGACCCAGTGTGTCCTAGAAATCACAGAATCATCGCGGGAGCTAGTGGCCCACTTTGTCAAACTACAAAAAATGAAGCTAAAATTAGCTAAGGACAGACAGGTGGACCAATCCACCCCGGCATCCTGCCCTCCTGGCCAGAGCCTGGCCCCTTCACCCTGGGGAGGTGGAGACTGACTTTTATAGTAAAGGCGAGATGGAGGTGTGAGTTTTGAGCCTGGGGCAGCAGGAGGTGCCCAAGAGCCGGTGACTTCACTGAAGTGTGGCTGACCACATGTTTAGAGGGCTGCTGTTGGGGAATGAGCTGTCCCTGTAGGGGATGGAGGGACATGAGTGGGGGTGGATGAACAGAAAAGAGAAGTTTCCCTGAGCTGTGCCCAAGGGAACCATGAGAGGTTACTGGGGCGTGTGAAGAGGGTGTGTGGGTGGATAGGGATGCTGGCCCTGGCTCTGGCTGGAAGGTCCAGGTGACAAGCTGTGGTGGCCTGGGTGGGTGTGGGCAGCTGCAGGTGACCTGTGGGTGTTTCAGGAATGGCACAGCAGGGTGGGTGGGCTGGCACTGCTTGGTACTGGCGGCTCCACCGAGGAGAACTTGGATTGGGTGGGGTGTCTAGGGAGGAGGCTAAAAGGTGAGCTGCAACAGTATGGGGGACCAGGAGATGCAGAGGGTCGTCCCTCTCAAAGTGGCCTACTGAGGGGTGGCTCCTTTCCAAATGCGGTCCTCTTCTCTCCAGTTTGCCACCCCCTACTCCCCACTCTAGAACCGGAAAGCAGAATGTCTGGTCTGGTCCCTCCCACCCCACACCAGGCCCGGCTCCTGCACCGTTGCCATGGAGATGGGAAGCAGTGGAGGGTACTGCTGACTTTGGGGGAGTGGGGATGGGCTGGGGGGAGGGAGGGTTGGGGAAGGAAAGACGAAATGTTTAAGGAAGAGAGTTCCAAGAACTGTAGGCGAGCAGGCGTCTAACCGCGGGCTGAGGAACCCTCCCCCTCGCGGGGACCGAGCTTTGAAGCACCCCATCCCAGGTACCCTGCCTTGTTGCTCAACCCGCTGGGCTCGGGAGGAGACCCGGCCTCCAGCTTAGTCTGCTGACCGCCCTACACCACATCCCGCCTGGCAGGGTGACCTCAGCCACTCCCCCTCGGCTGACCCTGGCTGACATCCCCCTCTGCAGCCCCATCTCTGCAGGAATGGGACGGCAGGTGGGAAAGGTCAGCAAGGGCCGGGTCCCCCATAGCGCGGGCTCCACTGCTCCAACACCCAGGACAGCTCGGGGCCCCTCCCCCTCCGGCCTCGAGGGAGGGAGCGGGCACACTCCGCCGGGGCGGCATGAATCAAAAGCTCGGCGGCTAAGAATAGCTGGCACGCAGCTGGTACCGAGACGGGCTGAGGAATCGGCGAGGGGGGGGTGGCGAAGGGGAGAGAGGGGGTGCCCTGAGAGGCTGCGGGGGGACAGGGGACGGCTGGCGTGGCCAGGAACCGGGCCCGGGGAGAATGAATGGAGGCGGAGGAAGGCGGGAGCAGGGAGGTTGGTGAAAGAATAGCCCCGGGTCGGGAGAGGGAGCTGGGACTGGGGGCGGGAGCAGAGGGGGCGCGCCGGCCTGCGGAGAAGGAACCTGAGGCGCGATGGGCACGCGAGGCGCGGGTGGGAAGGAACTACAGACGCCTGGCAGGGGCGCCGGGTTCAGGAGTCGTAGGAAGCTCTGATCCAGACCCTAGGTTGGAGTGGTTGGGGACCAGGGTGACCTAGGGGAGGGGCCCAGGTGTGCTGGGGTGGGTGAGGCGGGGGAGTGGCCGAGCCCGGTTGGGAGGCGGGGACCAGGACCCAGTCGGTGCCCCGGAGAGCCTCGGAGACCAGTACGGCTTAGGGGGCTCAGCACGTGGGGGATGGGGCACACCCTCCTAGCAAGGATACGATCTGGGACGGGGCACTCGGGACCGGGTCGCAACCTAATTTGATGTCACCCGTAGGAGCCACGTAACCTTCCACACCCTCACCCCCCCCCCCATACACACACCCTAAATGTACACCCAGGCCGGAGCCGGCGCCAGGCCAAGGACATCCGGGGCGCCTCCGCCCTCTCCCGCAACCCCAGTTCTCGCAATTGTACCCTACCCCAGAACCTCCCTGTAATGCCCCGTGCCCTTACCTGCCTGGCGGGGCTGCAGAGTCCCGGTCGGCGGCGCCCGCGGCCCCTCCCCCCTCCCCCCACCCCCCACCCCCCCGAATACGGGGGACCCTCAGGCCATGCCCCACCGCCCCGGAGGGCGAGCGGGCCGGGGAGGGGGCGGGCGAGGGCCGGGGGGAGGGCGGGGGGGCCGCGGACCTCACCCCCCCCGCGGGCCGGGCCCGGCCATCCGCAGCGCGTCCCCCTTTCTGCCGCGCCCGCGCGCCCCTCCTTGCCCGCCCCGGGGCTGGGGTCCGGCCGGGCTACGGGCGCCGCGGCTCCCTCCGGCTCTGCCTCCTCCTCCTCTGCCAGGGGCCGCCGCACCGCCGCCTGCTCCTGCTCGGCGCCTCCACTGCCACCCGGCTCGCTCTCTCGCACTCGCTGTCTCTCCCTCACCCGGTCTCTCTCTCTCTCTCTCTCTCTCTCTCTCTCTCTCTCTCTCTCTCTCTCTCTCTCCTCTCTCTCCCTCCCTCCCCTCCCTCCGCCCTCTCCCCTCCCTCCGGGAGCCCGCAGAGAGATATCGCCCCTCCCTGAGCCCCCAAACCTCGCCCATTCTCCCCCCCAAACTCGGCTCCACCCCCTCCCCTTGCCCTCCTCCACCCTTCATCTCTACTGCCCCATCCCCAAACCCAGACTCCACCCCTGCTTACCCCACGTATCCCAAACGGGATCCTGCTCTTCCTAGGGGAGCCCCTCCTCCAGATTGCTCCCCACCCTTTCTACACATGGTGGGGTGCTGTTTGTGTTTGTAGAGTCTGTATATTCCTAAATCGAATACTGTGGGTTATAGATTCCGGTCCTGTACCCCCAAATGTGTGTACCTTCACCCCTCCACACACATACCCTCCCCCCTTTCCATATAAACCCACATACATGGAAGTACCTGAGGCGCATACCCCTTCCTCTGAGTTGGTCCTGTAAACTAAGCATACCCACAGTTGCCTACTCCTTAGGGCATGCTTGCCCAGTACACATGACCAGAGACACACACCCAGCTTCATGCATAATGTCACATCCCTGTGCCACAGCATACCGACAGCTCCCTGCAAGATTTACTTACACCGTACTCCAATTGCTTGCTTAGATCTGCCCACAAGAAGCACAGGTAGACAGACATGTGTGCTGTCCGAGACAGCTCACCCACTCGACTGGCCATCACAGGTGTGTATGCCTGTTTGACTGTACCCCCTGCCCACAGGACCCCTCCCTCAGCTATCCTTGAGTATACTCTGGGTGCCAGGTTCAGGGACTTCTTTCCTGTCAAAGCACACAGAAAGGCTAAGTAATTTGGTCCAGGTCATCCAGCTATAAAGAGGTGATATCAAGGGTGAAGAATGCAGAAGCTGTCTCCATCTTCTCCTCAGGCCTGCTATGGTGTTTCAAAGAGCATACCTGAATATGTACACCCTCATGTGTCCTGTATCACACAAGCTAATTGTGTGCAGGTAGTTAGTCCTCTCCTGCCCGGTACATTCACAGAAGAAGGCAGATCCATTCAGTCCTCTTCAGCCATGACTTCCGCTTGGCCCAGCAGCATCTCCAGGGCCACTAGGGAATACCAGCTCCTACAGATGGTTGTTCTAGGTAGTTTCTGGGTTTGTCTCCAGCTGCAGCCTCTCTGGGGCATCCTGGGATAAGCTGGAGTTGGTACCCAGCTCAGAGAGGCCCTCTTCTTGATGCACCCACCCAGGTGCTGAGCAGCTGCGCCATGGAGAGCAGCTGCTGATGCTGGTACAAGCATGGAGTGGCTATGAAGCTTTCTACCGTTTCCAAGGCTGTTATGCATTATATGGAGGTCTCCAGCTTCTGACAAGAGACCTCTGTGCTACAGATGAGCATCTGAGAGGCTCCGAAGAAGCCAGTTGGCTGCCCAAGGTCACTCTGCCCTCTGTGTACTAGGCTTTCGTGAAAACTGGTGTGTTCCTTTACAAGGCCCCTCATGGGACTCTCAGCAGCTGAGGGCAGATGTGAGGTACCTGCTTGGAGCCAGAGGCCTTGACTACATGATGCCACACCCATGACCTCCACAAGGCTGCCACATCTCTCTCCTCTCTGAGCTTCTTTGCTTTTTTCCTTGCAGAGCCTGGGCCCCTAGATCTTTGGTTCATGAATTAGGCAGGACCTGCAGGACTAAAGCTGGAAATGCTCTGCAGGACTCATGAGCCTGGCGTAGTGTGGGTAAGGCATGGCCTTCTACTTCCCTGGCATTGGAAGCTTCCACTACCCTCAGCACCTCCACTCAGGCAGACACCGTGAGAACTCCAGTGTAACCTAAACACAAACGTATGATTTTAAGACCTTTAACCAAGCTGTTGCAACATTGGTCTTATTCATCAGCTTAACTGAGCACCTACTAGGTGCTAGGAAGCCCTGCTTTGATTTGGGGATGCAGAAGTAGCCCCAAAATCCATGCCTTGGTCTGCAAGAGACAGATGTAAATAAACAAGACCACACTAGTTGGATCATACCTAGAAAAAAAGGTGTCATTTTGAGAAAGCATCTCATACAGTGGTCAGAGCTGAGACTTCAATAATGAGGAAGAGCTGAGGGAAGAGTCTTCAGACGGAGGAAAAGGCTAGGAGATGGAGGGTGAGGGGACATGAGGTGAGACTGCAGAAATCCGTTCTCTTCCAGGCCCCAGCCCTGCAGGCTGCACTGAGGACTGAGGCTGGGCTTTGGCTTCTCTCCTGCTTCTGATGGGAAGGTGAGGAGGCAGGGGCGTGGGGAGTAATGTGATCTGATTTATGGTTTGGAAGGATTGCTCTGGCTGCAGCAGGCAAGCAGCCCAGATTGGAGGGGCTCTGTAGAAGGAGGGAGAGCCTGCAGTGGTCCAGGCTGGGATGAGGCAGCCTGCAGAGAGCTCTCTGCTCACAACAGGGCTTGGTTAGTATACATCCTGGAAATACCTGTTCTGACTGTCAACCCCCTCTCCTCCCTTGATGGGAGAACCACTGGACCCACTCCCACCCCAACATCAGCTTGCTGGGGGCCTGGCCTGCAGGAGAATCTTGGAGTTATACCTTTCAAGCTGCACATATGCTGTTCATACATATTCCCACGAGCAGGCACACACAAGGGCTGGTAGGGCCAGGATAGGCCATCTGGGTGGGGGTTGGGAGAGCCCTGGAGTCTGAGAATGGCAGACGAATCCCCTTCATTAGGCTGTGTGGTCAGTGGTGAGCACAGGAAAATAACAACCTTAGCATGCGCTGTAGTGTGCCCCCTCCTCTGGAATGGCCAAGACAGAGAGAAGCAAACAGAGTCAAAAGCCGACATCCTGCCATAGCCTGCTTTGTTTTGAGATGGTTCCTGGACCAAGGCTGAGGCCCACCAGTACCAAGGATGCCCTGGAGAACGTTCTCCATCTTCCTTTTATCCATCTAAGTGCTTGTACTTGCAAAAGGGAGGAAAGAGAGCAGAAGGAGAGGTCTGGAAAGTGGCACGGGGTGGGTGTGGGGAGACCCAAGGCGGGATCAGGCTTTGGAACGACGGAGGTTTCCGGCCACAGAGGCAGAGCCTCCTGGAAGCCAAGAGAGGCGGGGAGACACACCAAGAGCAGCGGAGGAGACCAAAAGTTGAGAAAGAGCAGATCAGGAGGGGAGGCAGAAGAGAAAGCCTGGAGGAGAGAAGGTCCAAGGGGCTAGTGATCTGCCCACCAGACTGAGACACGTGCTAGTTCTATACCCCAGTCCTACCCCAGGCATTCTGACTTCTACTAGCTTGGGTGCTGGCCAGCTCAGCTGGATGCAGGCAGCTTGGTTTTTGGGGGTCCTAGTGGTCCCTCAACTTTTGAGTTTTGGCCATGGAGCCCGTGGTCCTGGGAGGGAGTGGGAGGGAGGCTGGGGAGGTGCCCTGGAGGAGGAGCGAGAGCGGGAGTCACTGATGTTGAAGGTGAGTATTGGAGGGGCACTGGGGGGGGGCTTGGGATGAAGTGTTCAGATGGGCAAAGAAAATAGGGTTTAGACGGAGCAATGGGCTCAGAGAAGAGCTGAGGCGGTAGGCGGGAAGGAGACTGACATGCATTCTCTGCCCCAGAATCTCCAGGAGGCCCTAGGGCTACCCACTGGGGTGGGAAATGAGGATAATCCTGCTGAAAACCCGGAAGGCAAAGAGGTCTGGGAGACCACGGAGACTCAGGGGGAAGAAGAGGAGGAGGAAACCACCACAGTACCTTCTTCTAGTCCCAATCCTTTCCCCAGTCCTTCTCCCACATCAGAGGACACTGTCACTTACATCTGTAAGTATCCAGAAGCCAGGGTGGCCTGTCTGTTAAGCACTGACCCAACCTGGAGGCCAGACACATCAAAGGGACCCAAGGTCGCCAGATGTGCCTGCCTGTCAAGAGCTCAAACCACTGAACTTCATCGATCTATGGGTTCACACATCCCATAGATCGCCTCATCCATCCTACTCTTGGGAGTCTGAGGGCCTTGTCCTCCCATGTCCTTAGAGCCCTCGATTGTGCCTCCAGTTGTACATTATGTCTTTTCACAGTGGGCCGCTTGGCCAGCCTCGATGCAGGCCTACACCAATTGCACATCCGTCTGCACGTTTTGGACACCCGTGTGGTTGAGCTGACCCAGGGGTTTCGGCAGCTGCGGGATGCTGCGAGTGACACCCGCGACTCAGTGCAAGCCCTGAAGGAGGTACAGGTCCGTGCTGAGCAGGAGCATGGCCGCTTGGAGGGTGAGTCTCAGCAGCACTAAGAGGGCCTAGGTGGGAGGAGGGGACCCAGGGAGGTCTGAAGTCTTGGGGACCACGGGTATCAGGATACCACAAGGTTACTGGGATGTGTTGGCACATCTAGAGCTGGATTGTGAGGTGGGTGAGACATTTCTTGCTCCAACCTGTGCCACACCCTGAAAGCCCCACCCACAGTCTGGAACCGCCCACACCCTGGCCACGCCCCCCGAAGGCCCTGGCTCCACCTCATTAAGACACTACTGCTCTAACAAGATTCCCCTTGGCCCCACCCTTTCAACCCACAGAAGCACTGGCCCTACCCCTGACAGCCTGGCCAGACCTCACTGGTCACTGAAGTTCTAATCCCTCCTACTATCCGCGCCCTCTCTGTCCTCAGAGCTTTGGCTCCTCCTGATGGTTTTCCACCACTGAAGGGCTTGTCTCCTTTTAACCACGCCCCCAGCACCCCTTAGTTGGCTTCACTGGTCTCAGTGGTTCTAACTTTGACTCCGCCCTTTTTCAGCCCCCAACGCTGTAACAACGCCCCCTGCAGTCCTGGCTTCATTGGTCTCCCGGCCTCAGTGCTTTGGCCCCGCCCCCAATAGGCCTGCCTCCACCTCATTGGCCATCCTTCATATAACCCTCCTTCACCTGGCCCCGCCCTCTATCCTAGGCACAGCTCGACTGCTCAGGCTCCTCCCTCTACCTACCGGCCCCGCCCTCTCCCGCCTTCTGCAACGTTGGTTCCACCTCATTGATCACCTAAAGGCCTAGCTTTGGCCTCGTCCCCTCCTACCCTCAACGTTCTGACCCCGCCTCACCCTACACACAGGCTGCCTGAAGGGCCTGCGCCTGGGCCACAAGTGCTTCCTGCTCTCGCGAGACTTCGAGACACAGGCAGCGGCGCAGGCGCGGTGCAAGGCTCGAGGTGGGAGCTTAGCGCAGCCTGCGGACCGCCAGCAAATGGATGCCCTAAGCCGGTACTTACGCGCTGCTCTCGCCCCCTACAACTGGCCGGTGTGGCTGGGAGTGCACGACCGGCGCTCGGAGGGGCTCTACCTTTTCGAGAACGGCCAGCGCGTGTCGTTCTTCGCCTGGCACCGCGCTTTCAGCCTGGAGCCCAGCGCCCAGCCTAGTGCGGCATCCCATCCACTCAGCCCGGATCAGCCCAATGGCGGCGTCCTGGAGAACTGCGTGGCCCAGGCCTCAGACGACGGTTCCTGGTGGGACCATGACTGTGAGCGGCGCCTCTACTTCGTCTGCGAGTTCCCTTTCTAGAGAGCCGGTCTCTGCCCCGGCGCTGTAGCGCACATTTTGCACCGTACACCGCGCACCCTGCTGTTAGGGGTCTGGGGTCTCTCAGAGATTAAGCATGACCATGAATACATTTTAATAAGAAAGGGCTTTTTATTTTAGATATTGGCACCCAGACTGATTGGGGCCAGGTCTGCACCTGAGGTCGTTTCCAAGATGCAAGCCCTAGCCATATCAGCCCAGCGCTTGTAAAAGCAAACCCCACAAGACTGAATGCTTACATGTGGGCAGGAGCTTAAGTCTTAGCATATATGTCTTGCAGGGGTCCTAGCCATCCTTTGAGCAGAGTAAGCAAGATTGAGTACAAAAGTAGAAATAGCAGTTAGTCTTAAAATTAAATTTGCTATAACAGCAAATTTTACAAGCCAATCAATTTCAGAATGGTCTTCAATAATCTGGGAGAAAGGGGAAGTGGACTGCTAGTGTACAGCCCGCACAAGCTAGGAGCTTTCATCTTAGGCATATTTTGCTTTGGTCTCTCAAGCATAGTGAGTCTAAACTTCTAAATGTAAGGTTAACCGCCATACTACAGTGTGCATTCTGCACTCTGTACCCCACACCATGCACCTTCCACTCTACACCCTACATGGTGCACCCTGCATCTTGAATCCTCCTCGGGCCGAAAGTGCCACCAATCCCTGCTGGTCCCACCCCGAGAGATAGCCTGTCCAACTTCTCCATGTCCCCACCTGTCTTTGAAACTTCAAGGTCCCAATTAGGCCCAGTGCCAATAAATCCTTTTAAAATATAATTTGAGGGGTTGTGGAGACACCTGGCCTTTATTGTGCCTGGGGGAGAGGGGGGAAGTTAGGAAGTACCAGATCCTGATTTTGGGTAATTGTGTTTTTAAAATACAGAATGTTAGAAAGCACATGTGCACAGGAACATGTGGTTGTGCACACCTGTGCACAGATGTCTGGAGTATTCATGCACCTATACAGGTCCCAACATCGCTAGCCTGCTTCCTCATGGGGCCTTTAGGTCCTGAGCCCTGTCATCATCTCAGACAGTGGCCTTGGTTCTGAGCAGAGACCAAGGAAACATGAAGGTGTGCTCTAGGTCTTGACATTTAACCTTGTTTTCTGTTGACCTGTGACCTGTGACTGTTGATTGTTTTCCTGGTGGGGGTGGGGTGAGGGAGACGGCAGTTCTACCTCATCAAGCCCGTTCCAGAGAGGAGAGACACCCACCACAACTTTTAAGTGTCACAGCCTCTCCGGTATGTGAGGCCAGATACAAAGCCAGGGCTTTCCTTCTGGGAACATTCAGGTCCCCACAGTTATTTCCTGCCTGAGAAGCCAAGTCAGTCTTCTCTCTCTGAGCCCAGGTCTGGTCTGAAAGCTGGGACACTCTCTTCCATTTTGCATGTCTCTGTGGGTGGCTGGGTGCATCCTTGTACATGAATATCAGAAATGTGGAAATGGACGAACATGTACCACCAGCCACCCCTGCCCATACCTTACCACTTCATTCTTTATCTTCTGGTAGGACTATTCCTAGCCCTGGGCCAGCCTGACCCTCAGCACTGCTTGCAGGTGAAGGTGTTATGTGACCTTTTATGGGATGATCTGAACAGATGTCTGTTCACACCAGTTAGGGCACCAAAGGCAGTCTGAAGAAATGATCCCACCAAAATCTAGCTACGTTCCTGGAGGCCCCCCACCCCACACTCCCGTGTTAGAACCTACAGGCAGCTATAGTGAAGTTTCCTCTCTCTTAATAGTTGTTTACGGATTGGAGGGCCTGGGGGAGGGGCCTTGTGAATTTGGAACTTTGTGTGTTTGGTGCCCAAGAGGTCAGGGGAGGGCAGATGCCATAGAATGTGAATTACAGATAGCTGTGAATCACCATGTGGATGTTGGGAATCATCCTGAGTCCTCTGTAGGAGCAACAAGTGCCCTTCAGTACTGAGCTTACTCTCCAGCCCCCATGAAGTGATATTAAAGTCAGAAGGAAATAGTTAGACAACACAGGGGTTCTCTGCACCCCTTCTCTTGTGTGAGGATTAGCTTTGCATCATGGGCACTAGTTGTATCATTGCCAGGGTGAGACACCCTTGAGGGAGGAGGTGTTTCAGTTCACTCTGGCAGGGAAGCCATGGTGGTGGGAGCAGCCTAAACCAGGCAAACCTTGATAACAAGCACTTGAAGGTTCTGGCTTTCATATCTGGGAAGCTTGGTGAATAGCTCAGACCAGAAGTGGCATCATGTGGTCCTCAAAAGCCAGCTCTGGTGACCCACCTCCACCAAGCATGCCTTCTTTCTTAAAAGTTTGGGAAGCCCCCCAAAAGTCATACCACCTAGGGACTGAGTGGTCACACACATGAGCCTGCAGGGTATGAGGGGGTAATTCATAGCCACATCCTAAGGAGCCTAGAGTGGAGATCATTATAGGCCCAGGAATGGGTATGCCACCCTGACTGTCCTTGTATTTCTGCTGGTGCTCCTCTCTCAGCCATGACCCCTTAAGCCTTTGGATACACTGTTGAATGGAAGAGCTATACCACTTATCTCTAGAAGAGATTCCTCCCTCTATTCCTCAGTCCTAGGGCTCCAGAAAAGTACAAATTAACAGGAGTCAGTTGGGCTTGGTGGTACACACCTTTAATCCCAGCACTGGGAGGCAGAGGCAGAACCATCTCAGTGAGATCAAGGCCAGCCTGGTAAATGTAATTTTAAAAGCTGTTTCTTAAAAGGCTTCTATGAGCGAAAGGGTGACCCTGTTCAGGACTCAGTCCATTAGTTCTGATGGCATAATTCCATGTGATGGTTAGTTTAACTGTCAACTCACATGATCTAGAGTCCCCTGAGAAGAGAGTCTCAATGAGGGGGCTGCAGAGATAGCTTAATGGTTAAGAGCACTTGTTGCTCTTGCAGAGGACCCAGGTTCAATTCCAAGCACTCACTTGGTGGCTCACAGCCATCTGTAACACCAGCTCTAGGGAATCCAATAGGCATATGTATGGTGCACTTCTCTGCAGACAAAATATTCATAAACATAAAATGAATAGAAGCAACATGGTAAATGCTTCTATTTGGACATGGAGAAGAGTGGCAGCGGCAGGGGCTGCAAGCGATGGGGCATCAGACAGCAGGCTGCCTTCCCTCTGGGCTTCAGGATAACAGCAGAGACACTTGAGGTTCCCAAGACGGAAACAGCAGCAGCGGAAGAAATAGTTGGCAACTAATAAAAAACTTAAAAAAAAAAAAAAGAAAGAAAAAAGAGAAAGAGGCTTTTGGTGATAAGGCTCCATGAAACCCTGTCCCCAAGACCATTGACAATGAGTCTACAATGAAGCCATAGGAGACCCCAATGGCAAAGAGATAGTTTATGATGGATTTCCTTCTCACTTTGATAGACATCTCCTAAGATTCTCATCACAAAGTCAGATAGACTCATGAGAGAACAGTACGACTCTGTAGCAGCTCTCAAACCTGATTCATATGTTTATTACAGAAGAGGACTAACTCTGAAAGAATCATCCCACAGTCCATTGCAAGAGATTTCACAAAACTGGTCGTTATTAATGAAGATCATAAAACACCGAATGGACTTATTTCCAGCCACTTACCGAATGGTCCAGCTACTCATTTTAAAACAAGTAGTGTTTGTCTTCATAAAGAAACTAAGAAATGAGGTAAAGACCCCACAGAACATGCACCCAAGATGATTCTCAATAACTTTAGAACACGGCTAGGTCACACATCCATTAGATGTGTGCGTGCCTCTCTTTCCTCAGAACCCCCACTTTGTTGGAAGTCAGGTTACCACATCCCACAGTTAGCGGGATTACATCTTCACGTTTCACAGATACATATTCAAGAGTGAAAAGAAAGTGGGAATTCAGGAGCTGGGATCACATTTTACCGTAAAATTACGATCTCTTCAGAAGGAAACCTTTGATTTTAAAAATGGAGGGTATGAAATGGGTCCATAAACCACGGGAAGTGAATCCAAGTCAAAGAAATTCCGTTTATCTAGAGAAGTATTGAATTTTGCTGGGCAGGCCTGTTTTGAAAAACTTGGTAACTTAACAAAACACCCATCTCAAAATGGAATTTATTGATTTTATAAATCTTATATGTGAACAAATGACCAAGTGCTATGAACTTCCACTCCATATGGTAAATATAAAGAAATGTAATTTGGGTAAAAGTCCTAAAATTTGATTCCATTTTGGATTTGTTGTAGATAAATTTATTGAAATAAAGATTCAAGCTATCTAATTTGCACTCCCAAAGAACTTGTAGGCTAGAAAGAGTATTGTTAGTAGCTAGTGCATAACCCTGATTTAATAAGCCAGTCTTGGAAGTCAGGTCACCAGGACTTGAAACAGTTACAGGTCACTGAAGTTAACCTTTCGTGCCTGCTTGCTTGCTCCTTTCTACCTAACTACCCTATGCTGTCCTACTTCATTCAGGCACTGTCCTGAGTTCTCAGGTTCTGATTCATCTAATGGAACACTTTATCTCCAGGCAGAAGCACACATCTTCTTGGTGCAACTAACTGCTAATACCACTTGGAAGGTTTTAATTTGGAATTTAATGTTGTTGCCCGTGTAAGCCTAGAGAGAAATGTCAACTGCCCTGTATCCCTTTCTGCCTATTTATTTATTTTTGGTTTTCTTGAGACAGGGTTTTCTCTGTAACAGAGTCCTGCCTGGCTGTCCTGGAGTCACTCTGTAGACCAGGCTGGCTTTAAACTCACAGAGCTCTACCAGCCTCTGCCTCCCACGTGCTGGGATTAAAGGTGTGCACCACCACATATGACTCTGCCTTATTTATTAAACAAGGTCTTCCATTAAAGCTGGAGCTCACCTTTTTAACCCACACTGGTGGCCAGAAATCGTGTTCCCCAAGTGCGAGGGTTGTTAAGTGTTATGCCCAGCTTGTTACATAGGTGGCAGGGATCTGAACTCAGCTCATAAGTGCAGCAAGTGCTCTAACCACTGAGCATCTCCCCACACTTAGTTGGAATATTTAAGGAAAGTCCTGTAACTAACTGAAGGACAGAAACTGAAAGTTTCTCAATCTTTGAACAAAGATTTGCAGTTGTTCTGTAAGTTCCTAGAAGCTTTGCCAATGTAAGGCACTGAGTCTTTTTTTTTTTTTTAATTTAAAGATTCATTCATTTATTTATTTTATGTTTATGAGTACACTGTAGTATCTTCAGACACACCAGAAGAGAAGAGGGCATCAGATCCCATTATAGATGGTTGTGAGCCACCATGTGATTGCTGGGAATTGAACTCAGGAAGAGCAATCAATGCTCTTAACCACTGAGCCATCTCTCCAGACCAAGACATTGAGTCTTAAGAGCTTATGTTGTAAAGGTTAATATTCAACACATTTCATACCAATAACAAGACCAAATTTTTGTATGCTGTTTTATTGCATATTTTATACATTGCTACAACTAGTGTATATAAAATAGTTAAACCTTGTGAAACAAAAATCCTTGAAAATCAGAGGTAGATGTTAAGGACCGACAAATAGAAGTTGTGTATTATGGCACAAGTTATAGAGAAGCTTTTGTCCAGACTTCAAATTTAGTTCTCTTTAGTATTCGCTGATTCATGAGAAGTGGCTTGAGAAACCTGATGGGAGAAAAAACACGATAAAGCATCAAACAGGTAACTATTGGTAGAAGTTGGTTGTAGGTGCTGCAGTAGAGAGAGAAGCTCACCAAGATGCTAAGCCTTCATTTTCCCAAGGAGCAGAAGGGTTCAGACTTCTTAGAAGGAAAAAAGAAAAGACTGACCCTGACTAGCTCACTCCAGTTACTTTTGTGTAATAATCGTTACACAAAGTTAATTGAGGCTGGGAAAGATCCCAACTACCTAAGTTATCTTGCCCTTGCTGCCCTAGAGAGCAGACAACCCCACAAATCTCAGTCCCTTTTGACCATTGCTAGCCATAAGCAAAAGTAAGAACTCCCAAGTTTGCCAGGAGTGTCTTAGGAACAATATCCATGCAACTGCAAGCTCTCACATAGCACCAAATGCAAACTTTCCAAGGAGACAGCATTTCTTCAAGGTTCAGTCTTAATTTCTCAGACTCTGCTGATTAATCCAAACACAGCAAAGGCTTTGCTGGAACATTTCACTAAAAGCCAGACACAAAGGCTTCACCTTACATATCATTACAGCTAACTTAAAAATTTTTTTTTTGTAAAGGAAATTTAATCCAGCAATATAGTTGCTCTGGCAAGGAATCACATCCAAAGACCTTCTAGGTCTGTGTGATCTGCCTGGACTGCACACTATGCACCTTTAATCCCTCTGGCTGGAATAGAGACATGCCCTTAATACCTTTAATCCCCAGAAAGTATGGTTAGTTTGTGGAAGAAAGCAGTCATGTTTGAAAGTGATATATAATTGAGGAACAGACAAAGTGGTGAATCAGAGAAAGATTTGACAGAGTAAGTCAGAGATAGGATATGCCCAACTCTCACAAGAAAGGATAGGTAAGAGAGGTGACTTAAAAAGCAGCACAGGGAGAGAGAGGGAATTCCATTGAGTTCAGTTCAGTTCTTCACAGTCAGTGCAGTTCAGTTTGTGGAATTCGGGGGCAGTTTTGTCAAGCAGCACAATTCAGAGAGAAGCCGAGAGAAGCCATTTTGAATCAGTCAGCTTGGAGAGGATTTTGAGCCAGAACAGTTGAGTTGAACCAGCCAGCCAGAGTCAAAAAAGAACTGGAAGGGGTAAGCTTATTCAACAGTAAGCTTTTGAGGTGACAATTGCATCTGATGAATAAAAGTTACTTTTATAACATTTTTATTGGGGAGCTAGCCCAAGAAAAGAGGACCCCTATCAGGGATTGCAGGGCTCAGTTGGGAGTGAGACCGATTAGACCACAAGACCCGTGTCATGTGGCCCAAGCAGGGAGCTAGCCCAAGAAGACTACCAGTCTGGCACAGCACATTAGGCAGATGGTGTCCAAGATGATCCCTGTCCAGTATCATAATGCACCAGTAGGGCATAGCACTCCCAAAACCACTCCTAAGGAAACCTCAGACACCCAGAGACCCCAAGTGTCACTAAAAGTAACAAGCTAGAGAAATAGAAGAGAGAAACAGGAGGATGTTGGCACAATGAAGAGAGGCAGAACTGGAGGGTAGTGAGGAATGGCCTGATCTGAGTAGCTGGAGATGCCACCTAAAACTATGGTGGGATCCTGGCCAGTGCTGCCACCAAGGGCCATGTCTGGGTCTGTGGCCCAACAGCAGAGGGGGAGGTCTGTTACCACCAAAGGCCAGGTGGGCATCTCTGGTCTGGGCTGCTGCCTGGTGCCATATTAATATCTGAGGACTGTGAAGAACTAGCTACCCCTCACCTAGGCATCATGGGGGATCTGGCCCTAAGGGCACAAGAGCCAGAGAATTGACACCGCTCCTCACTAGTGCAGTGCTAAGGAGAGGGCCCTGCATAGCTTCCAGGAAGCACAGTAGAGCTGGCCCTGGTTGCAGGAGTTTGAGAGTGAGCCGGCCTCAAGGGCGTGAGCGTGGGAGGACTGGCCTTGCCACTCATCTCCTGTTTGGTGGCATGGATGAAGGAGAGATGCTCTCCCACCTCCTTTCCCCCTATCTGTGGCAGGAGGGAGAGCTGGCCCTGGGCTCATTCGAGCAGGAGAGCTTGATTTGCTCCTCACTAGCTGAAGCACTTGGGAAAGTAAGTTCTGCACCTTGCCTGGGCAGCACATAGAGCTAGCTGATCCTGGTGTTGGAGTCACAGGTGAGCCAGCCCAGAGGATGGAAGCATGGGAGAACTGGCCTTGCAACTTGTCTGCCATGCAGTGGTACACACGAGGAAGAGATGTCCTCCTTCTCCTCCCACTTGTCCCTCACTTCCTACAGCAGACTCAAGAACTGTCCCTGTCCCTGTCCCTCACAGACTGCAACACTCAAGACAGCAGGCTCCACACCTCATCTGGGTAGCAAAGTAGAGCTAGCCCTGGTTACAGGGGTTGAGAGTGAGCCAGCCCCAAGAGTATGAGAGAAAGAGAGCTGGCCCAGGCCCTTGCCCATGGCCGCACTCTAAAAGGCAGACTTTATATCCTCGCCTGGGATATGCCCCTTGTGGTGGGTGCAGATAAGCCGACCCACGGCACGAGAGTAGGAGGTCTGGGAAAGCAGGCTCTGGCCCTTGCTGGCTGCAGCATTTGATGACCTAGGCAGGTCAGGGCTGGAGAGCTTCCTGCAGTGGTGTGGGTACAAGAGAGCTGGTGGGCTGACCAGCTCAGATACCTCTCAAGCCCAGATTCAGGGCTTTGAGTTGGTCCATCCCAACATGTCCCCCATTGATGCACTGCTGGAGCATGTGAATGGGCCAGTCTACAGATCTAAAACTACAGAATCTCCAAGAGAACACCAACAACAGGCTATCTGAGAGGAGCCCCAGTGAGGTTCTGGTAATGGTAGTGTAGCAGAAGCCAGAGACCTCACATCAGACCGATGGCTCATTGCAATGAACATTCGCAAGCAAAGAAGTGTGTGCTGTGGAACACAGTGTGACACACTACAGCTTCCACAGAGAACAGGTACAAGGAAATGGGGAAATGAGTGGGGTTGGAGTGAAATTTACAAGGAACCAATAAAGAGGTAAAAAGAAGACAGTGGTGGTGGCACACACCCTTAGTCCCGGGATTCAGGAGGCAGAGGCAGTGGATCTGTGAGTTCAAGGCCAGCTCTGGTCTGCAGAGCAAGTTCCAGGACATCCAAGGTTACACAGAGAAACAGTCTTGAAAAACAAAGACAAACACAGAGAGCAGGTCTTCAAAAGGGGGTGGGGGGAGGGAGTGAGAGGGAGAGAGAGAGTCTCAATGAACTTTTGTTTAGATCAGGCTGGCCTATGGGCCTCTCTGTGGGGGACAACCCTCCCCACACACCCGTGGGCAGCACCATTCCATGGGCTGAGCCCTGGACTGAATGCACCAGCGTGCGCTAGTCCATTGCTCTCTGCTCCTAGCTGTGGATGTGGGTGACAAGCTGCTTCACACTCTTGCTGCCTTGACTTCCTGCCATGGAGGACAGTGACCTGGCATCGTGAGCAGAGTCAACCCTTTCTCCTTTGTTGCTCGTGTTCTCCTATTGTATCACAACAACAGAAATGGACTAGCCAGCCAGTTACAGAAGCTGAGGCAGGAGGATCACAAGTTCCTTCAACCTTCTTCCCACCCAGAGAGTTAAGGATCCTACCACCGTTTGTTTTGAGAAAGCTCCATATCCAGCTCCCTTCTCTTCCCCTTCCCTTCCTCCCTCCCTTCTTCTCCCCTCCCATCCCCTTCCCTCTCTCCCTCCTCACTCCTCTCTCTCTCTCTCTCTCTCTCTCTCTCTCTCTCTCTCTGTGTGAGTGTGTGTGTGTGTGTGTGTGTGTGTGTGTGTGTAGTCATGTGGGAGAGATGGTGAAGGCCAAATGACAACCCTGAGATGTCAGGTCCAAAGGAAACTCCATTTTACCAAATTCCAAAAGGCAGAAGGGACAAATGGCTGTCTGGGGTGCCTATTGTTGTGCCAAAGATCATGCTGGCCTCCAGGTTCTCTCAGTGCCTACACCACACCTCAAGGTCCAGGCTGGTTCTTCTCCTCTCCTTCCTACCCCAGGCCCCCCCACCCAGCTCCCCGTTCTCCTTACAACCCTGACTTTTGGTCTTCATCTCTTGCTACCCCCCCCCCATCCCTTTGCCCCCCTGGCTGCTGTACCGATTGCCCCTGCTTTCTCCTGTCCCTTCCCCTCCCCTCTGTTCACATGGCACAGCTCAATCTGGTCATGTCCTCTGTGTCTCACAGACGTGTCAGCCTTGGCTCTGCTCGCCCATTTCTATAATAAACCTTCTACTCCACCACACCTAGGAGAAGTCATGTTTCTTTTCCTTAACCCTACAGTATCTGGGATAACAACCTTGCCCTTGGACTGTGGAATGGTCATGTCGGCAGTTTATACAGGGCTTTCCACCTTGTTTGGGGCAGCTCACTTGTTACCATGGAACCCACCAGACTGGCTGGTGAGGTTCTAGGCATTCTCTGTGTCTGTCTCATCTCCCTCAGGGACCCCGAGACCACAGACACATTCTACTGGGTCCAGCTTTTGTATGGATCCTGGGGATCGGAACTCAGGTCCTCCTGTTTGGGTGACAAGTACGTTACCCACGGAACCATCTCTTCAGGTCCTATGCTTATGCTCTTGATTCTGTGCCCCCTAAGCAGTTCCAGGATTTCAGCATGCATCTCTACCCCAACTCCCCTTGATATTTCAGAACCAAACTCCACACACAACCCTCGTCACCCAGGCAGGGGATAACCAATTTTGACAAGCATCGACTGGCTCAAGAGAAGCCATGAGTGAAGGTGCCTATGAGTCACTGAGTGAGTTGGGTGTCAGCTGCTTAGCTCCCTTCTGGTCACCTTAGACACCTTTCCTGGACATGTACCGATCTCTACATCAGGATGAGGACGACTGTCTAGCCTTTGTCTCTCTGTCCCTATCACCAGCATGGGAACAGGACTAGGGGCATGAAAAAGGTTCTGAAATGTGAGGCAGAGGGCTGGGTAGAGGGACAGGCTTTATAGGGTTTGTGGAGCATGTGCGGTGAGCTGGTGCAAAATCCAGCATGGCTGGAAGTATTGCTTGGCCATTAACACGAGTCATAAGGGTGAGGATTTCCAAGCCCCAGGGTCAGGGACAGGGCAGGAGCAGGGCCTGTTCCCCTGGCCTGGTCCTCTACTTTCCTCCATCTTTGTTAATATATTATTGATAACCCATCCTGGGTTAGGAAAGGGGCTGACATCGTTGTTAAACTACTTCTTTGCTGTTTGGGGGAGAGATGGAGGTCATAATCATGGGTGGTAGGCCTCTGGTTCCATAGCCAGGGCTGATGATCCTGTAATAAAAACTGATTAAAGATCGGGTTAGAGATGTTTTGAATTTGTTGTTAAAGACATCCAGACAAGAAGTTTATAATAAAGTGTGTAGGATTGAAGAAGGGGGGAGAAGAGGGATTGAGGGGGCAATATCCACTTTCACATTGGCCTGTGGACAGTCCACTGGCCAGCGACATTGAGCTGTTCCTTATGCTTTTGGAAATCTATCTGGACGTGTCCAATCCTGTCTTTACTATACCAGGTTGGTTGACAGTTGGGGACGAGGCAAAGGCCATCCTTCTCCGCTGTGCATAGATCTAATCCTTGCCGATTTTGTAGCATCATGGTGGCCAGTGAGTCAGTTTGGTTCTGGCGGGTGAAAATGGTCTGAGCCATGCATTAGAGGTCTTGGATGAATTGGGGGAAAATTGATGGTAGATTGTTAGAAAGCTGGTCCAACGGTGATGCAGTTACACCCAGGCCTGAAGGGGTAGGGCCTGTGCCACTATAAATCCCGTGATGGGAACTAGCAAGAATTCTTCACCGGGTACCAGCCCTAGTTTTGGAAAGGAGAACAGCAGGGCACAAGTCCCAGACCGCCCAGAGGGTAGGCGACCATAAATCCGAGTGCCACCGACTATGGAGGCGCCCTGGGCAGAGAAGCTGGGTGGTAGTGCCAAGGGCTGGGGAATTATTATGGTCTGAGGCATCCACTGTGCCCACAAAGTGTGTCTCTGAGGAGCTAAAGCAGTCTGCAATACTGAAGAGAGAGATGTGGGAGAGATGAGAGGCAGTAGTGATACTTGGCTCAGAGTCATTGACAGGGATAATGACTGTGAAGCCACAAGGGGCGACTGTGAGCTTGATCTGGGAGGGATGCACAGCCAGCATTCTCAAAACCAGCCAGGCAGAGCATTGGTGCCAGGCAGAGCATTGGTGCCAGGCAGAGCATTGGTGCCTGGCAGAGCATTGGTGCCTGGCAGAGCATTGGTGCCTGGCAGAGCATTGGTGCCTGGCAGAGCATTGGTGCCTGGCAGAGCATTGGTGCCAGGCAGAGCATTGGTGCCAGGCAGAGCATTGGTGCCTGGCAGAGCATTGGTGCCTGGCAGAGCATTGGTTAAGGTCTGAAACAAGAGGAGTGACCATGAGGAGAACGAGGTGGGATCGCTACCAGCTAAGAAGGGAGACATTAGAGAGATGAGAGCCTTGATGAATGCTGTTGGCTCTCATCTTCTATTCTTCTATACCTAGATGTCAGAAGAATGGGGTGCACACTCTTTGTATTTTGATCACGCCTGCTGTGTACCTGCTGAACAGGTCATAATGCAGTTTGCCAGTGACATGTTCCTCCCATCTGGTATCCTGTGGTATCCTGTATGTAGAGGTAAAAGAATCTCTCCTGTATGTAAAAATGAGAGGGGATATCAGGACGGCCCAGATCTATCTCATAGTATCTACAGGACCAATATGGGCAACCTCTGTAAGTTTCTGGCCACTTCTTACACGAACCTTCTGTGGGGGTTTGGATATGCTTGACCTATATACGAAGTGGTACTGGAGGACAGGTGGGGCCTTGTTGGAGGAAGTGTGTCACTTTTGGGGTGGCCTTGAAGCTCTGCCCAGTGGGGAAGAGTCAGCCTTCTCCTGAATGCTTTCAGATCAAGATGTAGAACTCTCAGCCCCTCCAGCCTCACATCTGCCTGGATGCTGCCATGTTTCCTGCCATGATGATAATGGACTGAATCTCTAAACCTGTAGGCCAGTCCCAATGAAATGTTATCCTTTTTAAGAGTTGCCTTGGTCGTGGTGTCTGTTCAGTAATGGAAACCCTACCTAAGGCATCTTCCTTTTGGTCATAGGGAACACAGATATGAGGGTAAGCTCCAGCAAGGAAGAGATGGGTAAGAGAGCTGTAGGGAACTGGATCAGCCTCTGATAGCCTGCCATGGAGCAATTACCCAACTCTATTGGGATGGGCTGTTGGTTAGAGGTGGGGTCTCTTAGACACTAAACGTCCACATGTAAAAGCTACCCAAAATGTGTGTAGATAAGAAGAGATGGAAGAGGAAGAAAGGCTCAACCCACTGGAGAAGAGCAACAGTCGACCGTGTGAGGCCTCATTCTTCTGAGATCTCCTTAAAGGAGCACGGGTCTGTGGGAGTTGAAGTGCAAAAAGAACTCATCCCATTGCTTTGAAATTTTGAGTTCATGATGTAAGTGATGGGTTTAACATGTGAGACATGTATTATCACTGGACTGTTTCGACCACTCGCGGTCCAAGGAATGACACGAAGAGTTTTTATTATTTATGAAAGCTTGGGCTTAGCTGACTCGCTCCCTGCTATTCCTATAAATAATCTGCGTGGGTACCACATGGCTGGTTACCTCTCCCCAGTACTGGCTCATTTTTCTTCCTCAGAATCTGGTTGGTGAATCCCAATGCTTGATTCTTTCCCAGAGTTCCTGTCTCTGCCCAGAAGTCCTGCCTATCCTCTCCTGGCCAGCTATTGGCCATTAAGTTCTTTATTAAACCAATCAGAAGGTGCCTTAGTCGGGTGAGGAAGGACAGAGACACATCTTCACACAGTGTACAAAACGATTCTCTCAACATCTCCCCCAATAAAAGGCTCTTTCTCTAACATCTATAAACTATATACAATAAGAACAGTTATGAGATCAGGTAAGAATTCCACTCACAACGGCTAGTCCGTTTGTATTTGGTAACCTTGGAGAAAGCACTCTACTATCTAGAGTGGAATTATCTTGTACTTTCTATCATAATTTTTGTTTATCAACCTAAAAACATCTTCTTAGACCTTAGGTTATTTTCTTAAATACTAAACAACTTAAGCTTATATGTGAGACTCTAGCTAGTTTCAAACTGATCAGAGACCCGAGCAGGATAAATATTATCTGGGTAAGCAGAGGGCAGGGCAAACAGCTTAACAACTACAGAAACGCAGAGACTACTGGCTGCCTGCACAGCCACCCAAGATTCCTCTGCAACCCTGGAGCATCCATCTTTAGCCTGTAGGTCCAGGATAGCAGACAGACTTTTCAGTGAATTATGAGGGGCTGGCCTACCTTGTCTTGGCAGTTTGGCAGCTGTCTTCCCTGTGTCTTGCTGGTCTACAGTTTGGACAGCATGCAGTCAGCAGTCCTTTGCCTGGTGGCAGCTTTGCCACGTGGAAGCACACTCCATATGGAGTTTCGTCAATGCCCATCATTTTCTTAGAAATACGATGGGGTGCTGCCAGGAGCAGCCCTCTCACTGTCATGACAAGCTGAATGTTAATAAAACATCATTAAATGCCATATTCCGTAGATCTCTGAGGTTTTTGAAGGACATCTACCTATCTAAAGTATACCTGAATAGGCAAACATTGCTTGTTTCTAGCTATTTACTACCTGTTTAACTTTTAAAACATCAACAGAACTCTAAATAAAGCTAATTTCTGCAATTAACTAAACTAGTAGCTAACATGACCACAAGTTTGGTTGACTGACTACTAACTTACATTTCTTAATTATCCTGAACTGTTTGTCATAGTAGCTTTTAAGGACTAGAACTTTACATTACATTTTTTTTAAAAGATTTATCTATTTTATGTATGTGAGTACACTGTAGCTGTCTTCAGACACACCAGAAAAGCGAATCAGATCCCATTACAGATGGTTGAGAGCCACCATGTGGTTGCTGGGACTTGAACTCAGGACCTCTGGAAGAGATTAAGAGTCAGTGCTCTTAATCCCTGAGCCATCTTTCCAGCCCCTACATTACATTTTAAAATGAGTTGAATTGGTACAATACCTAAGAGTTGAAACATAATATACAGTATGTTGTAGCAAAATATAATCTTAAGTTTGTATCAATATACAATAATTTATATCAAAGTGAAACATTTGGCTTGTTGCTGTTCTTTAACTTAAAGGCAGATTCTGTAATCTACTCTTTTATCTGTACTATTACTGTACGTTCCTGTCTTCCTTTTCTTCCCCCTTTTCCCTTAACACTAGACAGGAGAGATAGGATAGAGGAAAGAAAAACGAAGAGAGAAAGGAATCCTTGAAGCTAACCTCCTTCGCTTTGTTTCCTCCCTGACCAAGACCATTAGCAACATGTAACCAACGTCCTCCACTCTTAAACAATGATAAGCATCCATCGCTCCCTGAGTGACCTAAAACCACCCACCCCACCTCTTGGGAAGGGGGGCATTGTACTTTAAAATTACTTCCTGCTGTCTGGGAGTAACAGAATCTTTTGGGGGCTCTAAGAAAATTGGGATATTGGTCAAGTCCTGGGAAAACTAGCTGTCCAGTCTCTGTTTGATGGGAAAGTGCAGGGCTTAGCTGAAGTCCTGGCTGAACAGTCTTTGAAGCTGGACCATCTTAGCTAGCTGTCTTAACGTTGTTCTGGATGCAGATTTTTGAGCAACTAAGGCAGCCTGTGAAGCTGGATCACCTGGGCTGCATCACCTTGTCTTATCTTTAGTGGTGTCTGGTCCATTTGCTCTGCAAACACACTAACTTTTAAAGGTAATATACATTTCTGCATTAATAGTTGTATGGGATGAGCGGTATGCACAAGTCAGCTAAAGAAGATTCTCTGCTCTATGTTTTAGCAAGTAAGGGATCAAACTGTCCGTTTGGACTGCATGACCAAATTGTAATAGAAATTTCCATCCATGCCGTATGAAAGGATGGCATGTTATTGTAAGTTCTGAGAATTTTGCAGCCAACAAAACTCTGTCTCCCAACTGTTGCCATGTGGAGGGATCAGCATTCACATCACCTGTTTTCTTCTTGGTCTCTTCCTGCATGTCTGCCAAGATTTTCAGGAGGTCTCCCCTGGTCAAACCTAATCTTTATTAATTTTGAAGGAATCACAGCTTTTTATTTTCTGTTGAAACAAAGGCATAACCTCTCCCCCAACACAACATTTCCTGACTTCCATTCTGAGGTCATCACGTTTATACGCTTATTTAATTCAGCAGTCCTTTCTAAAATCCAGTGTTTTTCAGAAGCTGTGCTGCCTGTCTTAATGACATCTTAAAAATATAAAGTCAGTAAGGCATTATTTAATCTGTCTCTGGGAGACTTTATATCACCATTCTGTTTAATGAACATTTCCTTTAAAGTCCTGTTAGATTTCTCCACACGTGTTTGTCCTGTAGTATTGTAAGGTACGCCAGTAAATATGTTTTGTGTTACAATAAAGAATTGTCACATTTAACTGGATTCATATGCTGGAGCATTATCAGCTTCAGTCTGTGTACTGGCTGGTTTTGTGTGTCAACACAAGGTAGCGTTATCACAGAGAAAGGAGCCTCAGCCGAGAAATACTTCCATGAAATCCAGCTGTAAGGCATTTTCTCAATTAGTGATCAAGGGGGAGGGCTCAGGCCATTGTGGGAGGTGCCATCCCTGGGCTGGTGGTCCTGAGTTCTGTATGAAAGCTGAGCAAACCCTGGGAGCAAGCCAGTAAGCAGCACCCCTCCATGGCCTCTGCATCAGCTCCAGTTTCTAGGTTCCCGCCCTGCTTGAGTTCCGGTTCTGACTTTGGTGATGAATAGCGAACTGGAAGTGGAAGCTGAATAAACTCTTTCCTCCTAACTTCCTTTTTGGTCATGGTGTCTATCACAGCAAACAGAAACCCTAACCAAGACAATGTTCGAAGGCATCTCCAAGATGGCCACCATCTCTAATAAACGTGCAATCCCAGAGTTAACCTTTTCTAGGACTCAAGGCAGAAACATTGAAACCCTGAGTGGGTATCAATTGTATGATGGATTAACACATGTACACAGTTTAATTCTCCAAATCCTACAAAATGAAACACATAAGTTATTGTGTGCCCTTGCTTTAAGATGGCACCGTTAAACAGAATCTTGATTCCGGGTAATGTATCTTCATGGGCTACCATTCTGTGATCCCATCAGAAGGCGTTGCCACGGGCTTTAGACTGGGTTCCTCGGAAGTTATTTTTATTATTATCCTGAGTCAAAGACTCTTCTATTGCTTGTAACCTAGCATTCAATTTTTCAGTTCTCTCCTTACCTAAGTCTACTTTATTCTGATCTTTCTTAGAGAAGATATGGAAAACTGCGATCATTCTATTGTAATTAATTCCACGATACAGCAACCAAAACAAAACTATGTGGGGTCAAAGTGCCCTCTGTCACTGCTGTCTCCATTTCTTAACATGGAAAATGTTCCTTCTTAATATTTCTCTTTCCTTCCTTCAGGGACTTCGCTTTATTTTATTCAAACTAAATATTTCTTTCTATGACTCTCTATATTCCATTTCTTTCCTTCTGCGTTTAAGCATATTTTAAAACATTTTTTATGTTTCTTTCTCCTTCCTTTGGAGACTTCATTTTCTATGCACATTTATTTATTTCTCTCTTACCACTTCCAAACTTAGTATTTCTCTCTCTATCTAAGTTCTTTAAATGCCGTCTCTGGATGTTACCTGTAAGCATACATTACCTGCCCCAGGTTTGGCTTTCTGCTTTGTTCAGGACTTCTGGGCCTTGGCTTTGTTGCCTGAAGCTGACCTGACCCGCCCCAGCTCTGGGAAGTTGTAGGCTGTGCAATGAGGCGCTTACCTTCTCTTTCTTAAAGGGGCCTAGTCTCCCTCTGAGTTCAGAGCAGTATGTGGCTGCTAGGGAAACATTTCTCCTCCCCAACCCCTTGCCGATTTCTACTTGGGACTTTTCTCAGGCTCTAAGCTTCGATTTATGCCTTCCATGTTGGGCGCCAATTATTGCCAGACTGTCTCAGCCCACCAGCTGCCCAAGTAATGACATAGAGATTTTTTATTATTTATGAAAGCTAGGCTTTGCTGACTTGTTCCCAACTAGCTCATATATCTTAGATTAACCCATTCATACTAAATCTATGTGCTGCCATGTGGCTTGTTACTGCTTCTCTGTACCAGTACCTGTTACTTCCTCCGAGTCTGGCTGGTGAATCCCCATGCCTGATTCTTTCCCAGAGTTTCTATCTCTGCCCAGAAGTCCCGGCTAATGCAAGTTTCGTACAAGGTTTGTTTGAGGTCAACTTGACCATGTCCTTGGAAAACAATATTCTGACAGCCCTAGAAATGAGAGCCCTAGACTAGTCCCTGAAGGCAGGGTCATTACAGTGCACCTCCAGTCCCCAGTGTACACTCGATCCTTGTAATCTGCTCAAAGAAGGGCAGAAGTGTCTAAAATATTCTAGACAACACTGCTTACCGACTCACCAATTCAAACTCACTTTTAACACTCACCATGCTAATGAATAAGCCAATGAATACATAAATGGAAAGCCATTACTAATCTCCGCCATGCCCACCCAGTAAGGCTGGTGTCTCTGACAGCTGACTAGTAGAAGCCCTTGTTATTTGTCCTTTTAGCTTTTTAAAAATTGGCAGTGTGAAAGGCTCAAGACTTGGCTCAGTGGTTAAAAGCACTCTTTATTAAACCAATCAGAAGTTACCTTAGGCCAGTGAGGAAGGCCACACCTTCCCACAGTGTACAAAAAGATTCTCTCAACAATGTATCCAGTGGTATAGGCCCTCAAGTTCCGTGGGAGTGACAAGGATGACTCTTTCCACTTGGAGGAGAGGGATAAGGGTTGCTTGTCTGTGAGAGAGAAGGACAAGGCCCCCAGTACTAAAGGATCATGGGGTGGAGTGGTCAGATGGCCCTGGTAGAGAACGCTGGGTGAACGTCCAGAGCAGAAAATGCAGGGGGCTAAGCAAGTGAATGGAAGAGGTGAAGGCCAAGAGACCAGGAGTTAGCATCGGTCACCCGTAAGTAAGCACAAACAGAAATGGAGAGGCCATTGGGGAAGGTCCTCAGCCTAGGAGAGATAGGCACGCAAGCTTTACCCAATCCAGGTGAAATTTCTTGTGAAGTCTTAGTAAGAATGTTTTTGGAGGGAACAATTTGCTCGACCTTTCCCAAGGACTGGGGAGGATATGGGACATGGAAATGCCAAAGAGTCTGGAGGATAAAGTTTGAGGGATTTGAGAGGTGAATTCAGGGCGATTGTGTGGTTGAAGGGATGTTGAGACTCCAAAGTGAGGATGACCTCTCAGGGGAGATGATCTGACACTGTTTGAGCCCTTATTTTATTTTATTTGCATTGGTATTTTGCCTATATATATGTGTGAGGGTGCCAGATCCCATGAAACCTGAGTTACAGACAGTTGTGAGCTGCCGTGTGTGTCGTGGGAACTGAACCTGGGTCCTTTGAAAGAATAGTTAGTGCTGAGCCATGTCTCCAGCCTTCTATTTGAGCCCATGTGTTGGTGATGGGGAATGCTTCCTCTCACCCTGAAATACAGTCCATCAGAACCAGAAGGTTTCAGACTCATCTGGTACCTGACAGATCTTGCAAGAGGCAGTGAAGGCTTTTAAGAAGGGCACGGCCTTGCGGGTAGGCTGTAGATGGGCCGTAATGACATGAGACAACGCCTTCCATTAGGATGGAAGGACTGGGGAAGATAGGGTATGCGGAGTATCTGCGGATGGTAGTGAAGATGTACCACTTCTTCACTGTAACGTGAGGGTGTAACGTGAGGGTGTCGAGTGGAGTGTGAGAAGGAGCTGTGGCTCTGTGTGTGGCTCTGTTATTTCCTCTGGTGATGGACTTGCTTAGGTGGTGTGTTTGGCAGTGGACAATTCCTGTGGCCATGGGAGACCTTTAGCATGGCCACAATTTGGTCTGAGTTGGTTATTGAGACTCCCATTGTTGTAAGTAGTCCAAGCTCCTTCCAGATGGCTGCATTGGGGGAAGGATTTGAAAGGCATACTTGGAGTCTGTGCAGAGATTTAGGGGCTTCCCTTTGCTAGTTGAATGGCGTGGGTAAAAGGGTTCAGCCTATCGGTTTGTGGCTTGGGCAGAGAGGGCCTGTGTTTTAACCACTTTGGTGTTCAAAATGATGGTGTATCCTGTCTTTTGGAACCCTTGTGTAGGAAGGAGCTGCCATCTTTACCAGGCATAGGTGGTCTGAGGTAGTGCACCCTCATATATGTGCATGTGATGAGGTAGTCGCTCTTCCAGGGTCCCAATGCAAGAATGAAATGGGGAGTATTCAGAGACTGGCCAGGGGAGGAGGTTTGAAGTGTTGAGGAGTGGGCAAAGCTGAAAGGTCAGTGTGCTATCCTTCTACCTGAAGGGAGAGATCTCTGGAAAGTCATCTCTGGAAGCCCTTTACATTAGGAGATGGGAAAGGTGGTGAGAAGCGAAAAGAAGAGAGTAGTAGGTGATCTAAAGTTTAACTTTTTTGATTCACAAATAAGGAGTTCAGCTGCAGCTACAGCACATAGGCAAGGTGCCATTTTACCAGTGGGTACCATGTCACCAGTGGGTACCATGTCACCAGTGGGTACCATGCCACCAGTGGGTAGTATGGTCTAATTTTTTTTGACAAGTATGTGTCTTAGTTAAGGTTTCATTCCCATGAAGAGACACCATGATCAAAGCAACTCTTATAAAGAAAAACATTTCATTGGGATTGGCTTACAGTTTCAGAGATTTAGTTCATTATCATCATGGTGGGAGGCATGGCAGCGTGAAGGCAGACACTTTGAGAAGGAGCTACATCTTGATCCACAGGCAGCAAGGAGGAACTGGATTATATACTGGGAAGAGCTTGAGCATAGGAGACCTCAAAGCCCACACCCACAGTGACGTATTTCCTCCAACAAGTCCACACCTTCTAAAACAAGGCTACACCTCTTAATAGTGCTATTCTCTATGGGCTAAACATTCAAACACATGAGTCTGAGGGGCCATACCTGCTCAAACCACCACATTCCATTCCCTGGTCCCCGTAGACTTGTAGCTACAACGTAATGCAAAATGCAGTTAGTCCAGCATCAAAAGTTCCATAGTCTATCACAGTCTCCACAATGTTTAAAAGTACAAAGTATAAAGCCTCTTCTAAGACTCCTGCAATGTCTTAACTGTAATCCTTTATAAAATCAAAATAAAAAAATCAGATCTCATGCTTCCAATATATAATGGCATAGGATGTACATTACTATTCCAAAGGGCAGGGAAGGGAGCACAGTGAGGAAATACTGGACCAAAGCAAAACTGGAAACCGGCTGGGCCGACTCCAAGCTCTGCATCTCCATGTCTGATGTCAAAATGCTCTTCAGATCTCCAACTGCTTTCAGCTTTGTTGACTGCTACACACTTCTTCCTTATAGGTTGTTTCTACTTCTTGTTAGCAGCTCTCCTCAACAGGTATCCCACAGCTCCAGCATTTCCCACATCTTAGGGTCTCCAAGGCAACCCAGGCTTCACCTTCACAGCTTCATGCCATGGCCTCTCTGGGCCTCCGTGCAGGGACACATGCCTGGCCTCAGCAGCTTTCTTTAGTCATAGAGAGAGACTCCATAACCCCTTTTACACAATGGTCTCTCGGGGCCTCTATGCAGAGACACCCCTAACGCATTCCTAGCCTTGGAGGCTTTTGTTAGTCACAGAAGAGTATTCCATCCTTGATTCTAAAGCCAGACATGTGGCCAAAGCTGCCAAGTTGGGCTGCTTTGGGGGGGGGTGGAACATGGACCTCCTTGTTCAATTACATCTTCACCAACTTTCTGTTTTCAGTAGTTTTCTTCACTGCCTAAACTTGACTATTTTTGGAACTTATTCTGTAGACCAGGCTGACTTTGAATTCAGAGATCTGCATGCCTTTGTCTCTGGAGTGGTGGGATTAAAGTCCTGTGCCACCACAATGCCTGGACTTAATCTTTTCTTTAATTCTTTCTCATTATAGATCTTTATAAGCATGGCCACTATGCCTCAAGATCTGGATTAAAGGCATGTGTTGATCTGGACCAAAAGTATCTGTCATCCCACCTCAAGGTGCAGATCAAAAGCCTGTGTCTTCCAGCCTCAAGATCCACATCAAAGGCATGTTGTCTTTCTGCCTCAAGATTCAGGTCAGGTGTGCCTCCCATTTCTGGATTGTAGTTCATTCTAGATATAGTCAAGTTGACAACTGAGAATAGACATCACAGTATGCAGCAGGCACAGAGGAAGGTCCCAGATGGTGACCCAGGACCCTGAGGACATATCCCTCCTTCTCTGTAATATATAGAGAAGAGGGGGGTAGGTTAGATCTAGAAGGTAGGACCTGGAGGAGGGCCTGTTGAAGCTTATGAAAAAGCTCGGAAATGGGCAGAAAGATGGGCTCATGTGGAGGCCGTAGGCCACCTCATATAGAGGTGTGGGACAGTGGTCTATGGCAGGCAGTCTGGCACCCGATTAAGCTGGCTTAATCTGAGCACAGGCTTAAAGCTCTGGGCAACTCAGCAGAGCAATTCACAAGGAACCAGAAAACATTTTTGCAAAGCTCCCAGAAGACTCTTGTCAAACAGCTACAACCTCCACAGCTCCCTGTAGAGAGGCCTGTCATGGAGATTTGTCACCATAGGGACAACACCAAGCCCTCCCACATGCAGATAAGGTGCCCTTAAACTCTCAGACCAAGCCAATGAGAAGTACCTGTCATCAGGCCCCTGACCCATCCCTAACAGTATATTAGACCATCCCAACCTGTATAGGGGAGATCCCCATCCAGAAGGAATAAAGGTGTGAGAACTACTCCATCGTCTGAGAGCTTCTATCTTAAGAGCTGTAACACTGCTGCTTGGGAAGAGGTCTGCTCTCCCAAACGCCACGGGAAGCTTCCCGCACTCCTCACCAGCTAGTCAGCCTCTCATCAGCTCAGCCCGAGCCTGACTCATGACTCAGCACAGGGTGTGTGTGGGGAGGTGCATCTTGGAGCAACTGAGGCTGCAACTGTGGAGATGGAGGAGACTCCATCCCTGCTCATGCTCTCACATTTGGCCAGGCCAGAGATCCCTGAGGAAAGCTCCCAGCACGCAGGCCACATAGGGGGTGAGGGAGAAGGGAGAAGGAGGAGATCCAAGAGGGTAAGAAACCAGCCACCTTCGGAAGGATAGGATGTCATCCTTTGTGGTGGGGGCGGAGAGTGTCTGGATTAGGCATTTTCTATCTAGGAGAATGGCCTTACGAATTGAAGTCATAGTCAGTCCCAGATAAGTAACCTGAGGGGTCGGTAGCTGGACCTTAGAGGGTGAGCCCCTACATCCCCAGCTAGACAGGAAGTTTAGTAAAGTTGAGGTAGCAGCCTGGCTAATTTGTATGGATGGACTAGAAAAAAGATCATCTCTGTAGAGCGTAAACTTAGATTTATGAAGAGATTAAATCATAGGCCATGTCCAGGCCAAATAATTTCGGGTTGTTCCAGAAGCTCTAGGGTAGGATGGTCAAGTGAGTTGGGTCATTTCAAGAAGTTTTGTGGCTTGGGGTCAAGAGGGTTGGAGGGATGGGAAAGAAAGTGTCCGTTGAGGTCTAGGACAGAGGAATGAGTTCCCTAGAGTATACAGGTGAAGAGAACCACCGAGAGGTAGCGAGTTGGAGATCCTGAACCAAGTGGTAGGTGCCATTGGGTTGTTAACCACAAGTATGGGGATGTTAAAGGGGGGACACATGGGCCACAAAAAGTTTCAGTTTGGCGCTAATGTCAGAGGAACTCTGGGAGAAGTAGCTCATGAAGAGTTGTTTTCTGTCTGAGGCTTTGGGATCCAGATTGCTATATTGTAAGAGGGCCTTTGTAAAGTGGTCAAGAAATTGAGGTGGGTTTTCATGTCCTGGATGACCTCTTGGAACGTTTCACAATTTACTGCTTTAAGGGCATCCTTACAGAGATTTCCCAGGAGGCATGTTGAAAATTGGTCTCTACCTAAAATGCCCCTTAGGTATTATAATTCCATTCTGGAATCCTGTTGGTGACTGCCTCAAGCCCATTGGCTGTTGGGTGGGCAGCTTTATTTTGGGTGGATTTTGTCTGAATGTGCCCTTGCCTGGTCCCAGAATCTTCTGCACTCCTCTGGGAGAAGGTTGTTGATGAGAATCATGTAAATGTCCTGGAAGGTGAGGTTGTAAGACTGGGTGATATTGTTGGGATCTGGGAATTGAAGCACAAACCACTGACACCAATCTCAGTCAAAGAGCACTGGTTTATTGAACACACATCCCAAGACTGATTGATCAGAGACACAGTCCAGATTTGGGAGCTGAACTGTGACACCCAGCCAGAATCCTATAGAGCTTTTAACCCTGAAATTCATAAACATCTGTGCCAAGTTATTTCACCAGTCAGGATCTAGGGACAAGGGGCTTCCTTAGGAACATGTCTATGTTGTTCATTTATCCCGTTCTCGTGGGTTGGGTTATTCAGTTGTGGTGGGTAACAGCATAAAATGACTGACTAGACAGACAACAGTTACCCAGGCCTTAACAGATACACTGGTACTCTTTAACAATGGTCGGTGGATGATTTAGCAGTATAGGAGCCCAGTCTCTTTTCTATTTGAGACGGTTCACTTAAAGAGAAGGGGACTTGTACACTGACCAAACTGTCCACTCCAGCATCCTTCCATAAAAGGAGAACTGGGGCCAGGTCAGGCCAGGTAGAGGGAGACAGAGGGCATCCCATGACAGAGGGGGAGCCAGAAGCAAGAACTGAAGGCTGCTGGTACACTGAAAGTGGGTACTAGGGAGGATATTAGACGGCCTGTCCACTAAACAAGGAGAAGAGGAGACAGGAGGGGCCAGAGGCAGAGAAGGGGGAGATTTGTTAATGGCATTGAAAGTGCCAGGAAGCATCTGGTTAGGGCTTCATAGCTAGTAGGATGTGTTAGGGTTTCTACTGCTGCAATGAAATGTAATGATCAAAAAGCAAATTGGGGGGCTGGAGAGATGGCTCGGCGGTTAAGAGCACTGACTGCTCTTCCAGAGGTCCTGAGTTCAATTCCCAGCAACCACATGGTGGCTCACAACCATCTGTAATGGGATCCGATGCCCTCTTCTGTGTCTGAAGACAGCCACAGTGTACTCATATAAATAAAATAAATCTTTAAAAAAAAAAAAAAAAGCAAACTGGGTTTACTCAGCTTACACATCCACATTGCTATTCACCACTGAAGGAAGTCAGGACAGGAATTCAAGCAGGGCAGGAACCTGGAGGCAGGAGCTGATGCAGAGGCCGTGGCAGGGTGCTGCTTACTGGGTTGCTTCCCATGGATTGATTGCTCAGCCTGCTTTCTTATAGAACTCAGGACAAGCATCCCAGGGTTGGAGCCACCCACATTGGAGTGGGCTCTCCCTCATCAATAACTGATCAAGAAAATTTCTTACAGCCAGATCCTATGGATTCATTTTCTCAGTTGGGGTTCCTTCCTTTCAGATACCACTAGTTTGTGTGTCAAGTTGACATAAGACTAGCCAGCTCAGAGAAGTTGGGTGAGGGTCTTAGGGTTTTATTACCATGAAGTGTAGGGGGTGGTTCTGATGCTAAGGTCCTGTTCTCCAATTGGTTCTTGATCATCTGTAAAGAAAGCCACGGGATAATTGTTGGGCAGAAGGTACAGATGGGACTCCTGAGCCCTGAAGGCAGACAGGGAGATGCAAGAGAGGAGAATGGAGTTCACCATGCTTTGGAGAGAGCAGCAATGTGAAATCTCAAAATGGAGTGGCCACACAGGTGGCTTCTATAGGTGGGTGGTCAGGGGCGTTTAGCAACTGAAGTTTAGGGCAGATGGGAGAGATGGAGACAAGAAACTGATAAGGGCATGCTTTTCCAGGTGGGAGATAGTAACGCCCAGCAATTGTGCCCAGAAGGCAGGTTGAAAAGGAACGTGTGTGTGTGTGTGTGTGTGTGTGTGTGTGTGTGTGTGTGTGTGTTTTATCTGCAGATTCAAGGGAAACCAGGTGGGTAGCATGGCCGATCTTGGAGCAAAGGCGGGAAGAGTAACAAACTACACCTAACAATGAGGAGATACCATGACTACAGCAACTCTTACGAAGGAGAACATTTAATTGGGGCTTGCCACAGGTTTAGTCCATTATTGTTATGGCAGGGGCATGGTGGCATGGAGGCAGGCATGGTGCTGGAGAAGGAGCTAAGAATTCTACGTCTCGATATGCAAGCAGCAAGAAAAAGACTGAGGGTGTCCCTAAGACCCAGAAGTGAGAAAAGACTAATTTTTGGGTCATCACATCACTTAACGATGGTCAGGGATAGTAGACCATGGATACGCAATACTAGGGCTTTTGAGTGAAGCCACAAGGTGAAAAACTGAGCTCAGGAATGAGGTCTCATCTACAGGAAAGGGTCAGGAACGGAGTAGGTGAGGAGGGCCAGCAGTTGCCTTAAAAGCCCTGGCTAGGCGTACCTCTGCCTCCAAGAGTACCAGGGGAGTGCTAGATGCTCAACAATCACTTCCTCAAACTCAAGGAAGTGTTTGCACCTTCTGAGGGAGAAATTTCCCAAATTGCCTCTGGTGAATGTGCTGAGCCCAAAGGTGAGCCTGAACTGGACATGACAGACAGAGTCCCTGTGTGGCTCGGACCCTGAGACACAGTACAGGCACCAGAAGAGCCTATTTGAGTTATGGCACTGTTGAAAGGGGTTTCCAGTGCAAGAGTATCTTAGCAATTGGGAACCAAGGAATACCACGAAGTCATATCACAAGACGAACCTGACACAAGACAGTTATTGAGGAGAAACACAGAATGGAGACTGCCTCTGAGCAGAAATGGGGATGGTAGTGGGCTGGTCAGAGGGGGTGGCAGTGGACTGGTAGAGGGGTGCGCTTTGTAGGGTTTTTGGAGCATGTGCTGTGAGCTAGTGGAAAAATACAGCGAAGCCAGAAGTATTGCTTGGCCATTAACCCTGAGTCATGAGGTGGGGATTTCCAAGTCCCAGAGTCAGGGACAGGCCAGGGGTAGGGAGATTTTCCACTGGCTTACCACCCTACATTAACTTCCAAATAATAGAAGTAGATCTTATGTAACCTGGTTACTCAACAAAGTAAACCTGATGTTTACACAATTCTTTATCTAATCTCTTGATAGTATTTCATCTGTTAACTCAATGCTCGCTCTCTCTCTCTCTCTCTGTCTCTCTCTGTGTATGTGTGTGTGTGTGTGTGTGTGTGTGTGTGTTGAGTGTGCACACATGCACATGCATTTTTGCCTATAGGTTGAGGTCCAAATGTTGTATTCCTCAATCTCTCAATTTTTGATACAGGGTTTCTCAGTGAACCCAAAGTTCACTGACTGGCTAGGCTGGTTGACCAGTTAGTCCCTAGATATGCCTGTCTCGTTCCCCTCAGCACTGGGATTACATGCCACCACACACAGCTTTTCTGTGAGTGAGATCCAAATTCATTCAGGCCCTCATGCTTGACTGGCAGGCACTTACCTCACTGAACCTTCACTCTCTACTGCTCTCAGTGGGATCTATCATAGGACCTTCCCTCATCAGTCAAGGGTGCAATCTGGGGTCAGCACCAGGTTTTGTAACTGCCTTTGTAGCATCCTATACAGAACATGCCTCTTTGTTTCTCTTTCTGTTTCCTTAAGACAAGTCTTCCCTACATAGCCACCAGCTGTCCCATAACTTGCTGTCTAACTCAGTCAGGTCTGAACCTTAATGCCCTCCTCCCTTGGCCTCTCCAGTGCCAGGGTGATAGGCATGTCACCACCATTCCTGCTGCTTGGCCTAAATCTGGAATTCCTCCATATTTGGGATACTGACATTTTTGATGAGCAGCTCTGCTGCCCCTTTAAAAGTCAAAGTCCCCAAGGGTGCCTCTTGATGAAGCCTTTGTCATACAGTCTCTTGCAGAATTCACAAGTGAGCAATATCTCTCTGAGGATGCCACATCTGGGGATGGCCAGTGTCCAGACACCTGCTGTGCACCATTAGGTTGTTTGGAGTTTTTTAGTTTGTGTAAGGAAGGGAGGTTTATTTTAGCTCTCGATTTCAGAGGCATCGGTCAGTCAGCTGACTTCATTACTTTGGATCTAAGGTGATTCAGAACATTGTGGTCTGTGTTGACTGGGATGTGGCTCAGTTGGCAGAGAGTTTACCCAGCATGTACTAAGTCCTGGGTTGTGTCCACCACTGCATAAACTGGATGCTATGCTACATGCTTTTAATCCCAGGTCTGCGGAGGTAGAGGCAGAAGGAGCCGGAGTTCACAGACACAGGGAGTTTGAGGCCTGCATAGGCTATGTGACCCCGACTTAAATATAAAAGGAAGAAGAGGCTGGAGAGATGGTTCAGCAGTTCAGAACACTTACTGAGCTCAGAGAACCCGAGCTCAGATCCCAGTACCCACATGGTGGCTCAACTTGCCTGGAACTGCAGCTCCAGGGGATATGATAACTTTTCCTGGCTTCTTCAGGCACTGCACTCATATTGTGTAGGCACACGTGTGCTCTCAGCTGCCGAGCCATCCCTCCAGCCCAACAAAATTAATCTTAAAAGAGAAAGAGGAAAATAAGGAGCCAAGGTGGAGCTCAGTGTGGGGAACATGCCTGTGTGTGCCAGGTTCTGGGTTGGGTTCCTAGGACCAAAGACTAGAAGAGAACCAAGCAAGCTGTCGTTACTTGAATATGATAAAACATTGTACTGTCAACCAACCAGCACAAAAACTAGGACAAATACACAGAGATCACTTCTCCAGTCACAAGAGTAGCAGACTGAATCTGTGTGAGGGGCTGGGGACACAGCTCAGTGGAGAAAAGTGCTTGCTGCACACCTGTGAAGGCCTGAGTTTACATCTCCAGCACCCAACCCATGTAAAACGCTAGCATATCCATGTATGCCTGGAACCCCAGTGCTGAAGGAAGTGGACGCATGAGGTGTCTCAGGATTCACTGCCTAGTCAGCCAAACCCCAAGCCAGCCATCTCCAGGAACTGTAAGAAGTCCTGTCTTGAAGGAATAAAGGTAGAGAACATGACCTGACATCTTCCTCTTGTCTCAGCATGCAGGCACAGAACCGTGTGCACGCGCGTGCACCCCCACCCCCACACTTATTGAGAAGATAATAAAATCATCTCACTTCTTTAACTGTCAATAAATAATTATAAATTGTTAAAAATAGCATTCACAACCCCAACAAAAGCAAGATTTAAAAAGGAAGAAAACACAAGATTCTGTGTAGTCGACTTGTTCTATCATAACGAATCTTCAAAAGCCCGGGAATGAGAGTAAGCATGCCCTGTGCTGTTCCTTCCTGCTCAATGAAGGGTGGGCATGGCAGCCACGCCCCCTGCCGCTCAATGAAGCGCTCTAAGCGGGAGCTCTACCAGGGAGCCACGCCCCCAGGCCTTCTCTGGTCTTTCTGCCCTTGGTCCAGTGCTGGGATTAAGCGTGCATGTTTGGCTATGCCTGCCTTTTTACACAGGAGCGGTGGATTTGAACTACAGTCCTCTTGATTGCAAACTGAGCCTCTTATCCACCGAGGCATCGCCCCAGTTTCCTTTATTATGTTTTAAGGACGTGGTCTCACCACGTAGCTAGCCTGTGCTGGCATTAACGCTGTGGTTCTTCCGTGTTATCTTCCTGAATGTGAGTAAGAGTGCACCACCCTTCCGGTTGCAACAGATGCACTCTGAGGATATTTTAGATATAAGGCATTCCCAATCCCCAAATTGGAACCCACACTGTTCAAAACCCTAAGCATTGTGAGCACTGGCGTGACACAGAGCAGAGTTCTTCCCCTGTCTTGAAGAGAGGGTCACAGTCTCCGCATCCTTGTGAAAACTATGATGTTACCATCAGCCTGCATACAGAAGATGTGTATGGGCCATAAATGACTTCTGTTTATATTGACCGACCTTTTACACTTTTTTGTTTCGTTGTTCTTTTGTTTTTTGAGACAGGATTTCTCTGTGTAGCCCTGGCTGTCCTGGAACTCACTCTGTAGACCAGGCTGGCCTCGAACTCAAAGATCCCCTTGCCTCTGCCTCTAAGTGCTGGGATTAAAGGTGTGCACCACCACCACATCTAGTTATGGCGGGCCTTTACAATTAATTAGTGTATGTGTGTAAATCTGTGTGAGTATGTGTACATGAGTGCAGTATCCACAGAGCCTAGAAGAGAGCACTGGAGCCCCTGGGGCTGGAGTTACAAGTTGTGAGCTAAGAACTAAGCTAGGCTTCTTGGTAAGAGCAGCAAGCACTCTTAACCGTGGAGCCATCTTTCCAGACACCTCCCCCCTTCTTGTTTTATGTATTTGTTTATATATTTATGGTTTGTTTTGTTGTTGTTCTGGGGAATTGAACTCCGGGCCTCACACAAGCTCTCTATGCCTGAGGTACACCCCAGTACCTACTAGGGGATTCTAGGTAGAGGTATACCTGAATCACACCCCTGCCCTTCAGTGGGATATCCTAGGCAGGGTCAGCTCCTGACCTACATCTCCTGCTTTGTTCTCATAGTCTACCTTGATATAGGTCTCATCAAGTATCCTGAGCTGGTCTGGTCTTAACTTTATTCTGCAGGTCAGGCAGATCTTTTACCTGTGACTCTCCTGCCTCAGCCTCCCAAGCAGGTAGAATAATGTGTATGTCCTGAGAGTCTACTCACTTTTCTTTCATGGTTTCTCTTCCTTTGGTTGGATCATTTCTACTGACCTGTCTTCAAAGTCATTAATTTCATTCCCAATCTGTAAAATATAAACAATTTCAATTGGTTTTTTTTTTTTTGAGCCTTTTGAATTTCCACTCAATTATTTTTCATCATTTCAGTATCTTACTATGATCTCTTGGCTATTAGTTTCTTGTGTCTTATTGCCTGGAATCCCCCAGTGAGGGGCTTGGGTGTGGCTTTGTGGCAGAGCTCTTGCCTAAAAGGCAGGGAACTCCTCACCCTGCACATATAATTTGAAGACATTAATGGCTTTGTCTAGGCGAGTGGGGCATGGACTCCAGTGAGATGTCACTGGTGGCTCTGACATGTGATTCTTCTTCTTCTGCAAGATGGCTGATCTCCAGTGCCGGTCTGTGGAGGTGTGGTATCTCCACAAGCTCACAATCACCATCCTGTTTGGGTCCTGTGTTGCTGGAGTCCTGGGCAATGGACTGGTGCTGTGGATGGCTGTATTCTGCATGGCTCACACTGTCACCATGATCTGGTTCTTCAACCTATCCCTGACTGACTTTACTGTCCTCCTATCTGTGCCCATTCCCATATACATCATGATCTATGGCTGGTAGCCACCTGCTAACTTGGTCTGTAAACTCTTCATGGCCTTTCTGGTTCTCACCTTCTTCATCAGCATCTATTTGCTGGTCCTTACCTCTGTGGATCGATGTATCTTGGTCCTGTACCCTGTGTGGGCCAGAAACCACAGAACAGTGCAGCGAGCCACATGGCTGTCCATCGCAGTGTGGCTGTTGGCAGCAGCTGCCTGTTCTCCATACTTGAAGTGCTGAACCACTGGGAAACTACAAGGCTGTGAGTGTTGCTACTTCGCTTCAATTCAGAGAAAAAGACAGGGCAGGATTGGAGTGCAACGGTTGCTAAGCGACAGATGGCGATGGCCATCACCTACTTCCTGCTTGGCTAGTACCCCTGACTGTCATCAGCATCTGTGCCCACTGCATCGGGGCCAGACTCTGGAGGGAGGGCTGAGTGCATGCAAGGCGGCATAGGAGGCTGCTGGTGCTGGTTGTAAGCGCCTTCTTCGTCTGGTTCCCTTTTAACGTGGTGTTCTTGGTGAAGTCAGTGCTGCTGACGTCTCTACAGCAGCCCCACTACCCCGAGATGCAGCTCATCTCATGGGCTGCCTTCGCCTTGGGCTGCTTCATCAGCTGCCCCAACTCCTTCCTCTATGTCTTCATTGGCAGAGATTTCCAGCAGAAAAGTTTCCAGTCTCTATCTTCTGCCCCGGCTAGAGTGTTTGAGGAAGAGGGTTTTATCAGTCATCCTGCCCCTGAGGCCAATACGCCAGCAGAGGCTGGAAACCTTACAGTTCAAACTACAAGTCCACCTTCACCGTCTGTAAACAAATACAGTAACTTCTGAGACATGCTTCTACTTCTAGGAAGTTCTCCCAGCAATCCACCATCAAAAGCCTTCTAGTATTGGCATCAGCGTCTGTTTCCCAAATGGTGAGCAGTGAAAACAAGACTACATTTCCCAGTATCCTTTGCAACTATAGCTAGCCATGTGACTGAAATCTGGGCAACAGGCTGTTAAGTATGCAATGTAACCTCCTCAAAGTAATTCAATGAGAGGGCTCTGGCCACTCTTCCTTCGTTTGACTAGAAATGGAATGTATTAGCCAGTTTTTGCTATTTGACGAACATCCCCTTTCAAGTTTAAAGGCATTTAAAAAACAAAATCCACATGGGCTGGAGAGATGACTCAGTGGTTAAGAACACTGGTTGCTCTTCCAGTGGACCCAATTTTGATTTCCAGCAGCCATATGCTAATGTACAACTATCCATTCTTCTCGTTGCAGGGGACCCAACACCCTCTTCTGACCTTTGCTAGAACCAAGCTTAGTCATACGTGCAAGCAAAACACTCAAACATGTTGTCTTAGTTAGGGTTTTATTTTTGTGAACAGACACCATGTCCAAGGCAGCTCTTATAAGGACAACATTTAGTTGGGGTTGGTTTACTGGTTCAGAGGTTCAGTCCTATCATCAAGGCAGGAGAATTGCAGTGTCCAGGCAGGCGTGGTGCAGGAGGAGCTGAGTGTTCTACATCTTGTTCAGAAGGCAAGCAGGAGAAGATTGACATCCAGGCAGCTAGGATGAGCGTCTTAAAGCCCACCCCACAGTGACACACCTACTCCAACAAGGCCACACCTCCTAATAGTGCCATTCCCTGGGCCAAGCATATACAAACCATCACACGTGTTAAATAAGTAAACCTTAAAAACCAAAAAAAAACTTTTATGATTTCTGCAGCTCAGCAGTCTGGGTTGGGATCCTCTGAGCATGTTTCTCATAGTGGTTGGACTCTCTCATGTTATGTTCTGAGGGATAGCTGGCTGTTGGCTGGGATGAACACACTAACTATGCTTCTGCGTGCATGAGTGCATGTGCGTGTGTGTGTGTGTGTGTGTGTGTGTGTGTGTAGATCTAAGGACAACCTTGGGTGTTACTCCTCACGTGGTGCCATCAACCTAGTTTTTTGAGACAGTGTCTCTCACTGGTCAGAAGATCATCAAATAGACTAGAATCACTGTCCAGAGAGTCTGTGGGATCTGTCTTTGCCTCCCTGAGGCTGAGATTGCAAGTGTGCAAAATCACATTTGAGCTTTTTTCTGTGGATTCCAGGGGTTGAACTCAGGCCCCTGTGCTTTACACTACAGTACAGTAATGACTGAGCCTCTCCCAGGCCCACTAGAGAGCTGTTTACAAGTGAGAGGAAGGGTCGGAGGTGGAAATTGGTGACTTCTGCTCCATGCTACAGGGTTAGGCAAGTCTCAAGGCCATCTAGAATCTAGGCTTGAGGGACAGGGCTTGCTTCTGCAAGAGAAGACTGTAAAGTGACATTGTACAGAGGAAGCAGAACAGCATTTTGTATCTTGTCACAGTCGCTATGTAAGATGTTCTGTGTCCCCATGACATCCTGGTGATGACCCTGTCCATAGCTCAGATAAATCAGGAGTCTCTTTCTCAATCTCTCTCTCTGTGTGCGTGTGTGTGTGTGTGTGTGTGTGTGTGTGTGCCTGTGTACATGCTATGGCATGCATGTGGAAGTCTGAGAACAACTTTCCAGGGTTGACTCTCCTTCTACCATGGGGATCTTGGGGAATCAACTCAAGGCAGCTAGCACCTTTTTGGGGGCAGCCATCACACTGGACTATGTGTGAATCAAGACGGTAGATGTTTCTACTGCCCAGTTGGAATCAGGCTCTCCACTAACTGAAACCCTAAGCGGCCCTTAACTAGTGCATCCCATAAGTACTCCTTCCCACCGTGGTGTGGTGGTACAACTGTAATTACAGCACCAGGGAGGCCAAAGAGGGAGGGTTGCAAGTTCAAGGCCAGCCTTGAATACATAGCAAGCTGTACCAGACCACAGAAGGACAAGTGGATTGAGATGAGGGCATGCCACAGACTCTTTGTCCAGTGCTCTTTCAGTCCTGAGGCCTGGGCTGGATTTGGTGGAGACAAATCCTCCTCAGCACATCTCTCAGCCTCCAGGGTAAGTTCCACCATGAAAACCAGTACTGAAGCCACCTACTGGCGTGGGTCCTAAGCTGGGTAACAATGGGGACCTAGATATAAATCAGTTATGGGAGAATCACAGGCCAGTCTAGGCTTATTATTGTGAGAATGTCTCTGTCTGAAAAGAAAAGCAAAGACTTGGGAGAGGCTCATGAGGCCATGCCGCTTCCTAGACAGTTAATGATCGCTAGGGGGCGGATCCATTTTCTTCAGTGGTATAGCCACTAACAGGTTCCTCATGTTCCTGTGAGCAATCCCAGTTAAACTCATTGGGTCACACACAAAAAGACATGTCTTTAGAAGCTGTGGGTTAGTCAGGATTCTCTAGAGGATCAGAGCTGACAGAGCGAATATACATTGGAAGGACTGACTAGACTGACTTTCATGATGTGGCCTGGACAGTCCAACAATGGCTGTCTTCACAATGAAGAGACTTCAGAACCAGTGGCTGTTCAGTCCATGAGGCTGGGATGCCTCAAGAGTTCCAGCCTGATGCTAAAGGCCTTGAAGATTCTGGGCGAGCCACTGGTCTTCAGTCCACATTGGAAGACAGAAGAGACTGAGCTCTGAGGCCAGGGAAGGTTGACAGGCAGCAGCAGCAGAGTTGAAAATTTTGCCATTGAGACACAAAGGCAAGCAGGCAAAAACAAAAGCTTTCCCCCAAGATCTCCTGTGTCTGGACCACCAATGGAAGGTGCTGTCCACATTGAGGGTGGGTCTTCCCATGTCCATGAATGTAATTAAGAAACCTCCTCCCAGGTGTGCTGCTTAGTTGATTCCAGATGCAGTTGAGTTGACAACCAAGATTAACCACAGGGGACTGTTGTGTAGCAAAGATTAAAAACCTTCATGTTGGAGGCCAGTTCCTTAATCTAGGAAGTCATAAACAACACAAAGTCTTCATAAACAACTCAAAGGCTTCAGAAGGTTCCTGCAATTGACAAGACTCACTAGACCCCTCTCTCCCCATGCATGCAGAAGCCGTAAGGACCGCCGAGGGTCACTCTCAGACCAACTGAACTGTCTGGGAAAGACAACTTCTAAATGGTTGAGCTGTCTGCAGGCTGTGCTGTGTGCTCTAGGGTCCCATCTTTTGTGAGTTGTTACCCATGCTAGGATGGGCTTTGGTCAAAGTCGGCTGTCTTTGAGTCATTTCTGCTCCTGTAAGTAACCCCAGTAAAACTCACTGGTTCACCAAGATGGACTTTGGTGACATTTGCTCTTTGTTCTGTGGTTAGCTCCCTATTCAGGGTGAGTAGATGTTTATGTCTCCCCAGGAACAATGTCACGCGACAGTGACTAGGTGGGGGAAGGAGGGGATTAAACATTACCTTATAAACACAGAAGTCTGTTCCACAACGAAACCTACTATTGTGCGCAATTAATACCTGCTAATTTAAAAACGTAAACAGAAAGCGGAACAAATGAAGAAGAATCAGAAAAAAAATTAAACAAGATAACCAGATCCGCCATTACAGGGAATTTCTTGATGCTCCTGAAAGCCTGCGTAAGTGTGGATCATGACCCATTTATCTGTCATGATCATTTATTTATCTGTCAGATCTCCAGCCCCATCTTCTGAGAACAAGGATTTCCTCTGAATAATCATAAAATATCACTCCCAGTGTCTACCCCAGGAGGCTCACTGCTACCTCCAACTCCAGCTTCAGGTGTTCTGATGCCCTCTTCTGATCTCTGTAGACACTGCACTCAACACCTTCCATCTCCCGACAGATACACACACTTCACATAAATAAATAAATAAATAAATAAATAAATAAATAAATAAATAAAATAAATAGGTGCTGGAGAGGCAGTGGTTAAGAGTTATGGCTACTTTTCCAGAGGACTCCAGTTTGACTCCAAGCTCCCACAAGACAGTTTACAGCCATCTGTAACTCCAATTCCAGGACCACTCAACAACACCCTCTTCCGGCTTCTGAGGGCACTGTGTACACAGACAGGCACATCCAGGCAATGTAAGTGCTAACAGCTCTGAGGGGGAAAGTATCTGGCAGTCAGGAGCCAAGAAATACCACAAAGTCACACCATACAACAAACCTCAGACAAGGTGGAGGCAGGCCTTATGTAGGGCTTCTTGGGGTGGAGCTTTCCAGGGTGCCCTGCGATAGGGTGGAGCTTGTCTTCCTGCATCTCTAGGGGCTGGGTCCAGCTGCTCGAGTATTATAGGGGTTGGGACCTGGTTGTTGGGTGTCCTCAGGGGTGCGGTCGGCCACTCATATGCCTCAGGGGTTTTACACTGACAAAATACCGTACTAGTTTTTAAAATTTACACATAAAAGTAAATCTCTGTTTTTGAAAGAAAGAGAACTCTTACCTCCCTGGACATTGCAGAAAGTCCTTTGAAAGAATTCCTGTGCTCTAGGGACAAATAGAAGCCACACTTCATTCAGAAACATCATTGTCATACTCAGAGGAAGGTCTATACATTTACATTTCAGCTACAAGGAAAAAACAAGGTCCAAAAAGAAATTAGCAAACGGTTCAAGAAGCAAGAAAAAGAATCACAAAATAAACTTGGGAAAAGTTGAAAAGAGATGCTGTAGAGGCTCAGGAGGAAGCAGAGGCTCAGGAGGGAGCAGAGGTCTGCTGAGAAAATGGCTGGCTCTTCGGTGGGAGCAGGAATTACTCCTTCATGCTGGCATGCCTTCTTTTCTGTCTCACTTCCCTTTTCTTAGGACAGGGTCTCATGTAGTCCAGGCTAGCCTCAACCTCTGTGGGGCAGTGGTCTGTGATAGGCAGTCTGGCACCCAGTCGAGCACAGGCTTAACTTGGGACCCAGTGGGGCAACCTGCAAGGGACTGGAAAGCATTTTGCCAATGCTCCCGGGAGGCTTTTGGCTCCTGTCAAGTACAACCCCCCACACCCTCCTGTAGAGTGGTTTGTCATGTGAGGTCTGTCACATACACCCCTCCCCAGGTAGAGGTGTGGCCACGCAGCCCCAAGCCATCCCCAGGTTAATGAGACACCTAGAGGCTTAGCCACGCCCCTTCCCAGTTACTATATCTGCCTGGCCCATCCCAGAGATTTTGGGGTACAATCTCATCCACAACACTCATCACGATGCCAATAAACATCTTAGAATTATATAGACTGTCTCTTCATCTGGACCCGCTGTGGGAAGTGAGGGATCTGGCCCTCGATTAAGGAGCTGCATCTAATCTCTCGAGGGGGCATCTCAGTGCTTCCAGGCGGTACCCATTCACCCAAGCCTAAGCAGCTAGTTGGCACCACAAGCTGCAAACCAGGTCGGGGCGGGAACCCCAGCTGTGTTCCCAACTAGCCCATCTGCGGCACCCAGAGGCGACTGCAGTGCTCCGGCTAGAGAACCAACAGAGACTGCGGCCGCGAGTTCCCCGGGAATGGCCTCCTCCCCCACCCATGGGCAGGGCCTGCAAAGGCTTCCCACAACCTGACCTGCCTGTTGGCCTGTGGGCAGAGGTACACGGCCACTTCTCCGCATGTCCTGTCCCTCCCAGAGCCACAACACCCAGGGCAGACACGCCGGGGCTACTCTCCCCCACAGCACCAGCTTTGTTCCCACAAACCTCATTATGTTGTTGTGGCTGGCTTTGAACCACTGACTTTCCTCCTCTACCTCTGAAGAGCTGGGATCAAGTGTGCCCCACCATCCCCCACCATTCTCTCTCTCTTTCTCCCTCTCTCTCTCTCTCTCTCTCTTTCTCTCTCCCTTAAATACATGTAACAAAGTTGAAAGGGAACATGGATGTGGACAGAGGAGAATGGTTTTTAAACTAATGAGCCTGGGAGACAAGGGTGCTGTAGGGCAGCTCCTGGGAACCAGGTTACAGGGTGAGTCCAGTATGGTTCCACACCCACAAGCCCATTCCCTGGGTTCTCTCATTTCCTACAGTTCCCATGGCTTCCATTCTTCCCACTCTATTGGTTCCCACCACTTCCTCAGTTCCAGTTCCCACTCCCTCCGTTCCCCCAGTTCCCATCCAAGACTGACTTCTTCAGGAAGGGAGAATGGGATCCCAAGCAGGCTTCCAGATGATACCTTAGCCTCTGTGGTTGCAGATGTCACAGGGACCTCCCTGGGGACAGGGGGCTGTGCTCTGCGCAGTGGACTGGAATATCTCTAATGAGATCCCCATGAGAAGACGACTGAAGTAGAAACTTAAGGGTTCTTTGTAAAGTCGGTTGTGTCGGATGGTGTTTTGCTGGGGCAAACAGGTGAAGGAATGTTTTGCTGAAGCAGACACAGGTGAGAAAGGATGCTCTGCTAAAGCAAGCACATGAAAGAACAGGTGATGAAGGATTCTTCACTAATGACACATATGATGTATTGGTCCACCTTACATTGTGTAGTTGAGCTCCATTTGTCGGGACTCCGTAGAGAGAACCACATCAAAAACTTCTAGTATAGACTTCTTACTGCTTCTGTGAACTCAGACCGATTGGCAGAGTGATGTCAGCTGAGACAGACTCGGGTGCTGAGGCAAGACCCGTGGGGGACACGTGATGTTTGGAGAGGTAGAAATAGAACTCGATGACCAGTGACACAGGCTGAGGTTGGCCTGCTGGACAGGCTGAGGGTGGCCTGCTGGTGGAGCTAGCTGTGCAACACTTGCTGGTCTCCAGTCTTCGCTGATCTTGATCTTCACTTCGCTGCTGAGAGAGGCATCTCTGCTGGTCCTTCCTGCTGACTGGAGCGGAGGCTGTGGCCTGGCTGACTCTACTAGGTAGTGCGACTGCTGCTGATTCATGCTGGCTATCCTGACTCTACTGAACTGGACTTCTGGTATATCTGTGAAGGTTTTTGTGAGTAGATTGAGCTGCCATTGCTGACCTGTGAACTAAACTGCTGGTTTCCTGACAACACAAACAGGAGTTGCTCCAAAGAGCCATTTCTAAACAGGTCCACTTCCCACGTACCTTTTCTTTTCCACCACCTCTGGTGGGTGGTGGGCTAGCAGGGAGGTCAAAGCATTTAAGAATGGGTAAATGGGTGGACAATTGGGTGAGGGGCCAGTATCTTAGGGGCAGCACTAATATTTAAGAGGGAGGGCCTAACAACTAGAGGAGGGGTTAATATCTTATGAAGGGGTTAACCCTCCAGGGGAGGGCTTGGCTTTATGGAGAGTCCTTCACTGTAATGGAAAGCCTGTGACTTCATTCTTCACTCTTTCCTTTTCAACAAGCACTGACCCTGCTAGCACACAATAGGTACACATGTCCCCTTCCTCTGGCTCAAAGCTTCAGGAGCTTGCAGCACACAGCGTGGAAGCCAGCTCCTTACAGAGGGAGGTTTTGCTCTTAATCACTACCTGTGTGTGTCTCCAGGAAGGCAGCAGGGGAGGCAGAGCCCCCAGTCTGGCCTGGTTTTATCTTCCCAGCAGTAGGAGACAGTCTGTCACCCATGTTGGGAAATAGCTGTCATGAGCTCTTCGCCCCCTGACATCTCCCCGCCCAACGTGAAACCCGCCCTGAGAACAGGTGCGGGGCCTATGGCTGCTCCCGGAGCGCCTGCGTTTCTCATCCTGTGGCCGTTCAGAAAGGCTGGCAGACCCACTGCCCGTGCAAAATTCGAAATCAAGACCCAAGGACCCTGCAGCAAGTCGTCCTCCAGCACCAGGCATGAATTCTGGTTCTTATTCTTGTTTATGTGGGGGAAAGAGTTGGAAAGATGATTTGGTGACTCCTGGTCCCACCCATTTGTAATGGTGACTGGGGCCATGTTCCACTGTGAGTCAGGAGAGCAGCTACTGCGGTGAAGATGCAGGCTTTGAAAATGGGGCCTCTGGCTAGGGCAGGCCTGTGGGTCCACCTACCTAAAGGCAGGAAGAGTCTGAGTTCAAGGCCATCCCGGGAAACTTAGAGACGGTTTTTGAAAAAACAAAACCCAGCTGGGGGCGTGGTTCACTGATAGAAAGTCCCTGGGCAGAAACCCTCAGCGAGGGGCTGGGGGTGTGGCTCAGCAATACAATAACCTGATAGTATGTACAAAGCTCTCGATTCCACATCCAGTGCAATACTGAAAAAAAGAATGAAAGAATGAGAGAGGAGAAAAGGGAAGAAACCAGCCCCCTGTGACCTCCTGTGTGCAGGTGGGGTGCCAGCAACATTCCCTAGAGGTCCAGACTGAGGGCACAAAGATCAGAACCAAGGAGGGCTCTGAAGGGTTAGGCAGGGGGCTGGGATTTGTCTTAGAGTTCTGGGGATGCTATGCTGTTATGCCCAAGTTGTGGGTATCCAAAGACCACTGAAGAGCCAATTCCAATGTCAAACACATAAGGGTCTTTATTACAAGCTCTAGAGCAAGGTCTCCCACCATCCCCATCACAGCTGATCTGAGTGAGAGCCCCGAGTCCAGGGGTTCAGAGTTTTCGTCATGGTTACAGCAAACTTGGGGAATTTCCATACGGGTCAGCAAGTTAATATTTTAAAAGTTGCATTTCAAGCCTGGCAGTGGTGGCGCACACCTTTAATCCCAGCACTTGGGAGGCAGAGGCAGGAGGATTTCTGGGTTCAAGGCCAGCCTGGTCTACAGAGTGAGTTCCAGGACAGCCAGGGCTCCACAGAGAAACCCTGTCTCGAAAAACCAAAATAAATAAATAAATAAATACATACATACATAAATAAATAAATAAATAAAAGTTGCATTGCTAGAGTAATCTTCAGGAACTGAACACAAGAGCAGAACCACCCGACAATCAGGACGGTCAGGTTCTCTATTCTCTGCAGGATGTCTTATGTTATCTCTGTGCCTTGGTCCTGCTATTGTAGCTTGACTGGTTGTTGCTAAGGGGGGAGAGTTGCCAGAGAATGTTAGGGTGTCATAGGATGTCTGCCCAGGTGTGATTTTCTTCCTGGAATTGGAGTTTAGTCCCTGGTCTTGCACAAAATGGGGTTTCTTCAAAAACGGAGTTGGTTGGGCTTTACAATGTGGGGTATGTGAGCAGCAGAGGATGGGGGGGAGGCAGAAAGATGCCTCCAGGGCCCAGGAGTGGGTGAGCAGAAGCCAAGAGGAGGCAGGGCTGGGACCTAGGTGCAAAGGGCAACCTTAGGATGGAGAGCCCCGGGAAGAAGCTTGGAGAACAGGTGCTGGGTTAGGGTGGGGAGCTGATCGTAGGCTCAATTCCACACCCCCTTCTCCTTCCTTGTCCCCCTCCCTCACTTTCCACAGCAACCCCAAGACCCAAAGCCTGGGTAAACCCCCACCCACTTCCTCTTCCCCAACACCACTGCCCCTCCCACCACAACCTGGCCACGCCCTCCAGCCCCCCCCCAGGGTGCACAGACAAAACACTCATAAACATAAAACCAAAACCACATTTTTAAACTTAAGAATTACATTTATTTATTTACTTGTGGGATGTAAAAGCATGTAGTGTTTGACCACCATCTTGCTGCTCCCCCCACCCCTTTAAAGACAGGGTCTCATGTAGATCAGGCTGGCCTCAAAGTTGCTGTACAGGTGAGGATAGCCTTGAACTTCTCTGATCCTCCTGTCTCTACTTCCCAAATTCTGGGATTTCAGGCCATGCGACTATGCCCTGGGATCCAAGGCTTCTTGCTAGCTAGGCCAGTACTCACCCAGCCCTCTTACGAATTTAAACATGTCCTTTATGCCTCCTCTTGGAGAGTGTGTGTGTTAAGGACTGGCCTCAAACCAAGTAACCTCCTGCCCCAAAGACAGGGTCCTCCCCTGCTGAGTTTGTAGGCAGTGGCTGTTCGTGGTTTAATGGTTTAAATGGGTTTTACTGGGCTCTGGATGAGAGTCCCTTCCCTGTCTGTACCTCAGGGCTCACACCCTGCCTCTCTGTTCTCCCCTTCCACTAAAGTCCTTCTGCCTCCTACTTCTGCCCTAAAAACCTGAGGTTCCTTAGCCACATGAGGACCAGCCAGTGTCCCTGTGCCCACTTTTTGTTTGTTTGTGTTTGTTTTGTTTCGTTTTTCGAGACAGGGTCTCTCTGTGTAGCCCTGGCTGTTCTGGAACTCACTCTGTAGACCGGGCTGGCCTGGAACTCAGAAATCCACCTGCCTCTGCCTCCCAAGTGCTGGGATTAAAGGCGTGTGCCACCACTGCCCAGCCCCTGTTCCCACTTGATGCCCGAGTTTCCCTCTTACCACAGGAAATCCAGCCCCAGGAATCAGGGGGCACATATGCTGAGGTCCCCCAGACCCCCAAACACCAGCCCTGCTCAGTAATCCTGAGGGTCCTTAGTCACATTCATCCACCCATGGGTTGCCACAATTCAACAAACAACAACCACGCGCCAGAGAGATGCCTCAGGTACCCCACAGATAAACCTCTTGTCTTAGTTTCTGTGAGGAAATCCTGAAAAGAGAAAGGGTTTATCTTGACTCACAGTTCAAGGTACAGTTGATTGTAGTGGGGAAACTGAGGCAGCAGGCGATGGAGGCAGCCGGTGGCATCACATCCAAGTCAAGAAGCAGAAAGAAAGAAATAAATGAAAACTGGTGCTCAGCTCAGTTCTCTCCTTTTTCTTCAGTCCATGACTTGCTGCCCATAGTTAAGATGGCTTCCCACAGTCTGGATGGCTGCCTGTAGTTAAGATGGCTCTTCCTACATCAACAGAATCAAGCCAGTCTCCCACAGATATGCATGAGCCCATCTTCCGGGTGATCCTAGATCCTGCTGACACTTAATACCCCTCCTCTTCCTGTGTGTGTTGAAGTGTTTCAAGGGTATGGGTGACGCAGGTAGACAACCATGATCATAAACATCAGGAAGCCAGGAGATGGCTTAGTAGGTAAAGGTGCTCACAGCCAACCCTGACAACCTGAGTTTGAACCCAGGAACAAACATGGTAGAAGGAAAGACCTGACTACTGAAAGTTGTCTAACTTCTGTATGCATATACATACACATACATACACGCGCGCGCGTGCGCACACACACAAAATAATTTGATTTTTTTTTTCTTTTTTTGGTGCCAGAGGGAGGATTCAGTGAAGGACTAAGAGGAGAGGCTACTTCAGAAGAGGTGATATTTAATGAGAAACATGGAGGGCTTGAGTTGGCCAGACTTGTAAAGAGGGTCTCAGAGACATGTACATTGGGCCAGAACACAGCCAAGGGAGATGGTGTGTGTGAGTCAGTATGCTACAGAGATTCCCTTTCCAGTGCTCTCTCCACCCTGGGGTCCTGAGTGTCTTTGGTTAAGAACCTCAGTTTGAATCTTCCTCATCTCTGGGCATCAGATTCTTTAGAGTCCAGAGAGTGAACCCCACCATGCAAGCCTGTGCTGAGGCCTCCTGCTGGGCTGGGCTGAGAGACTGAGGTGGTTTGAATGTGCTTGGCCCAGGGAGCAGCACTATTAGGAGGTGTGGCCTGTTGGAGGAGGTGTGTCACTGTGGGGTGGGCTTGAAGACCTTCCTCCAAGCTGCCTGGAAGAAAGTCCGTTCCTGTTTGCCTTTGGGCCAAGATGTAGAACTCTCAGCTCCGTCTTCAGTGCCATGCCTGCCTGCCATGCTTTCTGCCTTGATGATAACGGACTGAACCTCAGAACCTGTAGGGCAGCCCCAGTTAAATGTTGTCCTTTATAAGAGTTGTCATGGTCATGGTGTCTGCTCACAGCAATGGAAACCTAACTAAGACAGGGACAACGGGGAACCAGATATGAGTCAATTATTAGAGAATTCCGGACTATTTGGGACATGAATAGGACACAGAACTTTCTAGCATTGGGGAGGGTTAGGATGGGAGAGGTGGGGCAGGAGGGATGGCTCCATGGTTAAGAACACTTGCTGCTCCAGTAGAGATTCTGAGTTCAGTTTCCAGCATCCAGGTAAGGCAGCTCACCACCGCCTTTACTCCAGCTGCAGGGGATTAGACGCCCCCCGACACACACACACACAGAGAGAGAGAGAGAGAGAGAGAGAGAGATTATACAGAGAAGAATATTGGAATATTCTGTCTGTAAAAGTCAGAGGGGGCTTCGCAGGAATTGGGAACTGTGTGAGGAGGAGCTCTCAGGGTGGAGGTAGAAGTTCATCCACTCAGTGATTCATCTGCATTTTTCATTTCAATCTTAGTTTTTGAGGCACGGTCTTATGTGGTCCATGTGTTAATTATTAGGATTATAACATGTGAGGCTGGAGAGATGGGTCAGAAGTTAAGACCTGGGCCTTCCAGAGGAACTAGGTTCAGTTCCAAGCCACAACATGGTGGCTTCTGTAACTCTAGTTCCAGGGGATCTGCCACATTTTTCTGGCTTCCACAGGCATTGCACACACATGACTCCTAGACACATATACAGGCCAAACACACGTATGCATAAAAGATAAGCCTTTTAAAAAACGTGGCCCTGCACAAAATAGATAGCCCATACACTTACCCAAGGTGTGGTTGGAACTCATTCTTAGGACCCTGCATTCAAGGATGCGATGCTCTCCCAGCCCGATGAAATAAGTGTTAGCCAGGAAAGGGACTCTTAAGAAGGTGGCACCCAGTGAGGTTTCGAAGGGTGAATAGGAGCATGCATGGTGTCTACAGTAATGAGATGAAGCCAGATACACCCGAATGTTGAGATATCAGGGAGCATGTGCGTGTGCGTGTGCATGTGCGTGAGAGAGAGAGAAAGAGAGAGAGAGAGAGAGAGAGAGAGAGAGAGAGAGAGAGAGAGATTGATTCTAAGAAGTCCAGTCCAGAAAGAAGGGAAGTGGTTGCAAGGGGCTGATGGGATAGGTAGAGTCAGAACAAGTCATTCATTCCACTCACAGAGGGACCTGAGGCCCAGACTCAGTCTTGCTGGCTGGCCCTCTTGTTTCCAGCCAGGTCTGACTCCCTCCTCTGTGTGTGAGCCTGCCCACTTTTAACCTCTGTGTCCTCAAGAGGCCACCAGCTGCTGCTTGGCACCCCAGAGACACCTGACACCCACTTACTGGTGAGCTCAGGGCCTGAGGGGATGAGAGAGGTAGTGGGGGTCCTGACTCTAAATCCTGAGCTGACACCCAAGAGTCGGAGGGCTGAGGGATGGGACAGCATCCAGGCCCTGAGTCCCCCTCCCTCCCAGTCTTGGTGGGGCTTTTCATCCAGACTGCCTGGGACTTGGGCCTTGAGCTTGGAGCTCTATGTTCTCCAGAATGGAGGAAGGTAGGGATGAAGAGATGACCTGGAGAGTGGGGGTGTGACAGGAGAGGCCAGGGAGGGGTAGCGGGGAAAGGGAAGGTCCAGGTGGAATTTTCCCTTCCTAGACTCAGGGGATGGGGAACCGTAGAAAGTACAGGACAGGGAGGATGGGGGTCAGCCCTGGAGTATATCAGTACAGACTGAGGGGTCATTGGGGAGGAGGGTGAGGGCCGAGCTGGGTCAGGGAGACAAAGGCATGATTTGTCAAGATGGGAGACTGGTGAGAGGTCACAGGAGCAAAGGAAGAGAGGACACCAGATCTGGGGGTTCTGGAACCATCCCTGAGGTGTGGCTCTCAGAGGGCAGTCGAGTGGGTGTGTGTGTGTGCTCTAATACGGGGGCTTTGCTGGACTATCCATCTCCATACAGCCATGGAGGACCCTGTGGAGACACAGCCAGCGCCCCTAGGGAGTCAGTACCTGCCTCCTCTACTCTCTGATGGCAGTTGTCTCTTACCTCCTGGACATGACCAGCTACAGCCTGCTGGCACAGGCCGGAGGCTCTCTCCTTCCTGCCCTTCTGTCTGCAGCCTGGTTTGGCCACCTACTCATAGCTGACATCATATTTCTGGGGCTCCTCCTGCTCAGCCTCACCTGGACACACACCCGCTGGCCCTGGGCCTCATCTTCTGCCACCTGGACCCATGTCTGACCTTCTTGATCTTCTGTGCCAGTGGACAGCTGCTGACTCACGACCACTGACTACTGTACCTCCTTGCTCCAACCACCCTGGGCATTGGGTCATCATATAGTTCGCCAAGTAGTTTTCTGTGCTGGTGGGTTCTGGATCTTTCTGCTGGGCCTGGCTGGGAGAGCCCTGAGAACATTAAGGGACCGTACTGGCCACAGTGACCCTTTCAACTGGACAATGACCCTGGAATCACCCAGGTATGACCAGGACCCCTGGGCCTGGAACCCCATGTTAGATCAGTTAGTATTTGGGTTTGGGGTGCCACTGGGGTACTGAGAGTCTTCTACAGCCTTGTGCGGGAGCAGCTGCAGCTAGCCAGGGTTTCAGGGAGGCCTCTACTGCTGGGCCTGCCAGGGGCCACTACAGCCATGATATTCATCTGTTGGTTTCCCTTCCACCTTCTGCTGCTGCTGAGGTTCCTGGGTATGTGGGGGTCCAGACTGCAGCTGGGGGATGTGTGGGTATTGCTGAGACCACTGTGGGGGGGAACATGGAAACCAGGAGAAGGCTGGGCCGGGCCTTGTGGTTCCCTGGAAGGGAAGGAGAGGAGGAGGCAGAGGAACCTCAGGCACTGGGTATGGAGGCTGAGAGGTTCTGCCAGCAGCCTGAGTGAGTAGGGCACAGTGTGTGGTGTGTGGGGCTCTTATCTTCTGAAAATGTGGGGTGGGCTGAACTGAAGACACAGGTGATGGGAAGTGAGGTGAGGAAGAAGAGAGAGGTTTAGAAAAGAGGAACAGAGGGGGGGAGGTGGAAGAGGGTGTGTAAGCACCCAGATAGAGCATCTGGTCCCATGGGTTTGGAGTCACACAGAATGTGGCAGACAGAGGTCCTGACAAGGAACAGAGGGTGACAGACAGCAGGATTACAGGGTAGACACAGAAACCAGGAGGCTCCATTGAGGTATGTAAACAGAACTGAAGAATAGAAAGAAAGGGGCAGGCAGACCAGGAGATGACAGAACAGGTGGCAGGGAGCTAGCAGCCTTGGCCTGGAGATGAACAGAGGTACAGAGTCATGGTCACCAGCCACCCTGCTGGCCCAGGACTGAGCAGTTCCTGAGGCCTGGTGCTGGGACAGTCCCAGGCATTATTCATGAACCTGAATGCTTGTCCCACTAGGTGGTTCACAGAGAGACCTGCCAGCTTTGGGTCTCTGGGGAACTGCTTTCTGGCTAGGTGTCAACTATCTTCTTCTGGTATTTTTAAATTCCCAAATGCTTTCTAATCACACCTCCCCTTTAGGGATGGAACCCAAGGCTTTGAGCATATCAGGGTAGAGTCTTACCGCTGGGGAGTTCTAAAATGTACTCTCCCCCCATGCCACCTCTCAATCCCAAAGGTGAACTCCACCCCCACCCCCCCTTTTAAAGACAAGGGCTCATTCTGTAGCTCAGGCTGGCCTCAAACACATGGTGATCCCCCAGCTTCAGGGCCCCTTCCAGCGCCAGGATGACCAGCCCACACCACTACCAACCATCATACCTGGCAGCCCTGAGCCTTTGATACAGTCACATGAGACAGGATAGAAAGAGGGGGAATCGAGTGGATGTGCGTGGAAAGGGAAAGGAACCTTAACCACAGTGTCTGGCTGAGTCACCAGTTGAGAGTCAAGAGTTGCAGCACAAACTATCTGTGGACCAGCCTGATAGCGCAGTAGTAAGACACTTAACCACCAAACCTGACAACCTGCATTCAATACCCTGACCACACAGGGGAAGGAGAAAACTGACTCTTGCAAGTTGTCCTTTGACCTCCACGTGTCCTTTGACCTCCACGTCTAGCTTCCTCCCATCAAACAAAAACAACAAAAACAAAATTTTTTGTTCTGATGGTTTCCATAAAAAAAAAAAAAAAAATCCTTCTACACAAAGCTATTTCCAAAGTGAAGGTTAAAATAGTAGTGAGCCTTGCAGAAGTCTGAAGCTTTTATGACCATGCTTTCTTCAAAGCAGTAAACTGCAAACTTTAGAACATTTACAGGCAATTTCCTGGGAATCTCACAAACAAAAGTATAACCTGTGTGTGCAGGTTGAAGCATCCCCTAGCTCCCTTATAGACTATGGTTTCATTTGAGAACCGTAGTCTTTTCTGATGAACCCCGGAAAATGCCTTGTGGTGATTTACCAAGAAAAAGGGGGGAAAAAGTGAGCGGAGATCACTTGAGAGTGGGAATGTTGCTGTCCTGAGAAGCCTGGGCCTTGGCACCCAGGCGCCCTGAAGTGTACAACCCTTCCTGAGCATTTCTCTATGTCAGAATTTTTTCTTGGTTCTGGAGAGATGGCTCAGAACTTAAGAGCACTGGTTGCTCTTCTAAAGGATTTTAGTTCAGTGATGCTACCCAGGTAGCAACTCACAACTACCTGCAACTTAGCTCCAGGGCAGTCTGATTCCCCCTTTTCTGTATGGGCACTGTATTCATGTGCAAACTTTACATAGTCTACACATAGTTGAAAATAATCTTTTTTTTTTTTTTTTTGGTTTTTCGAGACAAGGTTTCTCTGTGTAGCCCTGGCTGTCCTGGAACTCACTCTGTAGACCAGGCTGGCCTCGAACTCAGAAATCCACCTGCCTCTGCCTCCCAAGTGCTGGGATTAAAGGTGTGCGCCACCACTGCCCAGCTGAAAATAATCAATTTTTAAACATTTCTTTTTAAATAACTGTTCATGATGGGTGTACATTTGTGAGACTGCAGGTCTGCATGTGACATAAACCCGTGTGTGAGGTCAGAGGGCAACCTGAGGGTACTGATCCCCACCTTCCACCTTGAGACAGGGTGTGGTGGTGGTTTGAATACAAATGGCCCCCGCAGGCTCATAAATTTAAACTCTTAGTCACCAGGGAGTGGCATTTTTGAGGATTACAGGGAGTAGGTGGCATGGCCTTGTTGGAGGAAGTGTGTCACTTGGGGTGGGCTCTGAGGTTTCAGAAGCCCACACCTGGCCCAGCATCTCTCTGCTTGAGCATCAGGTGTAAGCTCTCAGCGATTTCTCCAGCACTGTGTCTGCTTGTGTGCCACCTCCCTCCCCACCATGATGAACATGGACTAACCCTAGAAACTGGAAGCAAGCCCCCCAATTAAATGCTTCATTTAATGAGATGCCTTGCTCATGGTGTCTTGTAGCAATGGAAGGACTTTCCAGGGGTTCTCCTGTGTGTGCCTTCCATCTTGGCCCAGACGAGCTAGGATCACAGCCTCATGCTTCTGATCCTGGCTTCCTATGGGTTTTGGGATTTCAAACCCAGGTCCTCATTTTACCCAGCAAGTACTTTTAACTCCTGAGCCACATCCTCATCCCCCCTCCCCAGATATTTTTTTGGGGCATTTATTTACTTGAAAATGTTTCAGTGTATGGGTGTTTTGCCTGCATATATGTCTGTGTACCATAGGTGTGCAGTACCTACTGAGGCACCAGATCCCCTGAAACAGAAGGTTTTTGAGCTGCAGTGTGCTTGCTAGGGATCCAACCCAGGACCTCTGGAAGCACCGCCAGTGCTCTTAACCACTGAGCCATCTCTCCAGCCCCAAAATTGTTTCTTAATTCTAACTGCTTCGCTCTGGCTTGGTGCTTAAGAGTCCCTGCTGCTTTTACAGAGGACCTGAGTTTCTGAGCACCCATGTCTGGCAGTTTGCAGCTGCCTATTACTCTAGCTCCAGGGAATCTGAAACCCTCTTCTAGGTTCCATGAACACCTCTCCACACACAAACATACATGTACATTCACACATTCACACGCGCGCGAGCGCGCGCGCGCACACACACACACACCACATACATGCAATTTAAAAGTAAAATAAAATCAAGGGGTGGTGACTCACCCCTTTATTCTAGTAGGGACAGGCAGATTTCTGTGACTTTGAGGCCAGTCTGGTCTTATGTGGTGAGTTCCAGGTAACTCAGAAATCTTTAAAGCACATAATATAATCCTGGCACATAATAAGTATTCACTTTTAAACATAAGCATAGTGATAATTAAAAACAAAACAACAGCAACAAAAAAGAAGCCCCATCTTGGTCTGAGTGGAAGTCTCTGAAAGAATTTCCCGGCAGCAAAGCTTCCTCCCGATAAGGAGCAGCGTCAGAACCCCAGCTGCCCATTCAGAGCACCCTGGGGAACGTTCAGAGCAGAATCGATGCTCTGTCCCACCCCAAGCTCAGAGGTGGGAATTGACAAAGCCCTCAGTGGCTCTCCACAGCGCCGGCCTGAGACATCCATCTCCACTGGACTGCGGTTGAGAAAATGCCAAGTTGATAGCTCCCTGAGGACTCAGAAACCTCATAAATGGTCAAGCCCTGGGGGAAGGAGGGATGAGGAGGACGCAAAGGTTGACTTGGTTATGCGGTTGACAACCCGCTGGCAGCCAAGCCACCTGGGGAGTTAAGAGAAGGGGTGAGGCTGGAAGGAATGCTCCAGAAGCTTTCAATGGAGTACTTGCAAAACAGAGGTTGCAAAGGGCCCCTCAGCCAGCTCGGAGTGTGTGTGGGGGGGGCACAGCAGGTGAAAAGCCTTTGAGGGTGTGGCTGCTCAACGGTTTTGGGAGTTACGGAGCTACTGGTATAGCAGAGAGGCCTGGCGGGGTTCCTGTGGACAGGGAGGTGCAGGCAGAGGCCGCTCTACTTACAGGAGGAGGTAGAGGCTTGGGAAATACCTGGGAGAGAGCTCAGGCAGGAGGCTCAGCCTCCTGCAAATTCAATCCTTGTTGCCAATTAGAATCTGGGAAAATAGTCTGACATCGCCACCATGCGGCTATTTCTGGTTTTGCGTACAAGGAGTCCTTGCATTTGAGGACAAAGGGCTCTGATCAACAGAGAGCGCAACCGCTAGTTCGGCTTGGTCTCAATTTGCTTGTAACCCACTAAAATTGCACGGATCTGAACTAAACAGATTTACAAATCTGTTCATGATTGGAAATTTCTAGTCCTTGTCCCGAAGACCCAGAGCATACAAATGAGTTTTTCTTGGGCAGGTGTGTCCCTCAGGGCATTCACTTGGGGAGGTTGGAGGGGGAGGCAGGAAGGTGATGGAGTGCGCTGCTAACAGATCCCCTCTATTGGGGGGTTCTGGACACTTCCATCAGAAAGGGATTTGATGGCAGGTGATAACAGTTGAATAGGAGTTTGCTAAGACAAGGAGAAAAAGGAAGAAATATTAGCATTTCTTAAGATAACCGGGAAAGGAATTACATCCACTCTACACAGCCACATCTGCCCACACCTTTGATCTCTGGCAGTCCTTAGTGTGGTCTTCCTTTAAACCGATTTTCTCCTCTAGGAGTGCTCAGAGACACAAGCCTGAAGTCCCGAGCAAGCTGTTTAGTGCCAGATGGAGACTCTGACCTTGGAAGTTCTTCTCTATGCCCTGGCACTCACGCCTGAAATATCCCTTACTCTTGTGGTCTAACGATTCCTACTTATTCTTCAAAACCTCCCTCAGACCCAGAGGTCCAAGCCCCAGCACTCCTCCCTCAGACACAGGACTCCTCCCTCAGATTCAGAGGTTCAGGGCCCAGCCTCCTCCCACAGACTTGGAGGTCCAGGGACCATCCTCCTTTCTGACTCAGAGATCCAGGGCTCAGCTTCCTCCCTCAAACTCAGAGGTCCAGGGCCCAGCCTCCTCCCACAGACTTGGAGGGACAGGTCCCAAGCCTCCTCCCTCAGATCTAGGGGCCAGGTCTCTACTTTTCACCTTGCTGCTGAGATCCATGGTTGTATGCAGTCCATGGACCTATGAGGAACAGGGTTGTGGGGAGCAGAGCTTAGGGAGCAGGGAGCCTTGGTCTGATGCTGTTACATTTATTGGATCTCAGAGGCCAGAGCGATGGCAGAGCAGGCGGGGGCCAAGCTGCTGGACTGGGGTGCCATGCCTTCTTACTGCTGAGCCTAGAGCAGAGACAGAAGTACGATGTAGACACATGGCAGCTCAGGACAGAAAAAGCTCCAGGGCCAACTGAAGAGAAACAAGAGAGACAGAGCCCTCCTTCCTCCCACCCTTCCTCCTCCTCCTCCTCCTCCTCCTCACCTTGTTGAAGAAGTAGATGGAGGCAAGGATGGTGAACACGGCCATGGCCAAGGTCACATTCTGGGGGAGGAGGTCAGGAGTCAGCTCCCTCCCCTCCCTATGCCCACCCCTGCCCCAGTCCCTTCACCTGTCCTCACTTCTTGCAAGTTCATAGCCATGGGTCCTAGCCACACAGCACTTGACTTCCCTCACCCAGACCTCTGAGTCAGATAGGAAAGAGGCTCCTAGAATGGGAGGGGGTTGTCGGGGAGACCAGAATGGTGACCATGGTGACCAGGGAAGGGCATTTTGAGTAGAAGAGACATTCACACTGGGGATTGGGAGGAAGGAGATGTGGGTGTGTAATGTCACTCACGAGATCTAAATCCAGCATGGAGACCTATGAGATTGGAGAGTACAGACCTAGATCTCCACCCTGGGTTCTGTGTTCTTCCCTAGACTGGGCTGGGGAGCCACGGGAGAGTTGTGAACAGGAAAGGAACAGATTGACTCTGGTATCTTGAGGCAGGAGAGTGACTGAGGTGTGAAGAAGGGATCCAATGGCACAAAGAGGCATCCTTGAGTCTGCCAGATGCAAGGGTGGGGATGACAGTCTGGACCTAGACTAGAATTTGGTCCCCAGCTTGTGAATTTGGCAGAATGTTCATCATGGGGTGAAGCATGGAAGCGGTGGGTGGCAGCTCCTGACCTCCGGACTGCAGGGACAGCAAGGCAGGTCGGCTCTGAGCACCCAGTGTTCTTTGTAGGTTCCTAACTCTTTCCTCTCTACGCCTTCAAAACGACTCTTCAGGTTATTAGAGGTACAGAGAAGAGAGGAGATACACATGTGTGTGGAACTGCTTTCTTCCCCCACTAACGGCTGCCAGCTGTGCACAGAGGAATGCACCACTGGAGGGGCACAGCTCTTTGCCTCAGGCTGGACACTGAGAGGGGGACATACATGGTGAGAAGCTGCCTGGGGTGATGCCTGTCTGGGCTTAATCCCAGCTCTGACACCTGTCAGTGGAATGACCTTTGGTGAGTCACGAACATGTCTTCACCACATTTTTTTTTTTTTAATATAAAGAAAACGTATCGTCCAGTAAAGGAGCTAGGGGATGGCTCAGTGGGTAAATACTTACCACTTAAGCTTGAGACCTGAGTTTGATTCCCTAGCACTCCTATAAAAAGCCAGCCACCTCGGCACTAGGAGGTAGTGACAGGAGATCCCTGGGGCTTGCTGGCCAAATTAGTGAACTCCAGGTTCAGTGAGAACGATCAGAAGAGGTGAAAAGCAATCAAACAAGACACTTGACATTGACCTCTGACCTCTACACAGAGGAGAACTTCTGTTTGTGGTGTTTCTCCAGTCCAGGGTGGGAAGATGGCTCAAGAGGCTCACAACACTCAAGACATTTTTCCAGATTCACCCGTTATAGAAGAAGTAGGTGGTTGCTGGAGAGATGACTTTTTAAAAAAGATTTATTAATTTGTTATGTGTACAGCATTCTGTCTGCATGTATGCCTGCAGGTCAGAAGAAGACACCACACCAGATCTCATGGTTATCTCTCTAAATGGTTATGAGTGACCATGTGGTTACTGGGAATTGAACTCAGGACCTCTGGAAGAGCAGTCAGTGCTCTTAACCGCTGAGCCATCTCTCCAGCCCCCAAGGAAGAATTCTTAAGTGTAGCTGCCTTTGAGGTGCACAAAGGACCCCAGAGACACATCTGTCTCCATGTACCATCTGTCTAGGACTTTCCAGTGCTGCAGCTGCTTTTGAGTCACAATCCTGCGAGTGACCCCAATAAGCTAACTGGTTCACCATGCTGGACATGGACTAATTTCTTGGGTCAGCAACACTGCTGTTCTTTCTGTCTAGAGTGGAGTTCAAAGTCATCTTAGGCTACAGAGTGCATAGAGAGGTCAAAGGCAGTCTGAGACAATGAGACCCTGATACTAAGTGAATAAACTAATAAACAGAATAAAGATGAACGGCTGCCGAGAGAGTGGCAGCCGAGAGAGTGGGTGGCCTGTTGACAAGCCTAAGGACCTGAGTTTATTTCCCTAAACTCACATGGAAGAGGAACAGAACTGACAAGTTCTCCTCTGACCTCAGCATGTACGATGTGACATCTGGGCGCCCCCACATCACAACTGTAATACATTTTTCATGAAGATAAAGAATAGACAGATGGGGCTGGAGAGATGGTTCAGCGGTTGAGAGCACTGGCTGCTCTTCCAGAGGTCCTGAGTTCAATTCTCAGCAACCACATGGTGGCTCACAACCATCTGTAATGAGATCTGATGCTCTCTTCTGGTGTGTCTGAAGACAGCTACAGTGTACACATGTAAAATAAATAAATAAATAAATAAACAAATAAATAACTTTTAAAAGGAGAATAAACACACATATATACATAGAGAGAGAGAGGCAGGGACACCAGATTATTTCACCCAGTGGTGATACAGCATCTGAGGGAAGGTGGCACAGCTGGCTTTGAAAATGGAGTCGTGGAACGCAGCTCTAAGAGGCGGGAAAGTCAGGGAATGGGGTTCTACTTTATGGCTGGAAGTGGAAGTGTGACTTGACATCTTGATTTCCAGCCAGTCACACAAACTGTGGACCTGGGGGTCATGGATCGTCTGCCACTGCTTGATCAACTGTTAAAGCAGCACAGGGAGTGAACACCCCAGGAGACAGAGTATGCCACCATTTGGGAGGTTGCAGAATTGGTCCCCAATCCATTTTGTTCTTGTGGTTTTGCATCACCTATGGCTGTCTCACGTATGGCTTTGGGATTAACATTTTTTTTCTTCCGGACACAGGGTCTTACACTATGCAACACTGGTTGTTCTGGAACTCACTACATAGACCAAGCTGGCCTTGTACTTACAGAGGTCCACCTGGTCTCTGTCTCCTGAGTGCAGGCCCGGTGGGAATTAACAGAATTTTTGCAGCCATGGTAGCACAGCTATCATCTGTGTATTTGGGAAGCTGGAGTCGGAGTATTGGGAGTTCTAGCCAGCCCAGGCTACGGAGTGGCTAGCCTGGGCAATGTAGTTCAAGTCTGTCTACAACATTTAAGACAGGGAATGGGACCGGGCAGTGGTGGCGCACGCCTTTAATCCCAGCACTTGGGCGGCAGAAGCAGGCGGATTTCTGCGTTCAAGGCCAGCCTGGTCTACAGAGTGAGTTCCAGGACAGCCAGGGCTCCACAGAGAAACCCTGTCTCGAAAAAACAAACAAACAAACAAAAAACAAAAATGAAGGGGAATGGGTGTTGTAGCTAAAGATGTAACATCCAGCACTTGCTCCAAATGTGTTTAAATGCTAGCAGCATCGAACAAGACCCAGCTGCTTCTGGCTGCCTTTCCCGAGGACCCAGGCTCAGTTTCCGGAACTCATACAGTGGCTTACCACCATCGGTCAAACCAGTTCCAGAGGCTCCAACACCCTCTTCTGACCTCCAAGGACACTTCATGCACATACACACAAACACATAAACTAAAGATTAAAAAATCATCATGGCTGGATGTAGTGAAGCACACCTTTCATCCCAGCACTTGAGAGGCAGAGATCTGTGAGTTTGTGGACAGCCTGGTCTACATAGTGAGTTCTAGGACAGTTAGGGCTTCATAGTGAGATCTTGTCTCAAACCACCACTTCAAAAAAAAAAAAATTCAAAAAGTAAACAGCTAGATTCCCTCTAAGCTAAGCCCTCCCAGTTCTTGATTCATAAAGCCCATAAGCAATGACAACTGTCTTAAGATGTTCAGCTTGGGGTTAGGGAGGTGACTCATTGGCATGTTTGCCCCACAGGCAAGTTGGGGACTGAGTTCAGCTCCCCAACACCCATGTGAAAGATTTTGGTATGGCAGCTTGTAATTGCAATCTCAGAGCTTGTTGAGGTTGAGGCAGGAGGATTCCTGAAGCTTGGTCTATTCTGAATCAGCAAGCTCCAAGTCAAGTGAGAGACCCTGTCTTAAAAGATAAGATAGAGAATGTTTGAAAAAAGCACCCGACATCTGGCCTCCACATGTGTGCACGCTCCTGCACACACACAAATCATTAAATTTTAGGGTCATTTGTTATGTGGTCATCAACAGTTCCTCTCTGCAAAAGGGTTGTCTTAAGTGCTTGGTGCTCTTTGAACTTATCTGACCTGTTTCATGAGATGAAAGCACACAGAGGCACAGTCACTCGCCTAATGCCTAATACTTTGTAATGGTGAGAGCACTGAACCTAGGCCATCTGACTTCTGGCTTGGGTATTTTGCTACAGGGCCCTGTTGGCTTCAACCAGGTGTATGTGGTGTAGAAAGAAAGTGAAATCTTGAAGAAGTCCAAGGAGACCTCAGAGAATCCTGTCATTTTAGGAAAAACAGGAAACATAGGGAAATCGGGGCTGGGTGTGTCTCTGTAACTACCTCGAAGCTGTCCATTTCCTAGATGTTTCCTCAGGCAAGGCAGTAATCCTGGTGTGCCTCAGTTTCCCTGTCAGCACAGTATAGATGCTGGTGGCCAAATGGACATCTCCTGGGGGGTCTTTGAAGATGAACTGGGTTAATCCCAGGTCTCCTCAGTGCTGGGGAACGTGCTGGGGCCTGCAGGGTTTGCAGGGGGCTGAGTTTGAGGCTAATGAGCAGGTGAGGCCACAGCACAGACGGAGGCTGAGCTCAGCGTCTGCTCTCTGTGGAAATGGCTGAGCCCCGGTCTCAGGGCCACACCGTCGGATCTTTGCTGCTGCTGCTGTTGCTGTTGCTGCTGCTGCCCCAGGCCCTGCCAGAGGGGCCCCTGCTATTTGTGGCTCTGGTGCGAAGCCCCCCCACCCCACCTGACCTACCCTCTACCTTCCAGGCCAGCCCTGACCTGGTTCTCCAACATCCCCAGGTGTTCCGACATGGCGACCGGGCCCCACTGGCCTCCTACCCCACAGATCCACACAAGGAAGCTGCCTCCACCTTGTGGCCTCGAGGCTTGGGCCAACTGACTAAGGTGAGGAGGGAGAGGGGGTGAGAAAGAGGGCTAAGGGACAGGTGATGAGGGTCTGCTGAGGCCCTCTCTGTTCCCAGGAGGGGATCCGCCAGCAGCTGGAACTGGGCCGGTTTCTGAGGAGGCGTTACAAGGCCTTCCTGAGCCCTGAGTACAGGCGTGAAGAGGTACTTTATTGACCTTTGACCCCGGAGCCCCATTCGGTCTTTACCTCTTTGATCTCCATCTACTTGACCTGCACTTCCGTGGGCTTCTAAGTCAGGAGGGAATCCACACTGACCTCTGACCTCTCAAACTCTCCCAGTCCTGTCCTGATTCCCACCCACTCCATCCTGACCTTCTGACCTTTGATCCTTGCTTGGCCCACCTGATGTTTCTTAGGGGGTGGGGTTTCTTGGTAACCTGAACATGCTTGGCAAGCCCTCCATCACTGAGCACCATGCCCATTTCCAACCTCCAACCTTTGCTCTCTCTCTCTCTCTACCATTTTCATTTTGACCTTCCTTGTCTGTCTGCTCACTTCCTTTGGCTGGGTCATCCTGGCCCCTGGCTCCTCTGAGGGCTGTGTACTCAATTTTAGCTCCATGTTACTCAGTTCCCACCTTCTACATCTTGACCTCTTACTTCCAATCCCCTTGATCTGATCTCAGCAGGCCCCTGCAGTCCAATATATCACTCAACTCTGACCCATGACCTTCGATCCCAACTTCCAAAGTTTAGACTTGTTAACTCACCTTGAGTTTTGACCCTCAATGCTTGTTCTTTGACCCCCTCTTCCTGATCTTTAACCTTACCTACCCCAAACTAAATCTGAAGCTTTTGATTTGGGACCCTGCTGACCCTTGGCCTGTCCACCCGCTCTGCTGCCCTCATCCACCCCAGGTGTACATCCGCAGCACAGACTTTGACCGGACATTGGAGAGTGCACAGGCTAACCTGGCTGGGCTCTTCCCAGAGGCTGCCCCTGGAAGTCCTGAGACTGACTGGAAGCCCATTCCAGTGCACACAGTGCCTGTGTCTGAGGACAAGGTCAGGGGGCTTGATCTGGTGGGAGAGACAGAAGAATCTTGAGTTCAACATCATTCTGGGAACTTTAGTGAGACTTTTTCAAAATGAAAAAAAAAAAAAAAAGAACAGTTTAACAAGAAGACTGGGATGTAGTTTAGGGGTAGACCCCCAGTTTAGAATCTTCTAGTGGGGGGGGGGGCTGGAAGTGTGGCTTAGCAGTAAACTACCTACCCAGCATCTCCTAGTGAGGAGCTGGGGGTGTGTTTTAGAGACAGAGAGATTGCCTAGCCTGTCCAAGGTTCTGGGTTCTATAACCAGCACCACACATACAAAAAAGGATGGAAATAAAGTCCAAACGATGAGCTGAAGAGGGGCAGAGGCAGCTCCAAGCCAGGTAGATCCATTTCTGGAAGCCCAGAACAGCTGAGATCAGCAAGGTTATCCCTGGTAGAGCTAGCTGTCTGGAGTGGGTAAGCTGCCACCCCTGCCCAGCACAGCTGGATACAGGGAAAACTGGGAGGCAAGAGCCAGAGACCCTGGCCCCATGGCCAACTGTGAGACCCCAGACTTGCTGTTTTCCCTGAGCCTCAGTTTCCCCCAGTTGCTGAGGTTCCCCATGCGCAGCTGTCCCCGATACCATGAGCTGTTGCGGGAGTCCACAGAGGCAGCTGACTACCAGGAGGCCCTGGAGGGCTGGACAGTGAGTGCTGATGTGGGCTGGTGGGGCTGGGTGCCAAGCAAGGATTGGTAGGCTCACCCAGCCCTGTATCTCCACTCAGGACTTCCTGACCCGCCTAGGCAACTTCACTGGGCTGTCTCTGGTTGGAGAGCCACTCCGCAGAGCATGGAAAGTTCTGGATACCTTGATCTGCCAGGTGAGTCTTCTCACCTCTCCCAGCTGGGGATTTCAAATCTGCACTTGTCCTAGCTGTTTTATCAGGATATGTGCCCTGGTTTCCCCATCTGCATGGTGGGGATAGTGACAGGCTGGTAGGATGGTGACATAGCATATATATATCCCCTTTCCTGGTACCATTTCATTGGATCTTTCTAGAAAACCGAATGTCAGATTCCAAGGCATCTCTGGTCCCAAAGGGCTTGGTAAGGACTCTGGTCTGGCTCATACTGTGGTGAGCTGATCTTTGAGGGGTTTGAATGAGGGTCAGGGTCTGGAGGGTTGGCTGTCAGTAAGGTGCTTGCCACAGAAGCATGAGGAATTTGAATTACTAGTACCTACACGGAAAAAGCTGGGTGCAGCAGCTCACACCTAAATCCTGCTAATGAGGCCTTGACAGGAAGATTCAGTGGCCAGCCAACCTAGCCTACTTGGTGAGTTCCAGGCCAGTGAGGCTCTCAAACTAGGTGGGCCAGGCTTGAGGAACATCTGCAGATAACCTCTAACCTAGGTGTACACACACACACACACCAAAAAAAAAAAGGGGGGGGTGGCTGAAGACTCCCCTTTTCTCTTCCCCCTCTCAGCGTGCCCATGGTCTTGATCTTCCATCTTGGGCCTCCCCAGATGTCTTGAGGACTCTGTCAAAGATTTCTGCTCTGGATATCAGGGCACATGTGGGCCCACCCCGAGCAGCAGAAAAGGCCCAGCTGACAGGGGGTAAGGTGTGGGGTCTGTGGGTTTTGGGGAGCTGTTTTTCAGGTGGGAAGGGGGCATCTAAGCACTCTGTTCCTGTTCCTCAGGGATTTTGCTGGATGCCATCCTCAGCAATTTCTCACGGGCACAGCGCCTGGGGTTGCCCCTCAAGATGGTCATGTACTCAGCTGTGAGTCCTTGGGATGGGCAGGCATTGCTAAATGAGTGACAGGGGTTGTGGTGGTGGAAGTCAGACTATAGTGCCTATGTAACCTCAGTCCACTGCCTTGGCTCACCCTTATCTCCTACAGTGCTCAGACTGCATCATTAGCAACACAGTAAAGATGAGGGAGGGGGTCAGAGGAGTAAGACTTTAGCCCCCTGCAAGGGCTGACTGTTGAATAGAACTGCCCAGCCACAACCTGCATGTCTGGTCAATCACTGAATGCCTATGGTGTGGATGGAGTGGTCTGGGGTTACTTCTAACTAGTAGACAATCTGGGAGCTAGAAACACTCTGGGGTCCTGATTTAGCCTCCATCTCTGGAAATTTTCTTTAGCATGACAGCACCCTGCTGGCTCTCCAGGGAGCTCTGGGCCTCTACGATGGGAACACCCCACCTTATGCTGCCTGCATGGCCTTTGAATTCCGGGGGAGCTCCAGGGAACCTGAGGAGGAAGATGGAGAGTGAGGATGAAGGCTTGGCATTGGGTGGGTTGGGCTCTTCTTAGGACGGGGACAAGTGATGCTAACTGTCCTTTCTACGTCCAGGAATGTCACTGTCTCTCTCATCTACCGAAATGACACCTCTCGCCCTCCCATGCCACTCAGGGTCCCTGGGTGCCCAGCTCCCTGTCCACTTGGGCGCTTCCAGCAGCTGACTGCTCCAGCCCGGCCTCCAGCTCACGGGGCCCCCTGCCATGGTTCTTATGAGCCTGCCAGCCCCCCAGGTGACAGCCCTCTGCGCAGGGGTGGGAGAGGGGAGTTCCCAAGGCCTGGGATTCACAACCCCCATGTTCTTCCTGCAGCCACGGTGCCCCTGCTGGCCGGAGCTGTGGCTGTGCTGGCTGTGCTAAGCCTGGGGCTTGGCGTTCTGGCCTGGAGGCCCAGCTGCCTGAGGGCCCTGGGAGGGGCCGTGTGAGGGGGAGGGATGAATAGACACAAAAGCACCCCCCTGAGCTGACACTGGATCCCAACACGTGTGCTCACCTGCTGCTCTGGCGTGTCACTTACTGTGCTCATGCGCGTGTGGGGATGAAGGATGGGTGGGCCCCAAACATTCTGCTTGCTTGGACACTCTGCAATCAGGTGCTGTACATACAGGTGTCAGGGCTTGCAATAAGCATGTGTGCAGGTGGGAACCTGTAGCCTCAGAGCAGGCAGGGCTGAACTGCCTTAAGCATTTCATCATCTACCTCTGGTATTACTTCTTAGTGGCAGCAGAACAGATGGGGATAGGGAATCTCCCAGGACATTGTCTAAGGAACCAGTATCTTCTGTAAGCTCCTCACTCAACACGATGCTAAGCCCCCAAGGACTTCACTCCTCATACTGAGGAGCAGCTACCATGTCATTGCCATCACTCAGAGCCCCATACCCACTGTCTTGTGTTCACACCATTCCCCAGAGCCACCAGCCAACACTGGGAAAGCCAACAGGTGTTCCCTGTCTTGAGAGGTTTCCTATCTGGGGGAGGTCCCCCAAAACCTGAGATCCCAAGGTAGCGAAGGAGCATACCTTGGAATCCTAGGACAGCCTGAACTAGAGGGTCTAAGTCACAAGAACCAAAATAAACACAAATCAAATGTAGGCTTTAAGGTAGGGGATGAAACCAGCCAGTGGCTGTGACTGGCCCCCACCAGCCCACCTTTCCTCACCAGACCGTTGGAGTATCCTCTGGAAACAGGCCAAAGCTGGGCAAGTGCTCCTGTGTCTCACCTGCCCTGGACCCAGCTCATCACCCAGATTCTACCCACGCCGGGACCGAATCAAACAGCACACCCCTCAGAGGGCAATGAACCAGCCATTTAATAGGAATTCACGAAGGCAGAAGTTCCAGGGCTGCCCACCTCGCCCCTCCACTAAATCCAGATCTACGTTGGCCAGGGGACATCTGTGCAGCCAGGGAGACCAGACCCAGCTGGAAGGTGCTTCAAAAGGGAAGGGCATGGTTAAAAGAAAACGGGGACAGGGTCCCCAAAGAAAAATCTTTACAAAAAGGGGTTCTCCTCTCCCCCAAACCAAAGTGTCACATAAGCTCAAAATAAAATATAAAGTAAAAATGCTGCATTAGAAAAGTTTGCAATGTTAAGCCTTTACAGTAGGGAGACTGGCCCTAAAGTGTCAAACACCCAGTAGAAGTCCATGGAAGTGTGGCCCATACCTAAAATACTATGTAAGTGTTGCATTGAAAAAGTAAAAAATTCAAGATGGCCTGTATGTAGTGCTTTGGGGCCCACATGGAAGCAGAGGGCTGGGGACCCTGATGTGGCCACATACTTTAGCATGGCCTTGAGCTCCAACTCAAGGGGACTAATTCCAAGGCCATAAGCACCCTAGATTCACAACCAACGGCCACCGGTGGCTCACTCTCCACAGATTGTGTGGCTAGGAACATGCACACTTTTTGGGGCCCCTGAGCTGTAAGTGCTGTAGGGTGGGGCTGTGGGGAAGGTGCTCGCCAAGCTGCTTCCTAGTGACCTGGGTTACAGGCAGCCTCTCTGCAACTCATCTTCCCACTTTCAACCCTGGGGTGCAAGTGTCCTCTCAAAGTCAGTCGAGGACTAGTCATGACGAACCGGTGGCTCTTCCCCACAGGCCTGGTCAGAGTAAGGGGGTGGTGGGGGCTGCTCCTCCGTCAGCCCATAATTGGGGTGGCCACGACTGCGCTTGGCTTCCTTGATGTACAGCTCCAGGAGTACCTTGGTAGGCTGCCTGTCTACTTGCTCCCGGGGTACACCGTGGCTGAGCAGCCAGCCTAGGAGGTCCTTTCGAGTTGGGTTGGGTCCCAACATGAGCTTGGTGCGGCCTGGATGGCTCTGGCGCCAGAGCAGGCCCACATCAGCAATAGTCTGGATCTCCATCACAGCCTCCAATACTGTCATGCCACGCACCAGCAGGCTGACCAGTGAAAGCCGCAGCTCAGAGGGTGCTGCTGTGAGTAGGCGCCGCTGCAGGCCTTGAGTGAAGGCCACATCCTCTGGGGCCAGGTCCACAGGCCCTTCTGGGTCAAGGTAGATCCACTCAATCATGCCCAGCTCACGCACCAGCTGGATGCCTTCCTCCATGGTGGTCCAGGGCCTGAAGGGTAGCTCAGTGGCCTCAAAATGCAGGGAGGATTCCCAGCGCTGACGCCAGGCCTGCAGCAGCCAGCTCAGTAGAGTCTGGCAGCCAGTACCCCGAAGGGCCTTGCAGCGATAGTTAAAGATGGCATCATGGGTGAGGTCACCCAGCAGCCCCAGCTCCCCGGAATTCAGGGACAGGGCAGGGCCTCCCTGGTCATACACTCGCAGGATCCAGGTGACCATGAGCTCATTGGGGTTCTGCTTGAAACGCCGTGAGATAGCCAACAGCTCCGTGTACGTGTAGTAGCGGTCCCCCCGGCCTATCTGGGTGGGCACCAGCACTCTCTCTGCCATGGCCCTCTCAGTCTCAAGGCAATAGCGAGAGGGCTAGAAGCAATGCTGTCGAAGAGGCTGCAAAAAGACATACGGCATGCTGGTAGGTGAACAAAGGGCTACACTCCCACCCAGCATCCCCCTAGAATGGAAACCCCTCAGACTCCCGGATGCCAAAGGTCCTGGAGGCACAGCACGTCTCCATGGTGGTCAGAGCCCAGTGCTAGACATCATGGGGGTTCCCAAGAGCGGTAGGACAAGATGCCTCATAGCAACCCGGTCCAGCCTCCTCAACCAGTCTTTTGTGTAAACCAAGTCCATGTGATTAGCATTAGACCTCTACTCCAGACAGTCCTTCTGCTCTTACCTGAAGGGAAGTAGGCTGTTTGCAGAAGCCACCTAGGCAGGAAGGAAAGCAGACAGAGGTTGGCAAGGGACAGGAAGACCATGGCACCCCCCTATTCATTCCTCCTTGTAGTCAGGACCCCTCAGACCCACAGGTGTCAAAGGTCCTGGGGAGCTCCATGTCCTCAGGATGATCAGAGCCCAGTGCTGGACATCACAGGGGTCCCCAACCATACACATTGACAGCACAGTCTAAACTGAGCTGTTTGTACTAGCAAGATTAACACCTTTACCCTACTTCAGGCAGCCCTTCTGCTTACCTGGAGGGAAGCCTGGTTGTCTGAAGGAACGGCCCCTGTCTGTTGGCAGGAGGGAGATGGGAAAGAGGCTGGTGAGACTCATGAAGACCACGGGTTCTCCATCCACTCCCTTTGTAGCCAGGGCCCCTCAGACCCCAGGGTGTCAAAGGTCCCTGGGGGCACGGTGTCCTCAGGATGGTCAGAGCCCAGTGCTGGACATCACAGGGGTCCTGGTAATATTAATACCCTCCCTTTCTAAGGTCCTGGGGCCACCTGAAGTCTCTAGGGAGACCGTGTAGCCCAATGCTCAGAATCCAGTCTAGAGAACAGCTGACTCCTGGTTTCAGAGAACCCAGGCCCCTTAGGGGTAACACTTCACCGCTTACTTGCTTAGGACAGTCTATATGGGCAAAGTTGGCCTTTATATTCTCAAGATGCCTCTACCTCCCAAGGGAGAAAATTTCGGATACATCCTACCATACCCTTCCCCCATCTTACTCACTTACTTTTGTATGTAGCCCAGGCTGGATTCGAACTCAGGATCCTCCTGCCTCAGCCACCTGGAATGTTGGGATCATAGGCAGGTGCCACAGTTATCCCTCAACTGTCCACGCTGACCTGCATGCTGGAGTGGACATGTCCCTAGGTGGCTTCTGCCCTTCTTCCAGGCCTGCTTTCCCCTAAACCAACTCTTCAACCTGCCAGCACCACTGGTTCCACCCTGAGACTTGCGGAAGTGATGACTTTGCAATCTGCAGAGAAGAAATGACACCTGCCTAAGACCCTGATGGGATGTGGTGAAGGAATTCCCTCAAATACTGCCCCCTTCTCCTCCACCCGACAGTCTTGTTATACAGCACAGACTGCCCTTGAACCCTGTAATTATTGGTTGATTAAATTCAAATTATAGAAAGTGACTGAAAAGGAAGGCACACTATTCTGCTATGCTCACAATTATTTAGCAGCCATAAGCCTCCATTTTGTGCAGAAATGAGCTGTCTAAAGATGCAGCCACATAATTAATACTGAAAAATCAGCTCCAGCAACACTCACCCCATTTCAGGTACTTATAAAACACATCTAACCAGTGGTTGTGGGGTGGGCAATAGGTAAATTTTTAGCGAGCACCAGGTCTTCCCCTCTGGCTCTCAGTACTTTCAGTTCACATCTTCGCTCTGTCGTAGACTTTGTGTGTGCAGTGCTGTGCAGGACACTTTGTTACTAGCCTAAGCCCAGTAAGGTCAGATATAAAATCGAGGTCAACAGAGGAGCCATTGTTTTCCCTGTTCCCAACACCCAAGAAACGAGACGTTCTCCTAGAGCTGAGAACTTCTTTTTTTAGATGACACACATGCCTGTCTTTTGATAAATCTTGTTATTTTAATAATGGCACCCATGTAAATTCAAGGTTCTTTTTTAAAAAAAGTATCATTTTTCTGTACAAATTATTTGCTAGGCCCTAAGTGATACTCAAAGGTACATTGATCTTAGTCTACAAATCCAGTGGGCAGGCACTAATGCTGACATTTTGTTTCCTCTACTTGGTCTTTTCTACACCTTACCCTTAGAAGGCAGAAAATACTGCCACTCTCTCTATGTAACTGTACAGCGGATTTAGCTGTCTGCCCTTGATGTGTCTGCTCAGTCAGCACCCAGGTTTACTGAGGTGGCTTACTGACCAGTATGGAGTTCTGAACAGCAGGCCTTGGATCTTTGGCAACCAACTGACTGATTCCATTTAAGTTAAGTATTTTAATACATAATATCCTACAACTGCTGGTTCGTTAAATCTAACTTATAGAAAGTAACTGAAAAGGAAGGCACAACTTTAGGTGTGGATAGATTACAAAGTAACGGCTCTCGCCTGCGGTAAGATGATGGACCCTACCTGGCTTCAAGATGCACCTGTAACTCAGACCGGACTTGGTGAGGGTTAAGTGAGGTGAGCCCAAGGTGCAGAGCATCAAACTTAAGAGTCCTCAGACCTCCAGGTGTCAAAGGTCCTGGAGGGGCACTGTGTCCTCAAGGATGTTTGGAGCCCAGTGCTAAACATCATAGGAGCCTCAGACCTTCTGCAACATCAAGGCTACCTGCCTTCAGGGATGGTGGCCAAGCTAACACAAGATAAAAGATTAATAAACACGAAGTCCACTAGATGGTCCAACTTCCCCAGTCCAATAGGTCCATAGAGGTTCCCTACGGACATTATGTTCCCAGTCTTGCCTGTTATCTGCTAGTAATCTTGAAAAACAAAACCTGCAACGACACAAATCCTTCTGAGAAACCGGGTGGGAGAAATTAAGGAGGTTATTCTCCGGAGCAAAAGACAAACAAACAAAGCCCTGCTAAGAGATGAGTGATATAAACAAGGCCCAGTAACTTACTCAGCCAGATTTGAACCACACTCTGATCTGGGGGATGACTTAGCAAGGAACAAAAAGAGAACAGTAGGATCCCAGGAGGAAACAGTCTAGTCAAATGTGATAATGGCACTGGCCAGTAGGCAGAAAAAGATTGGTTTAGAGGCGAACGTGTGGTTAAAATATTTTGGGTGGCATATGTAATTTACTTGAGTAGCTGGGACTACAGCAGGCCCAACAATAAAACCATTAGGGCTCTTGTAGGCATTGTATTAGTATTCTTGCAGGTGAACAAAGGCCTGACTCCCTTTCTCCTCGTCTACTCCTACCTGCTGCTCCGAAGCAATCCAGTCCTCCACGTGCACTCACTTCCGCCTTGGTAACTCCGTATCGAGTATCTGCCCCTACACCCCATCCTCCTCCAGCCCTCATGTGTTCTAGGTTGCACAAAAATGCCAAAATCCCACACGGGGGAGGGGCAGTGGTAGAGATTTCCTACGGAGAGAACCTGCAGGGAGCACGGGGCTGTCATTGGGAGGAAAAATTCTATGTCACATCCCCCCATCCCCGCCTCCCTGTCACCTAAAAACGGGAAGATGGCGGACAAGACCCGCGACGTGAGCAGCAGAAATGGCGTAGCTCGGCTAAGGCAAGACAAAGGAAGGCCCGTCCCGGCATCCCATGCTCCACAAACCTGGCGAAAGGCATTGTCCCGAAAGTACCCGCATCCACCCCTTCAGGGGACACCCTGGTTCCAACCCGAGCGCGCCCGCGGCCCCAAGCAGCGCGCCCTTGAGCCCGTCCACGCGGCAGGTACACCCGTGACCAGGCCATGGATACCTCGAGACACGTGCCTCCCAGGGCGCAAAGCAGCACCACAGACTGGAAGACGCCGAGGCCAACCTCGTGAAAACTCACCGGGACAGATGCCCACCTCACACGCGATCGCCACAGGCGCGCGCCACGGCCGCGTGTCCCACTTTATAGCGCGCGCCGCCTGCCAGCCCCACCCACTGCGCCCGCAAGGCACCGCCTCCAGCGGCTCTTAGGCCCCGCCCTGAGGCAGCCTACACTTAAGCCTGAGCCGGGAATCCCGCTTTCATGGTGGCAGAAAGAACAAACGTCTGTTGCCGCTAGAACATTCCTGACTAGATGATAAGGTATGTTGTTTCCGGAGAGGATGAAAAGAATGAAGGACAGGTCTGAAAAGTTCTTCTGTTATTCTCGTCAGGCAGCTCTTAAGACAGCTCCCGAGGAGGGGCGGGACGAGAAAGGCCACGGGGTGGGGGTGGGGCCAGAACCGGAAGCCCCCCGGACTTGCCAGCGCGGCCGGGTAGTTTAGTCGGTGCTGCAGGGGCTGGGTTACGCTTAAAGGACCTACCCAGCGGTAGTCGCAGCTGCAGCGCGGGAGGCGGGAGCTGCACAGACTGGCAGACTTTTAGGGAATCATGGGTGTGGTGTAGTTAGAGGACTGTTTTCTGTGATGGGTGGACCCCGAGCGGGGACGCTAGAATGGAAAGGCAGGGATTCCCCGTGCCTGAGGGAGGGCAGCTTGGGTCTGGACCCCTGGGTGTGAGGGAGGGTGGATGTTGTCTGGACCCTTATGTATGAGGGGCCAAGGCTGGAGGGCTGGACTACTGGGTCTGAGTCTGGAGGCTGAGATATGGACTGCTGGGTCTGAGGAAGGAGGCGGAGGTCTGGACCCCCCTAGGTCTTGGGGATAAGGGTCAGGGTTCTGAATTCTTGGGTGAGCTGGAGGTGGGTCCTTAACCACAAAATTAATAGAACATTTCTGTTTAGAGGTCTGTACCTCGTACCAGTTCTCTTTTTCTTCTTCAGTTTGCCTTCCAAATAGCTTTTCCCTGTAGTGTGACCTGAGTATTCTTTGTTTAGCTGGCCCTCTGCTCATTAGACCTCCTTCTCATTCCGTTGAGGAGATTGGCCTTTGAACCTAGTGGTCTGAAGTAAAGGGAAAGATTCTTCTCTTAGGTAAATGAGGTTCCATTATTGCTGCTGGCTCACACCAGAGGAAAGGCAATGGTTTCATGAGATAAGGTCTCTATAGAACAGGCTGGCCTTGAGCTCAGAGATCTTCCTGTCTGCCTCTATGCTTGGCTTCCATTACCACATTGATGGTTAAAATGGTCAACTTGACCAAATCTAGTATCACCTAGGAAACAAGCCTTGGAGCATACCTTATGGACAGTTATCTAGCTTAGGTTAGCCTCTGACTATGCCCATGCACAGATTATCTTGGTTAGATTAGTTGACCTGGGAAGGCCCACCCACTATTGGGGAACCATGGACTGCATAAATGGAGAAAACTGAGAAAACTGAGCACTAGTGTAAATGTCCCTCTGACTGCAGATGCAGTGTAACCAGCTGCCTCCTCAAGCTCCTACCTCCTTGACCCCCACCCTACTTCGCCATGTGATGGACTGCACTTTGAACTGTGAACCTGTCCCCTTAAGTGGCTTTTATCAGGGTGTTTTATCATAGCAACAGAAAAATAATCAAGATGCCTTTCTCTTTCCCCATAGCATGGATCTCCTTACCTTCATCAGGGGCACATATTTTACATCCGTCTGCACAGTATTGGGACTGTGTTTATTTGATCACTTGTAGATCTAGTATAAGACATAGAGTTGTTGCTTGTCTCAATTTAAAAATGGACACATTTGTTTAGGGAATGTGGCTCAGTTGATAGAGTGTATGTTCAACATGTAGGAAGTGCTGGCTTCATCCCCAGCATTAAAACAGGCATGGTTGTGCCCACCTATAATGCCAGCAAAAGATTGAGAACTTAGGTTCCATCTTGGCTACATAGTGAGTTCCAGACCAGCCTGAAGTACATGAGAACACATCTAAAATGTTTTCTTTGTAAATAAAATTTGCTTATTTTAGATTTATATGTAAGTGTTTTGCTTGCATGTGTGTGTGCCTGGTACCCTCAGAGGTCAGAAGGGGGTGTTGAAACTGGAGTTATGAGCAGTTGGGAACTGCCGTGTGAGTTTTGGGAACCAAGCTCTGGTTCTCTGCAAAACCCTAACAGCTGAGCCATCTATCCAGACCCTTGCAATTTTTTTTTTTAATAACTCAATTGTACAGTTCTTTTTTTCCAAACTTATCTTTATTTTCATTTGTGTGAGTGCGCATGTTGGGGGTGTATATGCATACGTATGAATGCTGTACCTGCAGAGGTTAGAAGAGGGGCAGAGCTGGAGTTACAGGCAGTTGTGGGGCACCCAGCAGGGATGCTAGGAACTGTACCCAGTCTTCTGGGAAAGCAAGCAAGCACTCAACCACTAAGCCACCTGTCTTAGGGCTTTATTGTTGTGAAGACACCGTGGCCAAGGCAACACTTATAAAGGACATTTAGTTGGGGCTGGCTTACAGTTGAGCCGTTTAGTCCATTATCGTCATGGTGGGAAGCGTGGCAGTGTGCAGGCAGACATGGTGCTGGAGGAGCTGAGATCTACATCTTGATTCACAAGCAGCAGAAGGAGACTGTGTTCTACACTGGGCAGAGCTTGAGCATAAGAGACCTCAAGACCTGCCCGCACAGTGACACACTTCCTCCAACAAGACCATACCCACTCCCACAAGGCCATCCCTCCGAATAGCACCACTCCCATGGGCCAAGCATTCAAACACGAGTCTATGGGGGCCATTCCTATTCAATCCACCACACCATCTTCTCCGGCCCTTTGATCATGCAGTTCTTGGTTATGAACTTTGTAGATGATATTATGTGGCGATCTCAAAAGGTTGGATCTGTGTGTCATTGCCTCTACAGACAAGGAAACCTGAGTCCCAAGTGGGTCAAACTTGCTATGAGTCATGGAGCTAGTAACAGTCTCTAGACCTATGAGAATGAGAAAAGAGGCCCTTATTTCCCTGTGTGGGATGTGGTAGTGGACCTGGGCAGAACCCGTCCCCACTCATCAGAGGACTCTTGGCCCTACACTTTCCTCCCAAAGCCCTATGCTGAACAGGCTTGTGTTGTGTTTGGGCCTTTGGGAAGAAAAGAAGGGGGTTGGATGGGGCTGGACTGCAGGAAAGGGCGGGAGGGGAGCTGAAGGTATGAGCAGAATTTTCTCAGAAAAGATGAGATATTGATTATAAGACTAAAGGTTGGAGCTAGGGAATAGTGACACACACTTTTAATCCTAGCATTCAGGAGGCAGAGGCAGGCCCATCTCTGTGAGTTCGGCTAGCCTGGTCAACACAGTGAGATCCTGCCTCAAAAACAACAAACCACACCAGAGATCAAAAGAAGTAAAGGCTGAAGTCAAGACATGGGCGTAAGTCAACTGTTCAACAAGCATTAGGCACTTTGTGGCCAGGTGGTCGTGACCCACACCTTTAATCTCAGCACTCTGGAGGCAGAGGCAAGTAGATCGCAGTGAGTTTGAGGCCAGCCTGGTCTACAGAGCAAGTTCCAGGACAACCATGGCTACACAGAGAAACCCTGTCTCGAAAACCAAACTTCACCAAAATGAAACAAAGCAAAACCCTACCATTTGTTTGCCAAGGACCCTTACCCCAGTCTCTTTGACCTTTGATGGTTTACCCGAGTCCCCGTTCTATCCCTCTATAATATGGCAGTTCCATGAAGTGCTTTGTTCAACATGCAGAGCCAAGTAAAGAAATATTCTGGGCAGAAGATATTTTTCTTTAAAATATAAATTAGTATTCTGGGCTGAAGGGAGTCAGAAGTTACATAACTCAAGTATAGGGCTGGCTTGTCAGGCAGATGACAGCCTAAGCAGACCATTGGTTTAGTTCGTTGTCATGTCTTAAGACCATATGGCCTGGAGTGACAGGATAGACCAGAAGTTGATGTAGTTCAGATAGGAGAAGAGACCTGAGAGAGAAAGAGGGCAGAGAACACAGAGGTCAGTAGGCTAGCCTCACCTTGTACCCCACAATGTCCTAACCCAGCCTCTGCCCCATCCTTAAACCCCAAATCAACCTCACCCTCAGCTTGTCCCCAACCCACCCCAAGCCTACAAGAATCCCCAACCCTGGCTCCAAGCCCAGCCCCACCCTCCTTGGCCCTGACCCCAACAATCCCTACACCACCATCTGTGCCACTAAGACCACACCAGAGCCCAGCCAGACCAATCATGATGAAGAAGAAGACACTGATCCAGGCAAGGTAGAAACTGCTCCCCAGTGTGTAGGTCATGCCTTCCTGTAGGAATTTTTGGGCTTGCATCAGGTAGAAGAGGACCCCCAGAATGATGTTGATCCCTGCGTAGCACAGAACAGGTGTGACACCCACCCTCCCCCTAGGCTTAGTCACAGGCTGTGGCTTTCTCACTGTGGTGCTGGTTTCTTTAAACTCCCTATGCAGCGGAGGATGAGCGTGAACTTGTCCTATCTCAGACATGCATCATCATGCCATGCTCAGTGTATACAGTTTGGGGATGGACCCCAGGGCTTTGTACACTCTAGGCAAGTGCTCTATCGACCGAGCTACATCTCCAGGCCTCTTTTCTCTCTTCCTGTTATTTCTTCCCTCTGTTTCTCGCTCCATTTTCCTTCCTTCCATTCTCCCTCCCTCCTTCACTTCCTACCTTCCTTTTGTTTTTTGTCATTTGGAGGTAAGATCTTGCTTTATTTATAGCCCAGGCTAGCTACTGGACTTGTTGTATAGTTCAAGCTGATTGAACTTGCTGATAACTTGCTCTAACCTCCCAAAAGGTAGATGGCAAGCATGTGCCACGACATTGCCTCTAATGTCCTTGATCTCCAGACCCTAAACCTCTACCCTTGGACTCCTGACAGTATTCTGATGTGAGGCATTGGGAGGTTTTGGGGACTCAAACACCGGGCCTCTTACCCTGCCTCTGCCCCCTACCTTAGAGCAGTCTCTTGTGTGTCTGAGCCTCAGTATTTTCATCTCTACAATGGACATTACCACCAGCTTGTCTTTGAGGGCCATCAGTGTGTGGTGATGGGTTCATGACCCATGGTGAGCCTCAAAGACTGTGACAGATTCCCATTATCATTGCCTCCCTAATGTTGGGAATCTGGAGCCTCACAGAGAGAAAATTCAATCATTTTAGGTAATCTGCATCAACAGGAATTGAAGATAACTTGTGAAAAGGAGAAAAAGAAACTCTTATTCAGATTGGGACGGAATCGGGCCTTTTATTGAGTTATTGGAAAAAACACAAAATGTTCAGCTAAAAGGATAGAATTATCTGACTGAAAATGCCTCATTTTAAACTAAGGCATTGTCTATTAATTGTGGCTAATATTAAAACAATTATACTTAAGATTTATTTTATTTTTAAATTATAAGTGTGTGTGCTTGCAGTGCCCATGGAGACCACAGGAAAGCAGTAGCTCCCACTAGAGCTGGACTTACAGGCAGCTATGAGCTGCCTTGTGGGTGCTGGCAACTACTCCACTCCTCTACAGAGCAATGTGTGCTCTGAACCTCCAGTTGCCTTTGCAGTCTCAACAATAATATTCAAACAATTAGGAGTGTACTGCCTTCAAACCCAGCAGTGGGAAGGCTGAAGCAAGAAGATGGCTGGGATTTCTGGACAGCCTGGGTTGCAAAGTAAGACTTGGTCTCAGAAACAGACATAGTGATAATATAGTGAGAGCTACGAGATGAAGCAGACACCAGCCAGTGACCAGCAGACAGGAGCTATATGCTCTCTGTCCTCAGCACTGCTGTCTGTCCGCAGCACTGCTGTCTGTCCTCAGCACTGCTGTCTGTCCTCAGCACTGCTGTCTGTCCTCAGCACTGCT
>JADRCH010000197.1:1927360-1958274 GCA_019843965.1 Rhynchomys soricoides
AGCACTGCTCTCTGTCCTCAGCACTGCTGTCTGTCCTCAGCACTGCTCTCTGTCCGCAGCACTGCTCTCTGTCCTCAGCACTGCTCTCTGTCCTCAGCACTGCTCTCTGTCCTCAGCACTGATGTCTGTCCTCAGCACTGCTCTCTGTTCTCAGCATTGCTCTCTGTCCTCAGCACTGCTCTCTGTCCTCGGCACTGCTCTCTGTCCTCAGCACTGCTCTTTCTTCTTGGCATTGTTGTTGTCCTACAAAAATGTATGTGACAGAACTGGAAATTGTGGTCAATTACTATCCAGGGCAGGAGGACAACATCGCTTCTTGCCTAATTCAAATGCCCTCAATCTCTTTCTGTGTTGGTATGTGTATGGAGGTGAGATTTTCTAGTCAGCATGCCAATTTTGACTTACTTGGGAGAGGCTAGAGGAATTAAATTCACAGTGTTAGTTATCAAAGTAGCATGAAGTGCTGGCCCCTCTTAGTATCAGTTATCCTCACAATTCATCCAGCCTTCTGTGTGCTGGGTTGTCAGACCTGTGCCACCTTTCATGACGCCTTTGAAGGGGACCACATAGAGCACCTCATTTATACAAGCCCAGTGTCCTCAGTGTCTTAGACCTGCCACTGCCACTGTGCTTTGGATGGCCCCTAGAGACATGTCTGGAGATTTTAGCAGGTGATTTCCAGTTATTTATATGACCTCCACCAAAGAACTGCCCTTCTCTACTGGGTAAGGAGCAACCCACACAGAGGGGCAAGAGAGGAAGAGGATTCTTGCATAGTTTAGTCAGATTAGCTGAGCCAACCATGGCACTCAGTGTGGTGACAGAAATAACGAAGTTAACATTTTCTCATTGAACACCCCCTACATTTTCACATGGCAGAAAATATATCTCCACTGGGCTGAGATGTGGCTCAGTTGGTAGAGTACTTGCCTAGCATGTTTAAATCCCTGGGTCCCGTGCCCAACATCACATACACGTGGCATGCCAGCACACACCTATTATCTCAGCACAGGGGGAGCAGAAGTTCCTGGACATACTGGACACAGCTGGCTGCATATATATGAAGATCAAGGTCAGCCTCAGCTACACGAGACCCAGTTTTTTTTGTTTTTTGTTTTTGTTGTTGTTGTTTTTTTAAAAAAAGGAGAAATAAAAAGTTCCACTCAAGAGATGAGAAAAGTGTGACTTGGAGAGCTGAAGTAACTGAAGGCAGCCGTTTGGAGGGGTCAGAGCTTAGTGCCCAGGAAGTGCTGGTGGTGAGAACAGTGCCTGTGTGTGCATGTTGGCTGAAGAGACAATGGAGTTGAACTGCTTGGGGAGGGTTTCAGAGGGAAGTTCCCAGCTGGCACACTGGAGTGTGGTCTGAGGAGGTGAAACTATGGCTGGGTCGGGACTGAGGACGAGGCCGAACTTCTCAGAAGGACAGGGTTGGGTTGACCTTGAGACAATCATGGAGGGCAATGAGGCTTGAGGCCAAGTTGGGTGTTGAGATTTGTGAAGAGGCTGAGGGGATGTACTCAGGATGAGGTGGGGGTGGACCAGGTGTCAGGGAGGAGGACTTGGGGGTCAGATTTGCTGGCAATGAGATGGGAGCTAGGACAGTGAGGCTGTTTTCAGGGCTGGAGGCATCATGATGGCTGGGGGTTTATAAGGAGGTAAGGTCGGGGCTGAGGTGACGGTGAAGCTAGAATAGGCTGAGTGTGGAGGGGTTGGGGCTAGCTTTTGTGGTGGGCACCCATGGAAAGCATACCTGTCATGAGGCTGCAGATGAAGAGAGAGAAGTCCATGAAGGGCAGGTTAGTGCTAGGGAAGAATATAGTGCTGATGAGACCCATGCACACACAGAAACTCATGACACCGGAGATGAGGAGGCAGGCCCAGGCCATGTCCAGCAAATCTAGGAAAACAGGAGAATCAAGAACACCAGGACTGTGCTGAAGAGATGGTTTAGCAGTTAAGTATGTTCACTGCTCTTCTGGAGGACTGAGTTCAGTTCCTGTCTCCTGCACTGGTGGCTTGTGATCACCTGTAACTCCAGTTTCAGGAACTACGATGCCTTATTTGGCTTCTGTGAGGACCTTCACTAGTGTACATACCACATACAGACACACACAGTTGCATAAATAAGAAGTTTAAAGTATGTGGTCATAGTGGTGCATGCCTCTAACCCCAGCTCTTGGGAAGCAGAAGAAGATGGATCTCTGTGAGTTTGAAGCCAGCTCGTTCTACATATTGACAACTTGTCTCCAATAAATACATCCTTAAAAATTAGGATGGAAAGGTGGGGAAGTGCCTGACATCAGTCTTTGGCCTCCACCCATGTAACATGCACATTCACACGCACAGACACAGACAGATACAGGTACGTACAGACAGACAGACAGACAGACACAGACACACACACACACACACACACACACACACACACACAATGTGCATACACACAGGTACACACATACTAATAGAGGTCAGAGGAGGGCACCAGATTACCTAGAACTGGAGTTACAGGTGGCTGTACGCTTTGTAAGCCACCCAGGATTGAATTAAGAGCCAGGAAAATGAAACCTTTGCTTTGCTGAAACAGATGCTGATTCACTGAAGGTGAAATAAACCTTTCCCTTCCCAAGTTGTTTGAGGTCATAGCATTTTGTCATGGTAATTGTATCCCTTACTGAGATAGTTCCTGAAAAATGAAACCTGAAGTTGCCTTCTGGCGTCCACATACACAAGCACACAAGGATGCACTCACATCTGCATACATATGCATGCACACACAAACCAGCATGGAGCTGCTCTAAAAAAAATGGGTATTGCATGCATCAGATCTGGCTCGTGAGGTACACGTTTTGGTCAGTGACATCAGGCTCTTGTGCGTGAAGACATTGTGTGGCTGTCAGAGTAACCTCAGGGGAGAACTGTTCTTGAAGTTCTCTGGGACAAAGAGGAGATCTGGGTCTCTGGAGGGACAAGGACAGGGCCAACCTTACACGCATTCCTATCGTATTCATTCATGCAGGAGATGTCAAAGCAGCGCATGAAGAAGATGGTATCGATGGGGATGCTTTTGGGGCCAGCGGGGTCCCCCGGGGGTGCTAGAGACACTTGGAAGTGGATCCAGGGCTGCCACAAGGCGATGAGGCTCAGCATCACCATGCCGGCCACAGTCAGCACCAGGCTAAGGTGCCTGGTGATCTTCCTGGCTTCGAGCAACAGCCTCCAGCCTATGGGAAGCAGTGTCCAGAATTTGCTCTGACTCCTGCGACAGATCATGTGACTGGCATCAGCAGGAAGCCCATCTATCCTGTCCAGTCACCCACAATTTTTCAAATCCCACCTGAGAAGCTAGACTTGGTGGCACATGCCTTTAGACAGCACAGAAGACAAAAGCAGGAGGATCTCTGAGCTCAAGGCTAGCTTGGTTTATATACAGAGACCCCAAGACCCCACCTCAACAAAACAAATCACCAGACCTTATCTTTTATGTTAACCAAGGTACTCCTCTACCCACCACTACACCCCCAGTTTCAAATGTAGTTGTAGAACCCCAGACTTGACTATGCCCCCCCACCACCACATTCCTCCTGTACTCACCTATTCCAGTACATTGTAGTAGAAATGCTGGACAGTTTGGAGGAGCTGCCTGGAGAACTGTGATTGGACCCAGAGTCTTCTGAAAACTCTTTCAAGCTGTGCTTGGAGTCCCAAAGAAAGGACTCGAAACTTCTGATGCTGGCCTGTGGGCTGTGGGTTATGGAAGGGGGAACATCCACACTGGGCCGTATTTGTTTTCTGTTGAGGCTGTATGACTGGGTCGTGAAGGGATGGCTTTCAGTTTCAATTTGTGAGCCACTGTGGATTTCTGACTGGGAGAGGGTATGAGAGCTTAGGATGCTGAGACGGTGACTATGGTAACGGGAAGACGTCTCTCTGGAACTGAGCCATCGATTGTAGGCCACAGACTGTATGTCTTGTGCATTAGGCTGGAAACCCTGAGAAAGGCTCTCCTGAGTACTTAACCTTCGAGGGAGACCGGTGGGTGGGGGTGGTGAACTCTGTGTACTGACCCTGCTAGGGAGAAAGACAGATGCTGGTGGTTCCTGGATGCTTACCCTCCGGGTCATAGGTGTGGAGGTTGACGGTTCCATGATGCTTAATTTGTGAGTGTGGATGATGGGCATAGGTGCTTTTGTGCTGGCCTGCTGACCTTGGGCAGCATCTAGGAGGTTGGAGGTCACTTTTACAGAGTCTTGGGCTTCATTTTGCCTGTTGTAGGGAGCTGCTGTCTCTTTGCTCTGGAGGCCAGAGGAGTTCTGGTCCATGTTGAAGAGCAAGATGGAGCTAGTTTCTGAATGTACTCAATTTGATCAACCTCTGCTTCCAGGCACTCCCATGGCCTCCTGGATACCTGTCAATCTGACTCTAAGGCTATGTGTCCCTCTCTCTGTGGCTCCGGCTTTCTGTCTCTTTGTCCCCAGACAGCACTGGGGGATTTGGGCTAGGAAGCAGCTGGGGGTGGGGCAGGTTCTGTGACAGTTGGAGGGGTTCCAAGAGGCTGCGGTTGGCCATGGCCTCAGACTCTATCGTAAGCCTTCGTGAGTGACCCTGCTGCTAGGGCTGGGTTAGTGGGACTGGGCAGAGTACGGATTGGGTGGGACGGGGTGATGCTGGGTTGATGAAGGTCTGAGCTAGGCCTGGCTAGGGTCAGGGCGAGGCAAGACTGAGTCTGGAAGGCCTGCAATCTGAACTTATCCCTTTTACCTACTTCCGTCTTCCCGTCAATTCCCAAAGCTGCTCTGAGCCATTTCTGTCTTTTGTCCCTGTATTGGCCTCCATGTCTTGCTCTGCTTTTTTTCTTTCTTGTCTGTTTCTCTACCTTTCATCCTCCCCTGAGGCCTCACACAAGATAGGTCTGCTCCTTGCTTCTAAAGACTTCCAGTCTGGGACTGGGGGAGGAGAAAGAAGGTAGGCAGGAAGGAAGGCATCCCAACCAGGGCGGGAGTTTCGAAATCCCTTTTCCAAGGAGGGTATGACACTGTGTGTCTGCAGGAGGATCACAGAGATCTCTCTGCCTCTGCCTCTCAAGTGCTAGGATTAAAGGTGTGCATCACTACACCTGGCCTTAGTAAGTTGTTAATTTTTTATTTTAAAGGTCAAAGGTGATTTTTGAGATGTGCCTGATTATATGGTGCATTCTAGTTTAAAAGATCTCAGAGCAAGGTGTAGCAGTGCCTGGCACTCAGGAAGCACAGGCAGGTAGATCGCTTTGAGTTCAAGGACAGCCTGATATACATAGTGAATTCTAGGTAGGTCAAAGTTATATGGTGAGACCCTGTCTCCGTACTAAAATCTGAGAGCAAGCTGCATTATAAAATGGAGCGGGAGGTGATATAATCCCATTGTTGATGTATTTGTTTGGCTACATACATAATTTGCTTAATTTCAAAATTAAGCAACCGTGGTTTAAATTGTAAACACTTGCTGGAGTAGATGGTGTCCCCCTGTGATACCAGGACTGAATATGCTGAGGCAGGAGGATCACCAGAATGTTAAAGTCAGTCTGGTCTTCGTAGTGAGTTCCAGGCCAATATTGAAATCCTATCTAAAAAACAAACAGAGAGTAAGCAAAACTCAGGTCAGTACAATGGCTAGGCAGGAAGGGCACTTGCTGCCAAGCTTGAGGGCCCGAGTTTGATTGATGATTGGAACCCCACAGTGGAAAGATAGAACTGACTCCCTAGGTTTTCTCTGACTTCCACATGTGTTCTGTGGCACTCATGCTCCCCCTTCCTGACTAAAAACACACAGACAGACAAACAAAGGTAAAAACAAACACACAAACAAATAAGCCCTCAAATCAAAACTGAAAAACCATGGCTGGGCCCGTAACTTAGTAGACTGTTCGCTTAGCATGCATAAAGTCCTGGGCTTCATTCCCAGCCTGGCACAAACCAGGCAGAGTGGTGCATGCCTGTCATCCCTGCACTGGGGAGGTGGAGGCAGGAAGGTCAGAAGTGTAAGATGACCCTGAGCTACATTTTGAGGTTAGCCTAGCCTGGGCTTATGTGAGACCCTTTCTCAAGAAACAGCAACCAGAAAATGAGCCTCATGAAGGGTTCAGCTTGGCAGCTGCATATTTTGGTGCATACTGTTGATCCCAGAACTTAGGAGGCAGGGGCTGGTAGATCTTTGTGAGTTCCAGGTTAGACTGGTGCACATAGTGTGTTCAGGCCAGTGAAACCTACATAGGGAGACTTTGTCTCAAATGTTAAAACATCAAGAGTTCAGCATGGGTTTTGTTACAGAGGGGAAATACCTAACTTTTGACACCTACTTACTGTTGCAGGTTTCAGACTGATCCCCTCTCGTTGAGCATCTAGACTATTTCAACTCCCATGGCAATTATCACATTTGATCTGGGTGTATGCATGTGTGCACTGAAAGCTCCAAGAAGGCCAGGCTAGCCTAAATCCAGGCTAACTGAGGAGCTGGTGATCAGTTGGCCACCAAGTTCTCCTCTGTGCTCAAGTTCTTCTGAAAACTACACTATTCTTTGCTGTCAGGACGAGAAAGGAAGCATGCATTCACCCACTTGTGAGTTCATTCATGCACTCATTCATTTGTGTATTCATTCATGCATACTATAGTCAATCATGCTGGAGTTTGAGATAGGTGGACTGCATCAGAAGAGGCCAATGTGAATGGGGAGACTTGAAGTGGTGTTGGAGATGAGGGGGGAAGATGGAAATGAGGAAGAGGATGAAAGTTGGTATGTGTGGAGAAAGAGGAAAGAGCCAGGTCTCCAGAACTTTCTCCCTCTCCAGCTGACCTGCTCTGCTCCTGGGAAGAGGACCGAAAGTTGGTCCTCCGTGGCTGGTCCCTCGTTTTCACCTTCCTGGCAACTTCGCTGGTGTTCAGCGTGGTGGATGGGCGGATGGCCTATGTGCACGCTCCGTACACTGGTTTCATCGGCCTCTGGATTGACTGCAGGAGGCATAAGTGTGCCAACGTGGGCCAATTCACTGGTCAGTGTATACACAGACTGTGGGCCCTGCTAATGGGTGCTAGAGGTGACTGTGGGGGTGGGCCACTGACACTCTCCAGGAGTCTCTCTGGGGGAGTGGGTTAGGGCTCACAGTGGGGGCATCATTGTTGTTGCTGGGTAACTCTATGAGTGGCAATAGTTATTTTAGAATTTCTAGGTAGTGATTTTGGTCATGTGAGTGGAGTTGATGTTTTTATTTGGGGGGGGGGGGGTTGTTGAAGTTAGAACCCAGAGCCTTACACACACTCCACAGGGGCTCTACCACTGAGCCATGCCCCCAGAAGAATCTCATTGGAGGATTCTAGGCAGGGGGCCCCTCATTGGACTATTATTCTGAGTATGTCCTCTACCTCCCAACTAAACCCCAGACCCTCACTGGAGGATTCTAGACAGGTGCTGAGCTACATTCCCATTCTCTGCCTTGTTTGAGATGGGGTTTCATGTAGCCCAGGCTGGCCTCCAGCTCAATGTGTAGCTGTGGATAACCTTGAGTTTCTGATCCTCCTCCCAAGTGCAGGGATCCCCGGCATGTGCTGCCACACTCAGTTCATCACAGTGCTGAGGATAGAACATGGTTCACACACACTAGGCAAGCATTCTACCAATGAAGCCACAACCCCAGGACCCCATACTGCTTTTGCTTTGTATTTCGAGACAGATAAGGTCTACGTGTCTCTAAACTGCTCAGGCAGACCTTGAAATGGTGCTCCTTCCCAGCTGCTGGGATACTTAGGTTGGGTTCCTCCTGGTGTGAGAGGAAGGAGAGAGAGAGAGAGAGAGAGAGAGAGGTGGGGGTAACTGTAGCTATCTCTCCGACTCTCCTCCCCAGTTTACATTCACATGAGCAAGGGCTTCATATTCCTGGCCCTGGCATTATGCCTCATCCTCCTGTCTACCATGTCCCTCTCCTTCCGACCAGTCTGCCGACGCCTGAACAAGATAGACTTCATCTTCAGTTTCCTCGGCATTGGCATCGGTAAGTGTTGGCAAGGACAGGGGCGACTGGGGATCCCCCACCCAACCTCAGAGCCTCCTCCTACCCAGAGGTGTAGCTAGATTTCCAGTTCTGCTGCTCTGAGGGAGAGGAGTGTCTCTCTGTTTTTCTTGGGCTTTCTCTGTAGCTCAGACTGGCTGTGGTCTCACTCTGTAGTCAATGTTGGCTTTGAATAATGCCATTCTCTTGCCTCAGCATCATAAACAGCTGGGATTAAAAGCCTATGCTCACTAGTTATGACTGAAGGCCTTGTCTCCCATTTCCCTCTGAGTATGTATCCATTTGTCCTGTGTGTGTGTGCGCGCGCGCGCCCCTCTGTCTACTTGTGGCAGGTCAGGGAGGTAGTCTCTCTCCTTTTGGAGTGGTGGTGGTGTTCCCTGTCTAGCCTTCTGTCCTTCTCTGGCCCCATCCCAGTGCAGGGCTCCTGATTCTCCTCAGCCTGACGCTCTTTGTCGTCAACTGCAATAGGCTGCGCCCGAGGCCACAGGTATCCTACCAGCTGGCCTTCTACCTGTGCTGGTGCGCCAGCGTCTTGATGCTGTGGGCCGGTGAGGGCGGGGCCTCGGATGGAAGGGCGGGGCCTGGGCAGGGCAGGGGCGGAGCCCAGGAAAGGGGGTCAGCCTCCAGGGCCGAGTTGGGGCTTGGGGTGGGGCTCTGAGTCGAATGCCCACGGGGTCCCTTCCCACAGGAACTTTGTCCTTCCTCAACCAAGTGCGGATGTGGAGTTACAGTACGCCTTTTGTGGAGCGGAGGCTCAGCTACTTCCGTTGGACCTCGAGACACCACTCGCAGCAGTTACAGCTGCAGTCCTTTTCCGACAGGAACTTGGAGCCCGCCCTGAAGCTGTCTGCTACAAGCAGCTTTGAGAACCACCATGGGGCTCCCCAACAGAGGGACACGGCAACTTCTCAGGACACTGATGTGTCCCCGCAGCCAGATGCCTCTACCTCTGTCCCTGTGCCTCAGTTTCCATCAGACCTCCCTTGAGGTCCCATACCTCCCCTGAGAGCAGGTAGCACCCGCGGGACACAGGTGGCAAGCCCCACTCCCCGTGCTAGGGCCCACTCGTTGCTGCCTGAGTCTTGGCAGGGACCCTACTCTGGAAGTCCTTCAGTACTCTCAGCTGCGGCTGTCCCTCTGAGCAGACACTGGTTGTGGTTCCAAGCAGTGGGAGCAGTGTGGCCTTTTCCCCAAGCCTGGCGATGCTCCCTCCCACAGGGCATGCCCCTAAGCCACTCTTCATCCTTTGGTCCAGCCCTACTAGAGACAGCTCCTCTAGGGGCCCCAGGGGGACACTCTGCAGCCTAGCCTTGGGGGCAGTCCCTTCCCTTCTATGGACAGACCCCTCACCAGGAAGTCAAGGCTTAATTAATATAACATCCCTGCCCCCTTCCTGGCTTCCCCGACTCAATAAAACCAGGTCGGCAGTCTAAATTCTCAGTGTCCGCCCGACTGCTTATCATCTGTTCTGCTTCCAGTGTAGGGTCAGGCCTAGCTGGAGTAGACCTTTCTGATGTCTCTAACTTTACCTTTGTGATCTGAACATGTTCCTTGCCAGAGGAGACTCCTGTGCCATCCCTGACTTGGTCTGAGCCTTTTGTCTGCATTTGTCCCAACCCCATCCCCTTAGCCAACAGCACATGTACACCTGTCCCTTGCCGATCTACTTTGGAAGTCCTGACATGAGCTGGGTGGACCTTGATTTGGTACCCGGCTCCAGAAGGCCAGAGAATGTCAGAGCTTGAATTCATTTGCTGCATGGTGGGTTTTATTGAGAGCAGGGGACAATGTGACACTTAGGGGTTTTCCTCCATAACTTTTTTTATCCAGGAGGTGAACTTAGTAAGTTTGGTGTAGATGGCTGGCTTATTGGGTTCGGCGCATGGGGAAAGGCCCCATGATGTGACACCATGGAGAACGCCATCACAGATCAGTGGGCTTCCTGAGTCACCCTGACAGGAGGAGAGGACAGGAGTTAGGAAGGACCTGGCAATTGGGTTCTACTTGACAACCTGGAACTGACTCCCAGAGGGAGGACGACAGGCACTCTAAGAGGCGGCTCTGTCCAGGAGGTGAGGGAATCCAGCTCTTGGGTGGCCAGCTGTTACAGGGACATGAGGTTGGGGTAGGGGTGGATGGGACAGTCCCTGAAGCCAAGTCAAAGGGAGAAATAGTACTGGCTACAGGACCCCTCCACCCCCAAGCATGTCACCTCCATAGGGAAGGATATGAAGCATCTGCCTAGATGGGGTGTGGAAGTGGAATCCAGAACCCAAGTTCCCTCACTGCGGGGAGGGGCTGTCTCACCGCGCAAGTGTCTTTGCCTCCATCCATGTCTCCTGCACACAACATGAGATCTGTCACCTTCTCTGGGTGGGCTTTGGCACACAGGTCATTAGACAGGAGCTTGATATACACACACTGGAGATCATCTGGGTATTTAACTGTGAATCGAGAGGCAAGGGGGTGGTGAGCAGACCCCAGCCCTGACCTCTTTGCCCCTCCCTCACACCCAGCTGTGTCGAGTGGCTCAGACTTACAGTTGATGGGTGCAGTGCTGCCCCAGCCCGAGGCAAGGCAGGTGCTCCCCAGCTTGGGTTCCTCAGTGGGCAGGTCGATGACCTTCACAGTATCTGTGATCTCAGCAGGCTTGCTGAGGTGGAGCAGCATCAGGTCATTACTGTAGTCCTCCCCAGGTTGTTGGGTGTGGTTCTTCATGAGGCTCATGTTGAAGCCAGGGTGAGGGAAGCCTTGGCTGACAAGCCGGTGCTGAGCAGAGCGTTCATCCTCAAATAGGTTGTTTTTGCCCAGCCAAACCTGGTACTTGCTAGGGGACGGGAAGGAGATGGAGGGAGTGAGAGGAGGTAACCAGGGAGATTGGGCAGAGTACAGGGGAAGAGGAGGAGGAGGGAGGGAGGGAGGAAGAGAGAATCAGAGACAGAAACACACACACACACACACACACACACACGCATATAGAGACAGAACGAGACAGACAAAACACACACACACAGACAGAAAGGCGCACACATACACACACATGCACACATATAGAGACAGACAGAGACAGAGACAGAAACAGAAGACAAGAAGGGGTAGGGAGGAAGGGGGGGAGAGGTGGGTGCAGGGAGGAGGGGGCGGGCCTGAGAGCTGCTCAGGTACAGCTGGGACTGGGCTGAACTTCCCCAGCAGGTAAGGCCTGGCTCATAGCCCAAGGTCTGAGCTCTCTCTCCCCTCCCCAAGCATACTGCTCTCTCTCTGTACTCAGTTACCTCACCCAAGTCCAGCTCTGACCAGTCCTTCTCTGTGTGTCCTCAGAGTGGACAGAAGGTCCTACAGACCAGGCTGGTCTGAGGAGAGTGAGGACTTCTCTCACACTCTACACTCAGGGATGTCACTTTCTAGCCTCAGGGACCCTTTAGGCCTGTTCCCCACTATGGTCAGTACTGATAATAGAGGACACATGAGACCCAGACCCAGACAGAGCTGGGCAGAGACCCAAGGGGGAGACACTCAGATATGAATATAGACAGGAGACATTCAGACAATACGACAGAAAAGAAAGAAACACAGGCCTGGAGGGAGGAGCAAAAAGAGACCCAGGAGGTCATGGATAGACTTTCAGCCAGTCCCACCCTCCTGCCTTTCGGCACCCAAGCCTGTCCTGGAGTCATGTTCTCTGGCTGCCACCCTGCTTTCCTGTCTCCTTCCTTACTCACTCATTATAGCAGTGGGCAGCCGTGAGCACCCAGCTGGGGTCCACCAGGATACCCCCGCATTGATATTTGGTGAAGTGGTACACAGCCACCTGCCAGGGTTGGGAATTCTTCTCACAGTTAAATCCTCCAACAACCCGAGACTGGATGGAAGGCGCAGCATCTGCAACAGGGGTGGTGGTGGGGGAGGGTTGGCACAGATAGGGAGGTGTACTGTTGGGGAACACAGTTAAGCAGGGCTGGGATCAGGGGACAAGGCCAGGGGATCTGGGGAAGGGACCCATATATGGCTGGTCCTAGATGGAAGATCTATGCTGTCGGGACAGAAATAATTCCTGAAGCAGGAATCAGGTATTAAACTGTAAGTGCCAGGCCACTTACAGTTTAGGACTAAGGGATGGCAGGGCAACCAGAGACCAGTGAGAGTGAAATCAGAGGCCAAGAGGCTTTGGTGTTTAGAGTCTCAAAGGCTTGAGAAGTTGTCAGGGCCTGGGCTGGGTTTTGAGAATTTTGAAAAGGGTGAGGTCTCAGAAAACTAGATTTGAGTGAATAAATGAATCCAGGAAAGGGACCTTGGGGATGATTTGGGGTTTCTTGGATTGGGCATAAAGTGGGCAGCTGAGACAAGAGAGAATGAGGGGTTTCCAGATCAAAGGGGCAGGGTCAAGGCTAGGGTGTGGGCTCCTGTTAGGGTCTGTGGTGGAGATGATATCTAAGAGGGGTGGTGCTCCCTAAGAATGGAGTTTGAGATGGGGCAAGCAGTGAGAGAAAGAAATTCTGGGGGATGTGAGGGAAAGGCTCTGTTTCCTGTGGAGGCAGGGCAAATGATCTGGGTATCGGAGAGGTTCAGGGTGCTTTTGGAGGCAGCCTGAGGACAGGAGTGGAAAGAGAGTTAAAGCATGTCAGGTCACTGTGAGCGAGAGAGAGGACCCAATTGATGAGGGTACTAGGGTTAGGCATTGGGGTCTTTGGGAGCTAGAGCTGTGTAGTGGGGTTCCAGTGAGACAGGACAGGAGATGGTGAGGGTTAGAAACGTCGAGGAGCCTGCAGCTGAGAGTGGGAGGGAAGATCAGGTCAAACAAAGCACAGCATTTAGAAACAGAGGAAAGCTTGGCAATCCAGACATGGCAGTGCTTATCTGTAATCCCAGTACACAGGAGGCTGAGGCAGAAGGATTGCCATGGACTGAAGACAAGCCTGGGCTACATCATGAGACGCTAGCTCAGAACTTAGTTCCAAGAGCTGGGCAGATGGCTTGGTTGCTACAGTATTATTGGCTATGCAAGCATTAGGACCTGATCTGAACCCTCCAGAATCCAGGTAAAAAGTACAGGGGTGCTTGTAACCCCAGAGCTGGGGAGGGGGAAACAGGAGGATTCCCCTGAGGCTTGCTGGACAGTCAATATAGCCTAACAGGGACCCTCCATTCAGTGAGAGACCCTGCCTAAGGTGGCAAGTGATTCATGAAGATACTTGATATCCATGTCTGGCTTCTGTCACCTGACTCTTCCTCCCCAAACCAGACTAAACCAAAAAGCCAACGAGAAAGGATATGGGCAGATCTCCCACACCAGACAGGGGGGACCCATCTGATGCCACAAGCCAATTTGAGAAGTGAAACTGTTGGTAGGAACTGAGCAACCTGAGAAGATGGGGGACCAGTTGTCAGGATGTGGGGAACACAGCTGAAGGCTGACAGCTGCCGGGCAGCCAAAGGCTCTACTGTGGGATTTAGGCAAGCCCCTGACTCAGAGGTTGGACTATTGGGCTCTAGGAAAAAACCAACAAACTAGAGGGACATCCGAGGTCCTAAGGTTGGTAAAGGGGCTAGGTTCCTTAGAAAGACGGGAGAAGCCCAGAGATGATCAGGTGGCTAAAGAAGAGGTGAAAGTTCTAGAAAATGGGCAGGAACAGGGGCCCGGCATGGTAGCGAGGACTGAGGGACTTGGCAGTGCGCAGGGGCAGAGAGGGAGGAGCAGGTGGTGCTTCAGAATGTAGCTGGGGCGAGAGGAGAGGGGAAAGGGATGTCCAGGGCCAAAGGCAGCATGAGAGTCAGGGCTCTGACACCTCCCGCTTCCCCGTCTCACCAATCCGTCCCAGGGACAGAGCGAGGAGCAGGAGCGGGAACCACATGGTAACAGGTGTCCAGGAGCAGCAGGCCGTGAGCTTGGAGCTGAGGAGCCTCCTCCAGGAGCCTTTAAAAACCCTCATTCTCTCCCCAGCCCCGCCCCTGCCCTGTTGGCACTCGGATGCTGACCAAGGCCCTGCCCTTGCTGACGGAGGTGAACCTCCTGCTCCCACCCTCACGGTTGTGGGAGGGGAGGGCCCCGTTGCACCTGCTTTCCAGTAGGTCCTAGGTAACCCTCGATACTTTGCCAGGGCTGAGATTGGGTGGGGCAGGGCCTGATGTTCCTGTAGCTGTTCATGTTCCGGGTACCATAGCCAGATGGCAAGGTCAGGGGCGATGATGAAGGGGTCGATAGGAGGGTGGAGGAGCAAGTGACCTCCAACACACAGCTCTAAGGAAGATCCTGTACCTCAAGACCAAGATTATCCTCAAACAAAACAAAACAAAACAAAAAACCCAGCAGTAGCCAAGAGGGCTGCGAGCTCCCTGCAGACACAAATCTATTTTTTTTTTAAGAATGCCAAAATTCTTGCCTTCTTGGACTCTGAATCACTGATTGTAGTGATCCTACTAGAAGTTTGGGAGCTGGGTGTAGTGGTGCACACCAGCACTTTGAATCCAGAGGCAGGTGGATCTCTGTGATTTTAGGCTCTAGTGGTCTGTGATGTAGACCAACCTGGTCTACACAGTGAGTTTCAGGACAGCCAGGGTTATATAGAGAGAGCTGTCTCAAAACAAACCAATAAAATAAAATAAAATAAAATAAAATAAAATAAAATAAATAGAAGTTATGGTGCCCATTACCATGGCCTGATCACTCTTTGATGCAACAACATGAGAATTCAGATTATTCCAGGGGAGTTCTACCCACCCTGAACAGTATTGGGGTCACAACGACCTTTCTACTCTTTGTCTCCTAGATAAGGGTACTCATGGTCATATCCTTCAAAGTCCCAAAGATCTGGACTCACTGCCTTCCCTGGACAGGATTATCACCACAGAACCTGCATGGTGGTGCACATCTGGATCCTCAGCACGTGGGAAGTGGAGGCAGGAGGATCAGGAGTTCAAGGTCAGCTCAGCTACATAGCAAGTTCTAGGTCAGTCTACATGAGACCTTGTCTTCCAAAAGAAGTGTGTGTGGGAGTGGGTGGGACTGGGATGCAGGCTAACTGGTGGACTCATAGAATTTGAGAGGCCCTGGGTTCGAGCCACAGCGCTGTGTATAACCAGGTGAGGTGGAACCTGCCTGTAAAACCAGCATGTGTGATGTGAAGGCAGGAGGATCAGAAGTTCAAGGTCATCCTTGACTAACAGGAGAGAATAAATAAATAAATAAATAAATAATACATAAATAAATATCCCAAGGCTGGTGAGATTGCTCAGTGGGTAAGGTGTCTACTACCAAGCCTGACAACTTTTAGATTCAATCTCGAGTGGTAGAAGGAAGCCAACTCTCAAAATATGTCCTTTGACAGTCATGCCCCCCACTGAAGACAATAAAACAATATTATCAGAAATTCCAATGATAATCTTCCACTCAATCTAATCTGTTGATTTCAATGATCAAAACCAAGGGCTTCAACATTCGGTGACCCTAAGAATCACATTTCGGGGGTCTCTGAAGAGAATCAGAAACTAGACTCCTATATCCTATCTCCTTCAAACCTGAGACCTGGATACAAATTGGCAAGGCAGCTCACCGTGTCCAAGCCTATATTGTATGTCACCAATGCAGCCAAGGCAAAGAGAGTGTTTGCCTTATTGCCTTGGCCACCAGGAAGCCTAGGACTAATGGTGGATCTAGGAAATCTCAGTCCTCTTACTGAGATGTACAGCTCACGAGTGTGGACAGAGTGCCAGGCACAGTTCAGATCCGCTAAGATTTACAACTCATTTATTTAATCTTTACAGACACCCTGGGAGACAAGTGTTATGGTGACCCATTTCACAGATGGGAAAACCAAGGATGAGTGAGGTCACACCCCTGATCCAGCATTTGACATCTAATTCAAATGAGCACAGTCATACCTGAAGCCGTGTACTCTCGCCCAGCGAAGGGGACCCTGGGTGACATGTAACAGTAGACTTTGTACCCTAGTCCCCCACCCATTTCTTATCATACCCTGTAGGGGGTTAGTCTAATGCTACTTGTATTCAATGATAAATTCTTTACCCCAAGATCTGGTTGCTCTAAGACCAGTAGGTCCTCATGTATAGCAGCTTTTGTTGTGTAAGCCTTGCCTCCTCCCAGGTTATCCATGATTGATTAATAAAGATGCCTACAGCCTGTAGGCAGAAGAGAGATAGGCAGGGCTGGAAGTTCCGGGGCTCTCGGGCAGGGACCATGAGAAGAGAAGAAGGACAAGGGAGAAGGAAGAAGTTGCTATGAGGTAGGTGCTTCATGAGCACATGGCCACGAGGGGCAGCCCCTTGGAGCAGGAGCAACCTAAGTGGAACATGGCAGCAAGTCAGATCTCGGAGTTATTGCAGGGAAGTAGACAAAATAGCATAGAAGGTTGATATCTGCCCAGCTCTAGTGCTTTAAGGCTTATTGTAAATATAAAGGTTTTGTGTCTTTTATTTGGGAGCTAAATGATCTAAGGTGGGTAGAATCCCCCAAATATTATTTACCACCACACTACCCTACAGAAAGAAAGTCACACCCTTACAGAGAAAGACACAATGAATCAACACTATTTTCTTTTCTTTTTCTTTTTCTTAAAGAGAAGGTTTCTCTGTGTAGCCCTGGCTATCCTGGAACACACTTTGTAGTCCAGGCTGGCCTCAAAGTCAGAGATCTACCTGCCTCTGACTCCTAAGTGCTGGGATCAAAGCCCCACCCTATCTCCCTACCTACATGATTTTCTTCATGCTAAGCAGGTGACATCAGAAGGGGAGAGGACCTAGCTAACACTGTATGTTGATATGCAGAGGGGTTCCGTCTGTCTCAGGTAGGAATGGGGCTGCTGGCCAGCTACAGGAGATGCTTGGTCAGAGTCCCAGGTGGTCCGTGAGGGACGTAGGTGGTAGGCCAATGAGTCAGTTCCTTCTCATATTTTTCCGGATCCACTCCATGTAGCTGCAGACTTTTGTGTAGACACCAGGCTTGGTTGTAGTATCACAGGGAACATCACCCCAGGATACAATACCCTGCAGGGCACCCCTGCAGACCAAGGGTCCTCCGGAGTCACCCTGTGGGCACAGGGAGGGGTTTCCCTCAATAGTTCATTCCATGTAGTGAGAAGGATGCACACCTGCTCCTCCTGCCTCAACCTCCCAAGGGTTGGGGCAACAGGTGTGCACCGACATGCCTGTTTTCTGTGGTGCTGGAGATGAAACCCAGGTAACTCTGCCACCTGAGTTACATCCCAACCCACTGTCACCCTTATTCTAACTAACCACTGCTCTTCATCCCAATGGAAGCCCAAGCCAACCCCAGCCAGGAAATGCCAACATTGACCCAAACAGATCCGAGCCTCCTCTGATTCAACACAACCCCAGAGAGCTCCCTCCCCTGTGTTCAGTGTCAGCCTCACTCTACATAGCTTCTTTATCCAGACCCAAACACAACCCTACTCTGATCTTTGCTCACTCTTTACCCCTCCCACAAGCCCACGCCACCCAATGCCAGCCACCATATCCTCCTCATCCTGGGTCAAACCAAAGTCCCTCCCTCCATGCCTTCCCAGACCACAGAATCTACTCCCACATCACTAAGCCCACTTTCAACCTCACCATGATTCTAACTGATCCTGGAACTTCATCCCATATCTAAATACAGCATTGTGTCTGGCCCCAAGCAAAGAAAATTCAAGTAACCCTTCTTGTCCTATTCTGTGTTAATTCAGCTGCCAACTTGACACATCCTAGGATCATCTGAGGAGTCTGAGTTGAGAGGTTGCCTAGAGAATGTCTGTGGGATGTTATCTTGATTGTTGGCCAGTGTAGGAGGATCCAGCCCACTGTGAGAGGCACCATCCCTAGGCAAAGGGGCCTTGGCTGTATAAGAAATTGAGGTGAGGACATGGAGAGATGGCTCATCGATTAAGAGCACTGGTTGTTCTTACACAGGACCCAGGTTTGATTCCCAGCACCCACAAGGCGGTTCACAACCATCTGTAATTTCAATCCCAAGGATACCTTCTGGCCTTCATGTGCACTACACACATGTGATGCACAGACATACATGCAGGAAAATGACTCATACACATGAGGGGGGGGGAGAGAGAGAGAGAGAGAGAGAGAGAGAGAAGAAGAAGAAGAAGAAGAAGAAGAAGAAGAAGAAGAAGAAGAAGAAGAAGAAGAAGAAGAAAACTAGTTGAACAGGAGCCAGTGAGCAAGCCAGCAAGCAACCCTCCATGGTTTCTGATTTAGATTGATTCACACTTGAGTTCCTGCCCTGACTTCCCTCAATGGTGAACTGTAAGCTATAAGCTAAACTAACTCCTTCCTCCCCAAGTTGCTTTTGGTCAGAGTATTTTATCACAGCAACAGCAAACCAAGCTAGGATACACTCCATTCCCTCCTTTTACCCAAAGTCCCCTCTTGTCTCTAACCTCACAGGAATCCGTGCCACCGCCCTCGACACCGGCACACACCATGGTGGGCAACACACGACCCGGGTAGTCCTTGTTGCAAGATGCCTCCGAGATAATGCTGATGTTGGCACAATGCAACGTATCGGGGAGTCTCACTGAGGAGGACAGATGGCTTTGAGTATTGTCAATCCCTTTGGTCCTTGTCCCCTCCGTTCAAGAACCCCGGAGGACAGCATTGCTGGAGTTCCGGTATCCAGCCCCATCCACAACTCACCTTGTGACTTGTGACTCCCTGTGGCTCCAGGGTTGTTGTCTGATAACAGACCCCAGCCCGACACCACACAATCCTCGCCGATAAGGGGGCAACGTGTGGGCAGTGCCACAGGATGCACCTGGGGTGTCAGGCGGGCGGGCTGGAAAAGTCGCAACAGCATGATGTCATGGCGGTGGGTGCGAGCCTCATAGCCGGGATGTGGGATGATGCGAGAGACGGAGCGCAGTTGCTCTGGGCCATCGAACTTGCGAAGGTTGTGCTCGCCCAGACGCACTCTCATGAAGCTGGGGTGAGCGAGTAGGAGTAGACAAAGTGGTCAGAGTGGATAACCTGGGATCTTCTGAGAACTTTTTCCTTTTCTCAAGTCCTTGAAGTCAGTGGTTCCCACCATGACCCCTCCAGAACCCAGGACTTTCAGCGTGTTCATGTCTTTAACCCCAACACTCGGGAGACAGAGACGGATGGATTTCTTAAGTTATGAACCAGCCTGGTCTACACAGTGAGTTCTAGAGCAAACTGGGTTACACAGTGAGACTCTGTCTCAACAAACAAACAAACAAAATAAAAACAAAGCAAGCAAGCAAGCAAGCAAACCAGGAGTCCCAAATAAGATACACATGTGGGACTTAACCTCCAGGTTTGGCCCCTTTCCTTCCTTCAGAACAGAAAATCCTCACCGCCTAGACTCCTCCTCCATCAGGCCCCCCCCCCCCAAAATGGGGCATTTGCGGCCCTCTCTTTCTTCTTTAGGAGCCTACAGCGGCAGAATCCACTCCCCTTTCCACCAGGACCTTCACCTCCTGCCTATCCATCCTTCAGAAGCCAAGAATTTGGGTTACGACCCCACCAAAGCCCCACAGTCTGTGCACCCCAAACCTAAATGTTTCCAGTTGCAGCCACACCCCACACGACCCCCCTCCCCAATACAATTTCTTTATACCGGGTTTGGCAGTGGGCAGCCGTCAGCACCCAGTGAGGGGAGATGAGGAAAGCACCACAGTTGAAGCGGCCGCGTTCGAAGAGGGCCACTTGCCATGGCTGCGAATGAGGCACACACTCCTCTCCCTCTAGTACCTTGTCACCATCCTGCGCTGTGGGGAGACACAGGTAGAAGATCTCTCCCGAGCCCCGGCTTTTCAAGATTCCTGCCCCCTCCTTACCCTATCTTCACAGGCTTAGCCCAGGTCCTCCTCCTTTTGTTCATTAAGAAATCCCTGCTTAGGTTTGGGGATGGCTCCCGGTAAGGTGCTTGCTGTCTGAAGACCGGAGTTTGGATCACTCTTGGGTTAAGAGTTCAGATTGCTTTGGCCGAGGGCCTGATTAGAGTTCCCAGCATCAACATGGCGGCTCACAACTTGTAACTCGAGCTCCATGGGATTTGACACCTTCTTTTGGCCTTCAGGAACACCTACAAATACACATGCGCACGCGCTTGCGCATATGCATGCATGCATGCATGAGCTTGTGTGCACACACACAATTAAAAAGGAAATAAATCTTTAAAACAAAGAGAAATAAATAAGGAGAAGTGACAGAGGAAGACACCCGATGCTAACACCTGGCTTCCACCCACACTGCACAGGTGAGTATACATGCATATCACACACACACACACACACACACACACACTCCCACTTGTCTTGAAGTTCTGTATTTTGGTTTTGACAATTGCTGTCCCTACTTGCCGTGAGGCCTTGACTCCTGCATTTGCATGTGTGCATGCGCTTGGGTGTACACATGTGCATGGAGGTCAGAGGACAATCTCCGGTGTCATTCTTCAGGCATATGCACCTTGAATACTGAGACTAGATCATTTTCACTGTACCTGGGCTCATTGACTGTGCTAGGCTGGCTGGCTGGTGAGCCTCAGGAATCCACTGTGTCTATCCCCGACACCCAGCGCTACATTACATATGGCTTATGACTCATTCTGAGGGTTAAACTCAGATCCGCAAGCCTGTATAGTAAGCTGCTCACTGACTGAATTGTCTTCCCAGCCAGACTTTGGACTCTTGATGCTTGTTTTTCTCAATTGTAAAGGTGGGGATGGCCATGAAAATAAAAAGGGACCTATGGGCGTCTCTGTGTGTGGTGAATTGTGCCTGGCACATTGTAACTCCTTGTAACATTATGAATTGATTCATTCACTCAGTGTTTTGAGGCAAGGTCTCATTCTGTTGCACATCCTGGCTTAAAACTTGTAATGTAACCAGGGTGGTCTGAACACACAGTAGTCTCTCAGGTTCTGGGATTACATTTGTTACTTTAAACAAAGGACACCCATTTATTTATGGGGGTGTCCATGTGGATGTTCAGGTTGGTGACAGTAGGTATGGCTAAAGTATGACAGACATCTGCTCAGATCTAGTTACAACAGCCAATGTCAAAACCACAATTTAAAGGCTGGGGGCCTGACTTAGTTGGTAAAGTCCCTGCCATGGAAGCAGGAGGATCCATGTTCAATCCCAAGCACCCCAGTAAAGAGTCAGGCATGGTGGTACATGCTTATAACTCCACAAGTTCCAGTGCCTGGAGCCCATCAGATCCCTGAAGCTCTCTGGCCAGACAGCCTGCCTAACCAGGGAGTATTGGGCCATTGACAAACTGTCAAAAAACTAAGGAGGGGCTGGAGAGATGGTTCATTGGTTAAAAGCACTGGCTGCTCTTGCAGAGGATCCAGTGTCAATTCCCAGAAACCACATGGTGGCTCATGACTATCTGTAATTTCAGTTCCAGGGGATCTGATGGCCTCTTCTGACCTCCAAGGGCACCAGGTACACACATGGTACACATACGTGAATGCAGACAAAACACTCCTATACATAAAATAATAAAATAAAGCAAGGCAGACAGTGCCTGACATGCATGGGCACATACTTGATGTATATACATGTGCATGCAATGAAAAAAATGTGTTTCACCCACAAGCCATTTTGTAGAACTCAGGGACTCAGATACTCACCTATAGGGTGAATATTCAGATATGGACAGTGCTCCACCAACCAAGACCACATTCAGATACCATCAGATACAGAGCTGAGATTTCAAGGTCAAAGACACCTAGCAGGAGAGCACAGACAGGGGAGACAGGGCCACTAATGTTTAAGGGCACTCTTTGAAGTTCACAAGGGGGAGGGCCGACCTTGCTCATGCCTCTGGACAGCAAGACACACACACACACACACACACACACACACACACACACACACACCAGAGACAGAGAGAGACAGAGAGAGAGAGAGAGACACAGAGAGAAAGAGAGACAGAGACAGAGAGAGGATAACATAATCAAGACATTTGAGGCCATAGTTCCTTATACTGAGCAATGTGCTTGCCCCACTCCTCCAAGGTCAGGATCATGACAGACACCTACTCCTGGGCTGGACTGTTACAACCAAGCCAACGATCTGCACACTGCCCTCCACCTTCCAAGGTCAGGAATAGGGCCAAAGGACTTGGGAGGCTGTGGGAATGCGGATGTGGCAGTTGAGGGGCTTAACAGAGGAGGGGTGAGGTCACCCCGTGGAGGAGGGCACTGGCTGAGCAGCTGGGCATCGAGCTGCACCCGGCCAGTCCCAGCTGGAGGAGTGTGGAGGCTCTGGCTGGGTGCAGCAGACAGCCAAGTCAGAGCACAGGGAGAGCCCAAGGGGAGGCTTGCCCGCCATGGGGGAAGGCTGAGAGCCCTGGGCAGAGGTCATGTGGGGAGCAGGAGGATCATTAATGGACACCCCTCCAATTTTCTCCAGGGCAGAAAGCATCAGGTTACATTGAAAGTTTCCACAAGATGTGTGGTAGAGGTTGGTCTGGAGTTGGCCTGTCACCCAGGATGACCTTGGTTTAGTGGCCATCCCTGATTCCAACCTGCTCCCTAGTAAACAAAGGTAATAGTGCTTGTCCTTTCACTGTGTGGGTTCTGAACTCCTTTATTCAGGCCTGGCAACAAGTACCATCTGTGTCATCTCAAAAGCTCACACCTTATTTGGGGGGACAGATTTTCTCACTGAGCATAGAGTTTATAGATTGGCCGGACTGGATGGCCAGCAAGCCCCAGGGATCTCCTGTCTCCACCTCCCAGCTCTGGGATTTTCCAGGCATGCTGCTGGGATTTTCAGGTGGGTACTGGGGATCTAAACTCAGACACTCCAGCCTCCATAGCAAGCACTGTACCCACTGGGTCATTTCCCCAAGCCCTCTGCCTCACATGGTCTCTATGTGGAAATGCCTTGCACCTGCCAGGAGTATCCAAATTGCTGCACCATGCTCATAAACCTCAGAGAGTACCACTCTGGACTCTTAGGAAGACATTTGTCTCCATCCTACAGTTGGGAAACCAGACTTGCAGTGATGGGAACTGGTAGCCCCAACAGAATTCAAACCTAGATCCTGAGATCTTGGTGTCTCAACCATCCTGATTGCTTGTCCTGTGTATCACCTACATGATGTGATTGGGACTGCACCATGACTGTCATGGGTATAAAGCACTTGAGGCCCAGAGAGGTAAAAGAGTTTCCCCAAGGTTACATGGCAAGAAAGATCATGGAATTCAGATTCAAGGGCTCAGGTGGCCCAGAACTTCTGGTGACTCAGGATTGAGGATTCAGGGACATTTTAGCTGGTGGCTCAGGTGGAAATGGAAATAGGGTCATGAGGGGTCTGTGGGTGCAGTATGGGCTGGTAGGTCCCAGGGTGCAGATACTCTGGGGAAAGGGACACCCTATTTGATCAGACCAGTACCTGACTTTGGTGTCCCTCACCTGCAGACACCAGCAAGACGAAAGCAAGGAGAAGCCACATTGTAGAGGAAGGTCCAGGTCTTAGAGATCTGAGGGACAGGGATGACAAAAACTGGGGTAAGGCTGGATCCATCTGTTCCTGTCACCCTTCTGTAGACAGAAGTGCATCCCCCATGTAGGACACACTTTTCTTTTGTCTTTTGTGACAGTGTTTTTCTATATGTCCCAAGCTGGCCCAAACTCATGACCCTCCAGCCTCAGCCTCCTGACTGTTGAGAGGACAGGGTATACAGAACGATGCTCAACTAAGAGACCAACTTTTACTGACCTGTCTTCTGTCTCCTGCAGCCTCCACCTGAGTTCCCTCCTGGTCCATATCTCTGGAGGAGCCTCTGTTCCTTCCAGCATTGGCAGACCCCAGTGTTATTCAGTAGTTCCCTGGGTCTCTCTCTCATCCCGCATGGCTCTGGATCAGGGCTATCCAGCTTGCCGTGAGGGCAGACTACTGGGTCCCTTTTAGCACTCCTGTAGTCTGTCCTGCACATAAATCCCTAGAGAGCTCACCTCCCCCCTTCCCTTCCTTCTTTCGTTCCTCTCTCTTTCCCCTTGGGTACAGGGGTCAGGGTGGGGGGCTGACCTAAGCTGGATAACTGCACTGAGCCACACCCCTTGCCCCTTATTGATAGATTCTAGAAATGCCCTCTACCACCAAGCTATATCCCCAGCCTTCTTTTTCCTGTTCGTTTTGAGACAGGGTCTCACTAAGTTACCCAGGCTAGCCTTGAACTCTCTCCATCTTCAAGCCTTAGTCTCTTAGGTGTTGAATGACAGGCTTTCACGACTACATCTGGCTTCTGCAGGGTCTTTCTACAGCAGAGCTGAGGACTCCTTTCTCTTGCCCACAGCCTCCCAGGGCCTTCTGCTAGCCCCCAAATAAAGTCCCACATCCTCAGCAGAACTTAGAAAGGCTGAAATGGCTCCTCCCCTTCCAGCCTGCCCAGCTGGCTCTCTGTGACCTTGCCTTAGGCATAGCCAGTGCTGACCTGCAGTTTTACACCCAGACTTTGCTCAGCTTGCCCCTCCTCTTGCCCTTCTTTGACCCTCCCTCCCTCCCCAGACCCTCTGTGATGTCTCCTCATCAGACTGAGAGCTCCTTCTAAGCAGATTCCACCGGACTGACCCTAGATTCCCAGGTGCCACCCAGTGTTAGAGTCTGGCCCATGGAGAGACCTCAGGAAGCTTGGAGGAGTGAATTCAAGTCCTTCTTCTCTTGCTATTCACTCTTTCTGCTCAGCCCTAAAGACCTTGGAAGCTGTGGAAGACCAAGACATGGTAATCCAGAGGGGATGTCATCAAGATTCTATGGTATCTGTCCTGCCCCTGCATGGCAGCAGTGACTGCAGATACTGAAACCTGGCTGCTCCCCACTCTTTATTCTCAAAGAGGATGGAGTCAGGTCAGACCCTCCTGTCCCCAGCTCTGCCCAGCACTGGACCTGGCACAGGGGACACTTTAGGGAGGTTGTTCTGAACTGACTTGACCTGTGATAACTGCTGACCATGTTCTTGGCTCCATGACAAGTGTTTTCAGGGACGTCCTCCCAATTCACTCTATCCCCTCCTCCCCCCTCAACCTAGGCTCTTTCTAGAAGCCTCAAGACATTTTCTTGTTCAAATTCAACTTGAAGTGACAGGAAAAGGACACAGAAGACCCAAATCCCTTGACAACTGGTCATCCAGGGTAGTATTTGTCTCCTGGACACTAAGGCATTTGCGGGTCCCCTCTCTGCTCCCACCCATTTTCCCAAGTTCTCTCTCAAAGATCTCACCCCCTCCGGATCCTCCAGTGACATCCAGGGCAGCTGGGATGCCAGAAGGGGAGCAGACACCCGAAAGCCTGCATTTATAAGCTCCTAGCCCAGCCTGGGTCTCGGGGTGGGGCTGGGTAGAGTGGAGAGAGAGGCAGTGGAGGGTTAGGTTTACAGGCTGGACGCCTTGGTGACAGGTGGGATGTGAGACTAGGTCCTTCTAATGAGCGTTTATTAGTCTGAAGCCATTGTCTGAGTCTGCAAGGAGAAATTCCACCCAGGGGCAGTTCCCTCAGAGGGAGGGGACAGGAGGGCAAGAGCAGAAACTAGGAGGACAGTGTAGTGCAGTGCCTGAACTTCTGGGTAGCTGTGGGAGCTGATTTTTAAAGTCATGTTTTTCGGACCCGGGAGAGACTTTTGGAGCTTTGGTTCTTTTTGTTGTTTTGAGACAGGGCCTTGCTAAAGTGACCTGAGTTTGGACTTGAGATCCTTCTGCCTCAGCCTCCCAAGGCTGGGATGACAGGTGTATGCCACCAACACCACCATGGATTTGGATTTATGTTAGCATATGGATTGTGAAGGTCTTGGATCTGGTTTTCATGAGCTGAAGTCTAGAGTGTGAGTTTAATTCTTCTGTTTTGTTTTTGAGCCAGGGTTTCTCTGTGTAGCCCTGGCTGCCCTGGAACTCACTCTGTAGACCAGGCTGGCCTCGAACTCAGAAATCTGCCTGCCTCTGCCTCACAAGTGCTGGGATTAAAGGCGTGCGCCACCACCATCTGGTTAATTGATTTTAGTTTTATTTATTAAAATATATTAAATTTGCATACGCAAATATTTAATAAATTAATATGCATGTGCAGGACAGATAATAACTGCCAAAAGTGACCTAGGGAGTTATTTATTTATTAATTATGTGTATGCTTACATGTGTGAGCTTGTGCCAGTGCAGTGACCCTGGAGCCAGAGGCATTGAATCCCCAGGAACCAGAGTTACAGAAGGTTGTGTTGTTTGCTACCTGACATGGGTGCTGAGAACCAGACCTAGGTTCCCTGGAAGAACAGCCTGTAGCCTTAATGCTGAGCCCCTCCACCTTGTCTTTTGAGCAGAGTCTCTCAGTGGGGCTTGGAGCTTCCTGATAGACCCAGACTAGCTGGGCAGCCAGCTCCAGAGACCCCCCCGTCCCCATCTTCCCAGTGCTGGATTACAAGCTCTAGTTGGTTTTTCATGTAGCTCTGGAGTATTGAACTCAGGTCCCCAGGCTTGCATGACAAGTACTTTGTAACGGAACCATGTCCCTGTGATAGTGAGTTTACTTTTGAAATCTGAGGTCCAGTGCCTGGAGTCATCTGCATCTTGGGCTTAGAACTGTGAATAACTTTTGATGTCTCAGGCTGGTATTCTGCATCTTTTCCTTCTTCCTCCTCCCCTCACACCTCCTCCTCTTGATTCCATCCCTAGCATCTCATAAACCAGATATGATAGTGCAAGCCTGCAATCCCAGTCCTTGAGGGGATGAGGCAGGAGGATCAGGAGTTCATGATACGATTGCCTACACAAGTGAGCCTGAGGCTAGCCTGGAATACCCGAGACTTGCTCCAAATAACAACAACAAAACAAAGCAAAACACCCCCAAAAAACTAAAGAACAGAGCCTGCATGAGCCAGGCCCAATGTCTCAGGCCTGTGTGCTGTAATCCCAGCACCTAGGAAGTAGGAACGGGAAGATGGAAGGTTTGAGGTTAGTCTGAGCTGTCCAGCCTGAAGAATGGTGAAATACTATCTTAACAGACAGACAAAAGAGTCTCAACTCAAGACAGCTTGGCTTCTGACGTTGGATCACTGCAGTATTGGCTGTGGAGCATGCACTGAACAACTAGGTTACAGGGTCTTGGTTTTTGGATTCTGAGGTGGTCCTGGGATCTGGACCCTGGCCTCTAGACTCTGTATTTGGGCCAGGAGTCATCACAGAGATGATCCAAGGCTTCTGGTATTTATGGCTGGCTCCTGGTGTCTCAGAACCCCTAGAGGGCCTTGAACAATTGCCTAGAACCTCAATAATGAGAAGGTCCCTGGAGCAGGAGGGACTGAGCTGAGGTCACACAGCCAAGCATGACATCAGTTACAAGCTCTGTCCCTCCCTAGGTCTGGGAAGCTGTTGGTTTTATGGGACAAACCTGAACAGCTGGCTCAGTCCCCCTGGAGATACAGGACACACATATCTATAGAAGATTGGCTTTCAGATTCTAGGATGTTTTGTCTACCTGTGTCCACAGAAACCCGGGCACCCAAGGTGTTAGAACTGTCTGGAATCACAGACACTCTGGAACCCTGGAGCTTCAGATTTCCCAGAACCACCATTTCAAGTCTTCATCCTAGACCTGCAGACACCCTGGAACCCCACGGCTAAGCTGTTCTAGGAGCCTCCCTGGTCCACTTGTCTGCTTGCTACGGTCGCACTCAGCGTTGCCTAGCCTCACACGGAGATGAGCTTCAGCTGGGTCATTTTTCTGTTGTACTCAGGCTGCCACCCACTGCTGTCCTCAGACCACTGTGTCCTCTTGTGAGATGATTCCTGGGCTTCCCTCCTTAACAGAGAAATTGAAGTTCAGGTAGAGTGAAAAGCAGTGCAGAAGGCCAAGGGGAGGGGAGTCTATTCCCAGCTTTCAGCCACCTCCTTGGAACTGGTGGCCAGCGGGAGGGGATTACAACTGGGGTTTACTGAGGTCTCCTGGGGGTGTGGGGGAGGAACTTGAACTCAGCTTCCTAGTGAGACACATGTTACTGTGAGCGACCCAGGCAGATACTGCCTCTAAGACACACGATGGGACAACCTGCCAAGTACAGTCTGGGGTGTGGGCTTTGGGAGTCCCTGCCCTGCGCCCTAGCAGTGACCTCATCTGCTTGTCCTCCTGCCTGCCCCAGGCTGGTTGCCACTATCCTCTTGGGTATCTTGGCCGACCCAGAAGTCCTTGAGCTTAAGCCTGGGTGTGTTGCTTCCTCCTCCCCTGGCTCCCACTCTGCACCTCCTCTGCTTCCTCTTCCTCCCTTTCTCCTCTCCTGCCTCCATCTTCCTCCCCTCTATCTTCCCCTTGTCTTCCTCTCCCTCCTCCTCTTCTCTTCTTCCGCCCCTTCTTGTCACGCCATTTGTTCCTCTCCCAGTCTCTTCTCTCCCTTTGAGGGACCTTTCTTTGATCAGCTCCCCTGGCTCAGTCAAGAAGAACTCAGGTCTCTCATCTCACCCTCCCGCAGCCACCTCTTCTTGGTACTCCCTTCCCTGATGTCTCCAGGAGCCTGACTCATTTTCCCCCTGAAACTCTCTTTTAGCTTGCCCCTGCCCCACCTGCCTGCTATCCTCACTGTTAGGTCTCAGACCTGGAGTGTGCCTCTTAACAGGGTAAGGCTGATGCCGGCTGTGAGGTTCTCCCAGTACCTCTCAGTTCCTGCCTGTTACAGGGTCCCCAAAGCTGGGCTACCCTGCCCTTCTCCCAACTCTTCTTCCCTGTATAACTGCAGCCATTCTGGCTACCCTTTCTGGTTTTGATTCTTACTTTCTTTTTGTTTCTTTCCACACACGGTTCTCTGTGTAGCCCTGGCTGTCCTGGAACTCAGTCTGTAGACCAGGCTGGCCTTAAACTCAGAATTCTACCAAGTGCTGGGATTAAAGGTGAGCACCACCATCCCTGACTGTTTCTTTTTAATCTAACAGGCATGGCATCCTTTTCTGTATCCCTAAAGCCCCTCGACCACAGCCCTGTTTACAGTTGAGGAACTTGAGGCCTGGGAGAAGTGGGTGAGTGTGGGAGGCCCCAGCGTGAAGCAGCGCCACAGAGCAAAGAACAGGGGTTTCCCAAGTCTTCATTGCCTAGGCTGTTGTGCTGTGCAAAATGGAAGAGTACGGTTTTGTACTTAGAGGGATTAGCCACTAGGTGGCACCAGCGAGTGTCCACGGGAAGTCTTTTCTCTCTCTGAGGGAAGGGGGGGTTGTCTTGACTCTTGTGTCTGAGGAACAAGGGCCAGAAAATGTCCTGTGTCTGAGGGAAGAGGCTGAAGTCTGAGCCCGTGGTTCTCAGGAGGAGGGATGGGGTCTAGGTCCTTGGGTTTGAGGGATGAGGGCTTGTGTGTGGACCCCTGAGTTTGAGGATCCTGGGCCTGGAGCTTTGGGTCTGAGTGATTGAGTGCTGGGGTCTGGGCTTGTTTGTCTAGAGGAGGAGAGCTGCTGCAGTCTGCACTCCAGGGTTGCTGGGGCAAAACTGTGAAGAGCATTTGAGGGTGTAGGCTGGGTACAAGCACCTGTCTCCCCCAGGGTCTAGGATGGTGGGCTCCTGTCTTCTCCAATGCTTCCCCAGCAGTGAGGACTTCCTGCTCTGAGCCCAAGTAGCCCAGGTTGCTGAACCTGCCTTTCTACTGCAGGAGCAGCAGTCTCCAGATAGCATTCAGTAGGGGGACATGTCGGAGGGGAGGGTGGGGTTCAAGCTGCCAAGGTCCATGAGGTCACTTTCCAGACTGGGCATGGGACACAGGGGCTACTATGTCACCATCCATGAGAGCAGGGTCCTCCTCAGCACTTCCCCCTCTCAATGGTCTGTCCTACAGGCATTTATGACTTCTGTCCTCTCTTCTCTGTGCTGGCTAGTTTTATGTCAACTTGATGCAGGCTAGAGTCATCTGAAAGAGGGAACTCTCCTCTGAATTTGCTTTTGGTGGTGGTATTTCATCAGAGCAATAGTGGCCCTAATGGAGGCTGGGGAGATGGCTCAGTGGTTAAGAGCACTGACTGCTCTTCCAGAGGTCCTGGGTTCAATTCCAGCAACCACATGGTGGCTCACAAACATCTGTAACGGGATCCGATGCCCTCTTCTAGTGCGTCTGAAGACAGCTACAGTGTCCTCACATACATGAAATAAATAAATCTTTTAAAAAAATAGTAACCCTAGCTAGGACAGCATGGATGTGACCTATTAGCTGTGAATCCATGTGCACAGCTAGCGAACCACTGTGGATGACACCATCAGCTTTGCCTCACAGTGTAGCTTCAATGACCACAACGCGTATGCTCACATGCATAAATTAACATGCAAGATTGAGTCATCTTTAGATGTAAAAATAGATCTAATTCAGTCTCCAGTATAAATTTATATATCTCATGTCCCATAGCAAATATTTGCACATAAGGACTGGATATGCAAGGAGGGAGTCTCAAAAAGTTTGCACAGGGACGGAGGGGATGCTGACTTTTATACTGAGGCCCCAACTCTGGGAGTTGCTTGGAATCTGATCTAATGTGTCCTTATATGTTGGATCTCTGGGGCTGAGTCTGCAATTCCAAATCTCCACCAAAGGGCTTTGTGGGTCCAAGGAGCTTTGTGGGTGAGTGACAGAACTACTTATACTCAGCATGTGGTTCTGCAGCACATCAAGTTCATGCCCAGTCCGAACTCCTGGCATTCAACACGTCATTTCTCATTCCTTGAAGAGTTTCTTTGACCACAGTTCTACTTAATCTATGAGATGACCATTGTTTTTAAGGGTACAGGGAAGCTCTGCGTTTGTGTGTGAATGATAATGCCTGAGATATAGGACCTCCTCTGTAAACAATGATTATTTTCATCAAGGGCACATGATATATTTATTGGAGAGAGAGAGAGAGAGAGAGAGAGAGAGAGAGAGAGAGAGAGAGAG